>RPOG01000989.1:0-120401 GCA_008086565.1 Thalassoma bifasciatum | reverse complement strand
GTGGCAGACAGATCGCTCCTGCACCGACCAACTTTGATTTAATTTAAAAGACTCTTTAAAGCCAACTATCTTTGCTGTTAACTTCTTTTTGCTTTAAAAAGGACTTTTAACTTCTTTAGGAATCATGAAGGAGCATTTTAGGGCTGTATTTTGTCTTCATTCAGTCTGGTTCTGTGCCGTCAGGTTTAAATGTCATTAAAAACCCGTCGCTGACTTATTCCTTTGCCTCTTGTAAGTGATTTGTTCAGAGTCAGAAGCTGCAGAGACGACATTCTCTGACCAATGAGTGACCGGCAGTCCGTCCACGTCACCTTTTAGTATCAGCTTTACTCTCTTAGAACCAGGGTAGAGCAGGTACTAAAAACTGGCGTCTGACGCGTAGTACCGCGCTAATGGAAACGCAACACAAACCAGGTAGAGGCGAGTAGAGTAGGGCTGAGACGAGTCAGTGGAAAAGGGTCATTAGAGTCCAAATTGTAAGAATGAACCAAAATATTATAACAGAAATGTCCAAAATGGAAGATAACGTAACAGATTGGAGCCCAAATGCAAAAACTTTTTGCCCAAATATCACAATTTGTTACATTCCAGGTCCGTTATTACATTTTGGGCTCTAAAAAGTGTTCAGTAAAACATCTTTTGTGATATTAACCATAAACAAACGGTGAATTTCTAAATCTCTGCTCTGCTCACATCCACTGCTCTCTCTCTCTATATCTTATAATTTCTAACAATGGATATCAGATTTTTATAAACTAGGAGCCAAATTCATCAAAATCTGGATTAAAAGGTTTGAAATAATTCAATTTAAATGTAGATAATAAAGAATATTGACATTTTTTTCTGAAATAACCCAGAAAAGTCACATTATTTATATGGTTTAACATACAGCATTAATGATATTTTTCTTTTATATTGGTCTCCATCCCTCTGTAATTGGATTTAATCCATCCATCTATATAATATAGATAATCCCCCCTGTGTGTGTCATATATGGTCTCTCCCTGCTCTCTCCCAGCAGCCTTTGCAGCATCAGTGTGGTTTTTTTTGCTGGAGCTGCTGATGTTGGAGGAAAATGCGTAACAGGAAACTCAGAAATGGATCAAACCATTTTACAGCTCAGACACACAGCTGTAAGAAACACACCAATGTGGGGTAATAATTAAAATAAGGATAAAAGTTTAAGGCCTTAATCTCATTAAACCAGCCTTTCTAGACTGTACTTATTTAGTAAATAAAGAAATTATATTTCTGATTTATTTAATGTTTTAATTAATATTTGCTTCAATTTTTGTTCTAATTCCTTATAATTTTCCTTACTTAAGAAAATCTCCATATATTCAATTATTTTTGTTTCTTTTCTGCTTTTTTTAAATCAGCATTCTTACTTTAAAGTGAGTTATAAATAGCTGCTGCATTCCTGTAATACTTCTATAATGAAGTCACACTGATTATAGTGTAGTATTTCTCTGCAAATATCGCGTTATTTCAGAGTGTATCTTTTGTTTTTAGTGTGTTTTGAAATAAGGTAAATAAATTCAAGCATGCATTTCTTATGGTGGAGGGAAAAAAGGCTCATTCTTGAAAAAAAAACAAAAACAAAAAACTTTGGCGTAGAAAAGAAGACATTAAAAATATTCAAAGTTGTGTTAAATGTTTTAAAAGCAAAGTTTAACTATTAGGCAGCCACTTTTATATGTCTTTTTTATCATAATAAGCAGAATCTTTGCACAAACGCAGACAAAGGAAGAATAACGGACTCACACTGAACTCACCGGTTTGTTTCTTTCACAGCTTCTCTCTCAGAAAAAAAAAGATTTTTCTTCACTTCTTCAGTCTTAAAGTGATAAAACTTCAGATTCTTGTCGTTTTTCTTCCTGTTTTTATAATTTCCAGCCCTCCTCAGAGTCTTTTCCTGGAGAACAGAGAAACAGACGCTCCGCAGCTGTCACAGCCTCGCCCACAGACCGGAAACTGAACCGCAAAACAAAAAAAAAACTACATGTCCCTTTCAAAATAAAAGCACGCGTAATATGCTTTGGCACCAGCAATGTCCTGATTTTTTTAAACTACAGTCCTGAAACTTTTACCAAATGTATAAAGATTTTTTTTTTAAACAAATGGAATAATTTTCTAGTTCATGATTTCAAATATAAACTAGTTTTTTCCAGGGGTGAAAGTAGAGTTAAATTCTCGCTGGTACTAAACCTTTAAGTCCATTTCTGCCGGTTTAAAAAAAAAAGAATGAAAATTTTACTTTTTTTTAAAGATTTTTTTCATTTCTTTTATCTATTTCTCAAAATTTCCACTTTTCATATTAAAATATTGACCTTTTATCTCAAAGTCGGAAACAATTCTTAGACTTAGACTTTAGTCATCTTAAAATTTTGACCTTAAATGAGAAAGTTTGGACTTTTTTTTCCACATAATCTTAAACTGATTTCTTAAAGTTAAGAAGTTTCATCTCAAAATCTTGAATTTTGTCTTTATTTCTCTAAATTTCCACTTTTCATATTAAAATATTGACCTTTTATCTCAAAGTTCTAGTAAATGTGGCTCAAATCAAGAATAGTGAGACAAAATTTACTAAAAATAAGACAGAATGACTTGCTTGGATTTCAGTTTTTGCAGTGTACAATTTAGAAAGTCCAGTTTAGAAATAACAGGAATAAGTTTTAGGGATTTGAGAAAAGTCNTTTGACTTTTTATATCAAAATTTCAACTTTTTATCTCAATCATTGCCTTTATTTCAAAACTTAGACTTTAGTCATCTTAAAATTTTGACCTTAAATGAGAAAGTTTGGACTTTTTTTTAACATAATATTAAATTAATTTCTTAAACTCTGAAAGTTTATTAACTTTTTGTCTTAGCATTTTGTCTTTATTTCTCAAAATTTCCACTTTTCATATTAAAGTATTGACCTTTTATCTCAAAGTTTGAAACAATTGTTACCTTCAGTTTTTATTTTCATCCTCACATTAGAGAAAAAGCTTTTGATGTTTCAATGGTTTGATGTAATTTTCTGTCAAGTTTGTAAATGTTACTGTAAATTGTGAAAACTTCACTAAAGCATGATTTAAAGAAAATTGTAAATCAAATTGAAATCCCTGTATCTGCCAGAAAAATCACAATAAGATCTTTTTTGAAACTGTCCAGCCCTCTTCTACAGTGTGCTGTGTTTTTAAAGTCACTTCCAGCAAGTTGAAGGAATCTAGTTATAGTTTTTTTGTGTGTTTTTCTTATTTATTTATTTATTTAGGGATTTTTTTTACTTCTTTGACTTACATTTCGAGCTTAGCACTTCTGTAACATAACTGACCAGTTTATACATTTGTATGTGTTTTTTTTTTAATTCTTTTTACAAATTTTTAGTACCCTTCAGGTTGTTTTTATATTTCAAGTCATTGATACACACTGGGCTCCAAGACGGCTCTAAAACTTCTGATCAAAGCTTCATCAGGCTTCGTGTGAAAGATATTCACTACCTTGAAAATGTAGAGTATAGAAAACACACTTTAGTGTTGGAACTAAATAAAAAAACACTGATCCTTGTTTGTTGCGACTCCTCTCAGTGACAACCATAAAGAGAAGAAGATCAGCGCCTCTCAATCCCTGGTTAGTAGGAGGAAGGCGCCCTCTTGTGATAAGAACATGTAAAACCTCGAGTAGTGAGAAGAGCTCTAAGTTTTCTTAAATCAATCCCCACAGCTCTCGAGTTAAAGTATCAGTGAATGTGAGATTTGAGGCTTTAGATTCAGGAGTCTCTGACTTTTTGATGTATGACTGATCAACATGAAAATGATTATATTGCAATTAAAACATTTTTCATCAAGTTCTCAGAATAAAATGACACATCAGGACATAAAACTTCATCTCTGGATCTTTTTTCTTTATTTAAACAAAGTCAACATGTGGTCAGACAATCAAATCAAAGTCAACGTGGTTATACATTTCAAATGTGAGAGCAAGAGAGTAAAATATATCGGATAAAAGAATAAGTAGAAGTAACTTTGGCCCTGTTTCACCAACAAAACCCCACCCCAACAAACATTTTTAATCTAAAAATACATTTAATCTTAAACAACAAAAAAATTTCTGTCTAGGTTTAAGTTTAAGAACAAGTTTCCCTCAGTTCAGACACAAAAATGGTCACACCCAGAGAAAAACATCATCATGAGCAGTGAAAAACTATTTTTAAACTTGATAAACCTGTTTTAAAACACCAAAGAACTGCACGCACTGTTTGATTGATAGTTGTGGCAATAATTTGTGGACAACAAACCAAAGGACAGAAAGAATTGCACTGTAAAGACAGAAAAGTTGAAGAGTATGTACAAGAGCTTAACCCAGCATCTCTGAAATCATTTCAGACTATTTCAGTTTACAAATCTCAGCTGTGAACACACTCTCTGTAAAGTTAATAAACCCAAGTCCAGCGTAAAGAGGCTGAGTGAATGTGCTCTGGAATCTGTAGAGGAGAATCATGGTTTTAGAGACGGCATAGAAAGACAGAATACCTGCTCCATGATCCAGATACACTCCTATTCTAGTGGACCAGGGTCCAGGGACAGGAGTTTCAACGTCGTTCATCCAAAAAGTGTAACTGTCATTGTCACAGTACAACATGCATGATTTGTCATTGCGGCCAAATCCACTTTTCTTTTTGTTCCCTGTTCTGCGAATGTTCTCATATGAGACAGCTACACCAACTTCTCCTTTCCACTCCACCTCCCAGTAACAACGTCCAGTCAGACCCTCTTTGCTCAGGACCTGATAGTTATCCATGAATCTGTCCGGGTGATATGGGTAGATCTCAAAACGAGGGTGTTTTACTTTTCTGTTCCCCTCAGACAAAGACAGCCGTTGGTTTGCTGTGTTTGGATCCAGAGAGATGTCACATGAATATTTTAAGAACTCAGCTCTGGTCTGGGGCTCTGGTTCTGGTTGAGGTTGTGACGGTAAAGCATTCGCTCCAGTCTCTGTCTGTGAGAACTCTGTCCATCCCTCTCTCAGAACATCCTGAAGAATATCGCTGAATTCTGTCACAGCTGCTGTCAAACCCTTGAAGTACCTCAGAGAGGGACAGTTAGTGATGGATGAGTCTGTAGATCCACTGAGTCCTGAAGATGAGAGGTAGCCCTGCTCCAGCTTCTCCTGAAGCTCTTTGACTCGACTCACTTCAGTTTCCTGTCGGGATCTGACCTGCTGCTTTAAATCAGAGTGTTTTTTCTCCATGACACGGAAAAGCTCAGAGAAGACCCTCTCACTGTGCTCCACTACTTCATCAGCAGAGTTGTTGATGGCCTCCAGCTCCTGTTGAAGCAGCTTCACTCTTTTTTCTTTGTCCTGGCTTCTCTGCTGGATATCCGGTCTGTTCACCTCAAGCTCTCTCTCTCTTTTGACCCTTTTTTTTGCAGGAGCAGCTTCAGTCTTTCTCAGGTCCTCCACTAAACCTGCCAGTATGGTGTTTTTCCCTATGACAGGCCTCAGTATGAAGATGTATCTACACTGAGGGCAGGTGTAGAATCCAGTCTCTTCCTGAATATCCCAGTGTGTTTCAATGCAGCTCATACAGTAGCTGTGTCCACAGGAGGTAGTCACTGGATCCTTCAGTAGATCCCGACAGATGGAGCAGCAGAGTTGCTCTCTCTGAGAAGCCATTTCTTCTTTCAGCAACAGTCCGTTGGTGTAGTTCTTCTTCCCCTGATCAGATCAGTTTAAGCTCTGCCAAACGACTGTGAACTCTTGTTGACTCTCTGAAGTGAATGAAAGTTTCGTTTCTCAGGAACAGACAGTTACCTGGTCACACCCATCCTTCTATCTGCAGACGAGTTTTGATTGGGTGAACACCTGCTCTGTAAAAAGAGGGGAGGGTGTTCTTGTGTAACTGCTTTCCATGAAGAAAACCTTTGGACCTTTGCCAGGACAGTTTGCTGTCTTACCAGACTTAACCTGGTAAAAACATCTGCTTGTTTGTTTTTCTTGAAAAACACAAACTGTTTGTTTTTTTTTGTTTTTTTTAATGTTATATCACATAAACATTCATGAAGGTGCTCATGAATGGACCTGACTCATGGCTCCATCTGACTGCACCACACTTTTAGGTAGGATTTGGATCTTTGTTGATGACACACACACACACACACACACACACACACACAGGCTCCAATTAATCAAAATATTTCTCTCCACCCTCACCTCCTTCTGTGTCACACCTACAGTACAGGCCACAAGTTTGGACACACCTTCTCATTAAATGTGCTTTCTTTCTTTTCATGACTTGTGAAAACACACGTTTGTCTAATTATTACCCAACTACAATGAAAGGTCCTGATCCTGCTGTAGAAAAAATGATGATTTTTTTTTTCCCAGGTGAGGTTTTATTTCACAGTTCTGTAATAATAATAGCACGAGCATGTTTGACTTAATTTAAAGACTAATTTTTTTGAGAAGTCGCCAAAAAGATAAAGTTCTTAAATTCAGCGCTAACATGTTATTTTCGATTGTAAATAAACATGTCAGAGTCATTTTCACTGAATCAAATCCGTCAATTTTTGAAAAAAGTTTTGACACCTCTGATTCAGATGTTCCCAGTTGTCGTGTGTCAGACATTGAATTATCTACGAAACCTTTCATGAGACTTTTGTTACTTTCTCGGACAAGACAGAAAACCACAGAAATGAAAAGGCCGTCTCTTTTAACCTGCTCTACATCAAGTGTTTGCAGAAAGTTGGCGCCCTCTAGTGGTGAAGTCCTGCTGTGACAATCACTTCTTGCACAGTTGCTTTCACAACAAAATGAGACTTTACAGAGATAAAGAAACTTTGCTTAATACATCAAGAGGCTGTTTCAAACAAAACAAGAAAATATCAAAGATTTCCCTTTAAGGATTCAAGAATCAACATTTATTCTGTCTTTGTAAGAACAAATTATAAACAAGAGAAATGAAAATGGAAGGCGATTAATAAATAAGTGACTGTTTGAGTCGTGTCCATGTCATGTTCTTCTGTAAAAGTCAAAGGAAAAACTACATGATGCTGAAGAATCCAGTCCTACCTGGATGGAAAAGTTCAGTTCAGGTGTGACTAGGAGAAGTCAGGACCCCCCCCCTAAAGGAAGGGTCCGGCTGCAGGCTCGGGGATGTTGGTGGCGTGCATGTCCCGCGTCATGTTGTTCTTCTCTCTCAGTTTGGCCTGGAGCAGCGTATGCTCGACCACGCCGATCCTCACGTCCATCTGAACGATCTCCTGCTTCAGTTTGGTCAAACTCTGACGGATTTTCACCACCGGAGCTGAAGAAAAACAACAAACAGAGCGTCCACATTCAATACATAATTACAGAAACGAAGACTTTTTGGAAAATCTGACCACCAATAGGTGATTAAATAATTCATAGTGATCATCTTCACCTCCGTCTGACATGCTGCTCCCCTTCTCCTCCGTCTCCTGCTTCACCTTCTCCAACTCCTCGCTGATCTGACGCACAAACAGACACGAAAAGCTTCACAAAACTCTTTAAGATTCGGACAATTCGGACTGAATTAGACTCTCTTTGCTCCCTCTCCGCACAGCGGCTGCTGTGTGAGGGAAAAGCGGCCGAGCGTTGGCCGACGCGAGGCGCAACTTCTTCTCTGCCAGATTGGTGAGATCTTCCCGATCAGAAATTCTTATCAAGATCCACTGTTTTTAGATCTACTGAGCTCCTTCTCACGATTAATCGAATTGTGTTAAAGACGCCTGCAAATTATTTTAACTGTGATTGATTTATTAAGATTAGATGTGTTGTTTTATTAGATAATACTTGATTTGCTGATGTTTCATTTATCAAGCCTTGCTCCTGCTAAATTGCAATAAAGATCATAACCTGCATTTAAAGAAAAGATCTAAGAGATTTTGTTTATCACTCATGCACTCCTGTTTAATGATAAAGTGGTCCCAGGTGGTGTGTTTATTTAAAATAAGGTTCTTATAGGTTGCTCTAGCCCCAGTGTGTTTAAAACAAGTCCTGGTGATCGTTTTTCCAGATCACTAAAATATCTCGGTAGCTGTCGTTAATAGATGTTTATGCTTGCAGGGATTTATTCAGGCTATTCGATAGATTTTTGCAGGTGTATGAAATAGGGCTGGCATCTAGAAGAAGACAGTCAAGAGCTTAAATACTCTCGCCCCCCAGGTTAAGCAGATTTCAGTTATTCTGTTTGGTAAACCCCATCAGATATCTGTTTTCCTAACCCGGGGATGGAGGCCTGGTCATATAACTCTTGAAAAATTGGGGAGTAAAAGTGAGGATCGAAGACACCTGAAACGATGGGATATTTTTGCTCAGGACTCTAGAACAGTGATTCCCAACCTGTGGTCCGCGGCCCCCTAGTGGGCCTTGAAAGTATTGCAAGTGGGCCTCCAAATCATTTCCAAAATAGTCTGATTTTAGTGGAGTGTAATTATATAAAGATACAAGATACAAATAAATAAATAAAGATACAAATAAACAGAATATTTTAAATGTTAAAACTCAGTTACAAACTCAGTCAGGATTTTAAAAATGCTCAGCGAATTAATGTATACAAAGTTGAGATGGTATTTTAGTGGTAACATGACCCAAAACATAACCATGACACACTGACTACGTTTACATGCACACCATATTCGGATAAGGTGTTTACATGCTCCACATTAGTGCTGAGCGAAGGGAATATTCCCGTTTACATGTTAATCAGCATATTCTGAATAAACTGTAGCAGTAGTAGTAGGAGCCTCATAACAAGACGTCATTTAGAGGCGTTTTTTTGTAAACACTGTATTGACATTAGCACCAACTGGTCAGAGATTCTTGTTTATGGTTTATTCTGTGAAATATTAGTATCAGTGGCAGCTGCTTTCAACAAGGGGAAACTCATTTTTTCCAGGCCTACATCATAAGTGTGTTTGTTTATTTGTATGTAAATTATACCCTCCTTTTCTTTTCTAGTCTTATTTGATAAAGACAAAGTTTCTGATGATTGGGTACAGCCACCGGATCAGTTCAGTGCAACGGAATGAGAGACTTTAAAAATGCTCCTGTGGATGTAAAAACTTGAAGATCGCTGATTCGCTCATTCAGCTGTCAATCAAAAAGAAATTCCCCCTCAGACAGATCATCCAATCATCACGCAGAAACCGAGCGTCAGGGCCCGCCCACTGCCCCATAGACCCCCAGAGACGCTGAGCGTCTGTCTGTGTAAAACACTGTGGAGCTGCAGAGATGAATGAGAAATAAGTCGTGAAGGTTTCCCGTAATAAGCAGCTGATTCTCAACAGATAATCAACGTGTTCTGGTGCATATTTAGCGCAAAGTACTGTTTTCTCCTCGCCCCAAAAGTGTAGACTTTTGCCTTCTCGCCAATTTGAACATGCGCAGACGGAAAACATCCTTTCACGCAGTTTACTCTGGAGCATATTCAGATTAATGTGTTTACATGACTCCTACACAATCAGAATATTGTCATTATTCCGGTTAAGACTGGAATATGTCGTGCATGTAAATGTAGTCAATATGTAATAAAACCTGAAATGTAATAACGTGTTCAAAATGTTACCATAGTGCAGAGCCCAAAACTTAAAAAATGACTCAAACTGTGACAAATTGTTGCTTATTTGGCATAAAGTTATTTTGTTTTGGGCTCAGAATCTGTTACATTGTGGGTCATTTTATATCCTCTGTATTTATCGGGTTGGAGGTGGGCCACAAACATTTCTGAAACATAAAAGTGGGCCCTGAGTTGGAAAAGGTTGGGAACCACTGCTCTAGAAAAAAAGCCCTTTTCATTCACACAAAGAGCAGCATGAGTGAATGATGCGTTCACTGACCTCTGCCAGGACTCTGGTCCTCTCCGTCACCCCTCCGCTGGCCTGCTGGTAGCGCTCTTTAGCCTGAGGAAAAACAGATTGAAGTTCATTCACACAAATAGAAGTGAGTGTTTTCTTACATCCCTCAAACCTCGTGTTCATGCGCTGGAAGTTTTTCAGACTAATATTTTAATATTCGAGACTGTTTCCAGTGATTAAAAACACCTCGATGACCACGGTAACGTCTGTAGAGAACAGTCAGAGTGGATGTTTTGAAGGAAATGATAAATACTGAACACACAGAGAGGTCTGGCAGAATTGACTCTGCACTACACTGCGCATCCAAGTTTACTGTCTGTCTCTTCTCCTCGATCCAGCTACAGAAACTTTTTCAACTTAAGTCATCTGAGTCTCCTGAGTTTTCTTCGTCAAGTGGTCAAGCTTCCAGAAAATTCCTCAATAAATTGGCGTTGTCGGCAGGATCTCAACAACAAGGACTGGTAAGTGCAAATTTGTTTTATTTTTGCAATTGCCACGTCTGAGTTTGACGAGATCTAAAAGAAACTGTAATTGGCCGAAGCTTGATAACATTTAATTGTTAGTGAGTTAATACAAACCTCTCAATGCGAATGTTAATGTTAAGGTTAATATTTAAAACCAACAGTTGGGTTTTTATTGAATTTGGTGAAGTGTTGTGGGTAAAAAGACTGTGGCTGTTTTCCAAACCTCCTAATTCCACATGTAGTCTGTAGTGTGAGTGTTTTGTTGGACCTGTTTAGTCGTATACTACTCTGGATTTCTGTTTCAGGAAGTGGAGCTGGTGGTTTTTTTTCTAATGTTTATCTTTATCATAAATAAATCCATGAGTACATTTCAGTCATTAATTCACCACATCAATCAGTGGAGAAGTTACAGGAGCAATAAAAGTAAATAAGTTAAATTAGATGTCAGTGAGATACAAAGGAAAATAAATAAATGAAATTAAGCATGTGAAGGAAGTTGTAATCTTTTTGTGAATTTTTATGTTTTTTTCATTATTTTAGTGGTTCAAGGAACATTTTTAATTCATTTAGAAAAACAACAAATTCAGGGAGAGATAAGAGTCCTGATTTTATTAAATTTGTAAAGGTATAAAAGTTTATTACAGCAAAATCACCATATTTGATTTTTTATCTTGCACCAAAAGTTATCGTGTATTGAAAATAAATCTGAAACCAACTGACTTTTTATTTTTCCAGCTGGTGTAAAAACTGCGTCCTCATTACCCACGTAGGCTGTTAGTGTAAAATAAAAAGTGATAAATGATTTAGGGGCTTTTATGAATTTGGTAAAAGTAAACAGCTCTTTCATGATGAAGTGAGCAGATTTACCGCTGTTTCTTTCCTGTCACTTCACTTTTATCTCTGGGACCGTTTCACATTTTTGTTGTTGTGTTGTAGTTGAGCTGATTTATTCCAGTAGGTGTCAGTAATTCACCTCAACCTGAGCGCCCCCAAACTGACAAACGCCATTAGCGCCGTGCATTGTGGGAAACAGTCATTTTCTCAGTCTGCAACGGACCAGTCTACCTGGCGTGGGGGGAGGCCAGACGCTGGATGGTCAGAGAAGAGAAACAGAGACGAGGCCAGAGAAGAACAACAGTGATGAGGCCAGAGAAGAAAAACAGTGATGAGGCCAGAGAAGAGGAAAGAGAAGAAAAACAGAGAAGAGGAAAGGGAAGAAAAACAGAGACCAGGCCAGAGAAGAGAACCAAAGATGAGGCCAGAGAAGAGGAGAGAGAAGAGGAAAGAAGAAAAAGAGAAGAGGAAAGAGAAGAAAAACAGAGACCAGGCCAGAGAAAGGGACAGAGAAGAAAAACAGAGATGAGGCCAGAGAAGAAGAAAGAGAAGAGAAACAGAGACGAGGCCAGAGAGTCAAGAGGAGACAAGGACACGTTTTTAAAGATCTTAACCCTCTTGGGAAACAGTACGCCAGGTAGACTGGTCCGTTACAGACTGAGAAATTTTCCCGGATCAGTAGAAACATCCGGGAACTTGTAGTTTACTACAGATCTACCAAGTTTTCACAAACTGATACTACAAACTGAATTTCAGCCGAAGTAGTAGGAGGTTTGGAAAACAGTCTGTGTGTGGATCTTGCCACTACAGCACCCCTGTGGGGGGGGTTTCCGGGGCAGCTGGTAGCTGTACCCAACACAGACGGAGCAGAGTGTGAGCTTTATTCCTTGAGAAGACGTTCTGGGGTGGATTAATATTTAGAATCCATTTCGTTTAGGGCAAGACCAGTCTGTGAATCTGTGTTCGTCGGGAAAGTAAGACTCTTTAGTCGGCGACTTTAGAGCACTGTGATATTGTGATATTGAAATGCGCATTCCACTGGTGGTGGTTGATAAATATCCTTGAAAATACCCCAACAACAGATAAAATTAGACTGAGAGTTAATGTTTTCTCATGGTTTTCACTTCCACTGTTACGCAGACGACATTCAGATATACATCTCCACCAAATCCATCACTCCCTCAACCCTCTCTGCACTGTCTGACTGCCTCACCGACATTAAAACCTGGATGCAATCCAACTTCCTCCTCCTTAACTGCAATAAATCAGACATTTTGATCATCGGTCCAAAATCCCTCACCGCCGGCACTCAACAATTCTCACTCACCATTGACAACACCCCCCTCACTCCATCAACTCACATGCGTAATTTAGGCGTAATTCTGGACACCAACCTCACTTTCGAAAAACACGTCACTCACGTCACCCAAATTGCCTTCTTCCACCTTAAAAACACAGCCCGCATCCGTCCACTACTCTCATTCTCTACCGCTGAAACCCTCATTCACTCCTTCATTTCATCCAGACTCGACTACTGCAATAGCCTCCTGTACGGTTCGTCATCAAAAGTCCCCAATAAACTCCAGTATATTCAAAATTCAGCTGCCCGTCTACTCACCTACTCCCGGACCCGTGATCACATCACCCCCCTCCTTAAAAACCTCCACTGACTCCCCGTCTCCCATCACATCCAGTTCAAAGTCCTTCTGTTAACATTCAAAGCCCTCCATAACCTGGCCCCCCCCTACCTCACTGACCTGCTTCACCCCCATAACCCACCTCGTAGCCTACGCTCTGGTCATGACAACCTTCTCTCTCCGCCCCATAGGACCAAGCACCGACCCTGGGGTGACAGGGCCTTCTCTGCCCCCTCTCTCTGGAACTCATTACCCAAACACATCCGTAACTGCACTGACCTTTCCACATTCAAATCCCAGCTCAAAACTCATCTTTTCAGAATTGCTTTTAACTGTTGATCACATCTTTTTCTTGTCACATTTTATCACCTGCTGTTGCTTTTGCTTGTCTGTTTTGTTTTACTTGTTTGTTTTACTTGGTGGATTTTAATGTCTTTGCTTGTTTTGTTTGCTTTCTTGTTGGATTTTAGTTTCTTTTAATCTGTAAAGTGTCTTTGAGTACTTTGAAAAGCGCTATATAAAATAAATTTATCATTATTATTATTATTTGAAAAAGACTCAAGATGCTGTTGAAACGGTTTTGAAGTGCATGTTTGTTGTATGTTGCTGTCACTAAGTGTTTGTTACTAAAATGGGTAATAATCAGTCCACAAAAGAGGAGAAAAGAGAGATTAGGAACAAATCAAACAACCATAACACTCCGGTTTACCCGAGCGTAATTTCGCACTAGCAACGCTCTAAAAGACAGACTCCACCGATTAATCAATAAAAGTATGAATGAATGAATGAAAATGTTTATTTTGAAAAATGTAAAAGAATTACACGAAGCAAAAAGTTAAAACAGAGAAACTTTGCAATTCCGTGTTGAATCAGAAGAAGACGAAGAAGCAACAAAAAAATTAATAAAAAAAAGACAGAAAAAAAAAAATCTTTGCAATTTACGTGAAACAAAACAAGACAAAACAAACTTTAAATCACTTGATTACCTTCTTTTACATTTTCAAAAAGGAGTGGAAGGAAGAAAAACTTATTAATTTCCACCCCTTCTCCAGTTTTAATTAATAACGGTCGACTTGGCCAACCTTTTATCTATATCTCTCTCTATCAATGAGACTTGAATAATTAGTGGCTTGTTTCCACACCAGATTGATAAATGAGGACCTTTGTGAGGACGTGCAGGTGTTTTTACCTCGCTGAGCTTGGCCTGAGCGCCGCGGTACTCCTGGATCAGATTCTCCAGCTGGTTGTTGATGTATTTCTCTCGGCTGCTCACTTTCTCCAGAGTTTTACCGATGTCCTCCTGAAGTTTGTCCAGGTAGCTCTGCAGGGACAGAAGAGGACAAAAAAAACAGATAATGTTCACACACACCTGTCTTTGAGTGTGAGACTGTTGGAAAAATCCTTTTTTCCTTGAGATTGTTGAATTTTGTTTTGAATTGTTTTGTATTTTATTTTATTTAACTTGACACAATTAAGAATATTTTGCACTTCATCATTTTTAAAAGTTAAGAGTCAAAGATAGTTCTTTTTGTTCTTTAGTTTTTATAACTAAAAATACAATTTAGAAAGTCCGGTTTAGAAATAACAGGAATAGGTTTTAGGGATTTGAGAAAAGTCAAAATTCGACTATTTATCTAAAAATCTCCTTACAAAAATTTTTTTTTTTTAATTTTTTACCTTTTATCCTTTAATTTTGTATTTATTTTGTATAATTTGACTTAAATCTTAGAGTTTTGACTTTTTATATCAAAATTTCAACTTTTTATCTCAAACATTGCCTTTATTTCAAACCTTAGACTTTAGTCATCTTAAAATTTTGACCTTAAATGAGAAAGTTTGGACTTTTTTTAACATAATATTAAATTAATTTCTTAAACTCTGAAAGTTTATTAACTTTTTGTCTCAGAATTTTGTCTTTGTCTCAAAATTTCCACTTTTCATATTAAAGTATTGACCTTTTATCTCAAAGTTTGAAACAATTCTTACCTTCAGTTTTTATTTTCATCCTCACATTAGAGTAAAAGCTTTTGATGTTTCAATAGTTTGATGTAATTTTCGATCAGGTTTGTAAATGTTGCTGTACATTGTGAAAGTTTCACAAAAGTTTGATTTAAAGAAAATCGTGAATCGAATTGAAATCGCTGTATCTGCCAGAAAAATCACAATAAGATCTTTTTTCTAAAACCAATCAGCCCTATAACAGAGTACCTGCAGGTTTCAGTAAGTCAAATTTAAGACTTTTTAAGACCGTTTTAATGCCACTTTGAATGAAATTTAAGACCGAAAACACATAAATATTGTCGATGGTTTGGGAATCCTGCTGTATTACAACCAAATCATAGCATGTGTGTCTCTTTATGAGACTCATTCAAGTTTACTTTTTGTCTATTGAACATAAAGTGATTCTCTCTGATTAATGGCTGTATGTAAAAGTGCAGTAGTGACCCAGGATGCAGATAAAAATTCATATCAACAGCTTTTAAGACAGTATCCTCCCTAAGTCTCTTCCTCAAAAAGTCAAAAAAAACCCCCAAAAAATCATGAACGAATCCTGCCCTAACACATTTAAGACCTTTGAGTAATTTATTTAAGACTTGAATATAACATTTTAATGAATTTAAGACTTTTTAAGACTTTTCAAAGATGTGTAGGAACCCTGCTTTACCAAACAAATACATTAAGGGAGGTCAGTGAACGCACCTTCGTCTCTTTGAGCGAGGACTTGATCCCGTCTCTGTGTTGGTGCATCTGGTCCACGTGGATCCTCCAGTCCTGCACAGACACACATTTATCAAACAGGACATGGTTCAACAAACTGGAGTTTTCTACCTCATCCAAAAATCCCCAGAGACTCTGATGCTGATGACGGATGATGGAGGAATCACCTTGTTGTCCGTCCTGATGGTGACTTTCAGCTGCGGCACCACTCTCTCCACCTCCAGGTTCCACTCTGCAGCGTCGACCGTCGACTCCAGGATCTCGTCTGGTTTAGAGGACGACTCTGTTTCCTGTTGGGGAACAAAGATTTCTTCTTTTAGTTTCAATTACTATCTGGGTCAATGAGGTGACGTCCCCTTTTTTGTGTCTGAGTGCAATATTTCCTTCCATCATGAATTGAGTATTTCATCACATGTATTTCTTTATTCTATGAAACCTGTGTTATTTGAACACATCTTTAAACTATTAAAATATAACATGTTTTTTTGTGTTTTGGTTCCTCAAACCCCCAAAATGTCAGGTGGTGCAACCGTCCTGACAAGTATCCACAGTAATTAAACTCTAAAAATTGAATGTCAGTTATTGTAAATGGAAATTAAAAATACAGTGGCATTATTTTATGNAGAGATGTTGATGAGGGCTGATCTCCTCCAGTGTTTTATTAAAGTTTGACATCATGGTTTCATGAGAATTAAGTCCAATAAAAAGAGTTCCAGGTCTTTAAATGTGTCTTATTTCCAGGAGAACTCACCGTCTGAGTGGTTCTTAACTTCAGAGCCTCCAGGTCGATCACGTTCTCCTCCTCCTCATCAGGCTCCTCCTGAGAAAACACAACTTATCATTTCCTAACAGAATACGACATAATACAACAGAAAAGTCTGGATTAAAGGAGGCTAAAGATAAAAGTAAACCTAAAGTATACATCATGGAGTCCGTCTTCACTTACGATCATTTCTTCTTCTACTCTGCTGAGTGTGAGCTCTGCGTCGTCCTCCATCACCGACTCTTCCTCCATAGTTTCTGTGGGGTAGTTTGGTCTGGAGCGGAAATAAAAAACAGGAAATAATCAGATTTTTCCACTTTCAAGAACAAAGGAAAGGTTAAAAACTTCAGTCAGTAACAGGAGCAGCAATGATGATGATTTTAAACCCTTGCATTCCTTCATCAATCAAAACTAGAATTTATAAACAGAGACTTTACAGAATGAGTCTGAATTTAACACACCTGTCTTTGAGTGTGAGACTGTTGGAAAAATCCTTTTTTCCTTGAGATTGTTGAGTTTTGTTTTGAATTGTTGTTGATTTTATTTTATTTAACTTGACACAATTAAGAATATTTTGCACTTCATCATTTTTAAAAGTCAAGAGGCAAAGATAGCTCTTTTTGTTCTTCAGTTTTTATAACTAAAAATACAATTTAGAAAGTCAAGTTTAGAAATAACAGGAATAAGTTTTAGGGATTTGAAAATCTCCTTAAATTTTTTTTTTTGCCTTCTATCCTTTAATTTTGTATTTACTTCATATAATTTTGACTTAAATCTTAGAGTTTTGACTTTTTATATCAAAATTTCAACTTTTCATCTCAAACATTGCCTTTATTTCAAAACTTAGACTTTAGTCATCTTAAAATTTTGACGTTAAATGAGAAAGTTTGGACTTTTTTCACATAATGTTAAATTGATTTCTTCAACTCTGGAAGTTTATTGACTTTTTGTCTTAGAATTTTGTCTTTATTTCTCAAAATTTCCACTTTTCATCTTAAAATATTGACCTTTTATCTCAAAGTCAGAAACAATTCTTACCTTCAGTTTTTATTTTCATCCTCACATTAGAGTAAAAGCTTTTGATGTTTCAATGGTTTGATGTAATTTTCTGTCAAGTTTGTAAATGTTTCTGTACATTGTGAAAGTTTCACAAAAGTTTGATTTAAAGAAAATCGTGAATTGAATTGAAATCGCTGCATCTGCCAGAAAAATCACAATAAGATCTTTTTCTAAAACCATTCAGCCCTATAACAGAGTACCTGCAGGTTTCAGTAAGTCAAATTTAAGACTTTTTAAGACCGTTTTAATGCCACTTTGAATGAAATTTAAGACCGAAAACACATAAATATTGTCGATGGTTTGGGAATCCTGCTGCATTACAACCAAATCATAGCATGTGTGTCTCTTTATGAGACTCATTCAAGTTTACTTTTTGTCTATTGAACATAAAGTGATTCTCTCTGATTAATGGCTATATGTAAAAGTGCAGTAGTGACCCAGGATGCAGATAAAAATTCATATCAACAGCTTTTAAGACAGTATCCTCCCTAAGTCTCTTCCCCTAAGTTTGTAAATTGACTTTAAATTGTGAAAACTTACTAACTTTGGTTAGTTTCTCAGATTTAAGGAAATGTGTGAGTACCTTCTGTAGGAAAACCCTTTCCTCCTCAGAGCTTCGTCAGCCAGTCGGTTCAGCACGAAGCAGACGTGTTCTCCTGAACCTGACTTCAGTTTGGAGGGCGGGAAATCCACCTTAACACCCTGACAGACACAACAACGACACCTTCAATCAATCATTATATTCACTGTTTTATCCTGAGTAACAACATTTTGATGCAGGACTCACAGATACTGAGTGATTTAAAAAAGTCTGATTGGTGAAAGTAACTTACGAAAGCTCGTAGCTCTGCCAGGATGTTGGAGACGGTGGCGTTGGGTTCGTCGTACTCCTGCGGCTCGGTGAACGTCCTCCCCGCTGTGTTGATGAGCCACGCTGCGATGATGGTGAACATGTAGAACTGCTCACCTGAGTTCAGCTCCAAATATGGACTGGAGACAAAATAATGTCTGATAAAGAGAAACAAAGAGGGGGTTAAAAAAAACTCTGATTTGTCTTTTTGCTTCAATCGGTTTCTTTGCAGTCCACGTTGTTTTTAAATCATAGACTATTTTTGTCCTTTTCTGCAAACCATAGTCAAGCTGAATCACCTTTCTGCTGACACTGGAGGAAAATAACAACAACAACACCAATGTAACATGCACTTTATGTCAAACTGGATTTATTTAGTGAGTGAAACAAAATTAGAGAGCGTATAAAGCTTCCAAAAACTGTGAAATGTGAATCTGAAACATAATCTGAGATACAATTTGACATAATTTTAGCTTAATTCTGTTTTTCTCTCTAACTTTTTGAGGAATTTAGGGGCCAAATTTTTTATTGCCCTGACAAATTTAAGACTTTTGAGTGAAAAACAACTTATTTTTTCAGATTTTTATTATTTTTATTCTATCTATTTATTACAAAGGCTAGTTGATTGTGTTCTTCTTTTATTCCCTTTTGTATTTGTATGTTTGTATATATTTATTTATTCTCATTTCTACAATTGGGCTTGCTCCGGGACCAGGGTAACCTAATTCTGTTCCATCCATGTTTTTACATGTGTTGAATGACAATAAAACTCCTCGAATCCTTGTTCTTATTAAGTTTGTTGAAATCAGAAAAATGTCTTCGTACAATACAATAAAAAAGTACATTTGCAGATTTTTCTTGACTGTTCACAATCACTAATGCATCATTCTTGTCATTTTATGTTTAGAAATTAGACCTTTTTGTTTTTTTAATTTATTTACTTTTCATTTATTATTATTCTTTTTTCCTTCTCTTAATGTGTGTATGTAGATATGTATGAAAATGTAGTCTAGTTGTATAAAGATATGTATGGATGTATATGTACTACGTTTGTTTAAATCCTTCTCAGTTTGTTCTCCATTCAATTTCATACTTAAATACTCCATACATACTATGTGTACTATGATATTTGAATCCATTGCTCCCCCCCTTTTTTATTTATTTATTATTTTCTTCTCTCTAAATTATTCATTTATACCCCCCCTTTTTATTCTTTTATTTTTTTAAACCGTGCTTCTCCCTTTCCTTCTGTTCGTGTTCAATTATCTTTGTTCTTCAATTGATTATAAAATCTTTGTTAAAATGTTTCAATATAATGGTAAATACAAAAATGGAATCCATAACAGAAAATTGTAAAAGGAGACATGACTGTATATTTAAAATGCATGCAATTTTTTTTTTTCTCAATAAAAACATATTTGACTAGAAATTAGACCTTGTCTGGACTTGACTGATAAATGTTGATAGAATTAAATCTACAAACACAATTCTTAACAAAAATAACTCACAAACACTTGATGGTTTTTAAGTTTGCAGGCTGGTTTATGAATCTAGTTTAGAGTTCTCGTTTTCTAGATACTTGTGCTGCTTTTTCTTCTATTCAACCTTATTTTTTAACAACAATATTTTAGGTTATTATGTCACAATACTTCTTTCCCATTTTCTGGTCTCTTCTAACATATTTTCCACATTTAAAAATCTAACACTGGAACTAAATCATGCAAGAACTGATGTGTTTATTGCACACTTTTAAAAAGTAACTTACTCTGAAAGTAAACAATATACGGGTCAATGACAAAAAGAGGGTCTAAAAACGCATTTTTAAAAGTTCTTTGAAAATGGATAAAAACATATTTCTGAGAGAAGAATTATGTTTTCTAACAGATTTCAGTAGTTGACCAACATTTCAAAGTTTTTAGGTTCATTATTTTTTAGTATTTTTAATTTGAACACCCAAAAATGTCAGGTGGTGCAACCAAATATATGAAAATATATTTATATGTTCCTGTTATTTTTTCTGTGTGTAATTATCGGCAAGTATCTCTCAAGTGTCTGTAGTGACTCATACATTTTCATTTTGTGTGTTTCATTTCTTTTATTTGTGAATAAGATAAANATTTCCATTTACAATAAGTGACATTCAATTTTTAGAGTTTAATTACTGTGGATACTTGTCAGGACGGTTGCACCACCTGACATTTTGGGGGTTTGAGGAACCAAAACACAAAAAAACATGTTATATTTTAATAGTTTAAAGATGTGTTCAAATAACACAGGTTTCATAGAATAAAGAAATACATAAACCACCTGTAAGATTAAAGGCAGGTTTATTTTAGACACCTTAGAGTGTTTTAATATTTACCTGGACAGGTGTTTCATGTTGTGTTTGTTGAGAACTTCATCTTCATAATTTAACAGCTTCAGTTTCTCCAGCAGAGCCTCCATCACAACAAACACCTGAAAAACTGAACCTGGACCTCGTTCATCTTCTTCTCCTCTTCTTCCGTCCTCTGCCATCACTTTTTTTTTTACAGATTAATCTTTAAAAAATAAGACTGAAACTTCTAATATCAGCTAGTTTCTCTGAATAATGTGTAAAAACTCCAAAAAGAAGAGAAACCTGTGGCTCCGTTAGCAGAGGAGCTAACTGTTGTAGCTTCCTGTCGTTGTTAGGGCAACGGAGGCTAACGTTAGCAGGCTAGGAGGCTAACGGCGGTTTTTAACGGAATCCTCTCAGAAAATCAAACACAGACACATATAAAAGCTGTTAATTATCCACAGGGTTTATCTGTGTCATTAACTTTATAAAACATCCAACTACAGAGTTTTAAACGCTTCCAGCATCTGTTTATTTTAACCGTTAGACACAGCCTCACTGATACGTCACTGATACGTCACTTCTTCTTCTTCTTCTGCTTTATAAAAGGCGGCTGAAACCGCCACCATGTGAACTGGAGTGTGATTTTATTTAGTCATTAAAGTAAAGAATATATGTGTCTGAGTGCAATATTTCCTTCCATCATGAATTGAGTATTTCATCACATGTATTTCTTTATTCTATGAAACCTGTGTTATTTGAACACATCTTTAAACTATTAAAATATAACATGTTTTTTTGTGTTTTGGTTCCTCAAACCCCCAAAATGTCAGGTGGTGCAACCGTCCTGACAAGTATCCACAGTAATTAAACTCTAAAAATTGAATGTCAGTTATTGTTAATGGAAATTAAAAGTACAGTGGCATTATTTTATGCTTGAACCTTTTTAAATAAAACATTCTTTGCAAATAAAAAGAATTTTAAAGCTGTTGAGAAATGTAAAAAACTTTTGTCCCGTAATTTTCACCTTGTCAAATGTCAGGGTGGTGCAACCGTAACATTAGACTTTTATTTTAAAGTGATGAGAATAAAACAGGAAACAGGAAACTGCATCAGCCAGAGGAGCCCAAATGACATTTGTGACCAAGTGGAAAAGTTTGTAGATTTCTCTGAAATACTGATAAAAAAGGTTTTTTCACTTCATTGGTGACTGGAACAATTTCCATGTCAGGTGGTACAACCAATGTAATAATGTGAAATGTTATTTTAACATCAAATTATTTATCTTATTCACAAATAAAAGAAATGAAACACACAAAATGAAAATGTATGAGTCACTACAGACACTTGAGAGATACTTGCCAATAATTTCACACAGAAAAAATAACAGGAACATATAAATATATTTTCATATATTTGGTTGCACCACCTGACATTTTTGGGTGCTCAAATTAAAAATACAAAAAAATAATGAACCTAAAAACTTTGAAATGTTGGTATTTTTAATTTGAGCACCCACAAATGTCACGTCATTGATCCCTATATATATATTATCACAAACTACACACTGCACGATATCTTCATTCAGAGTCTTTTTTTCACACTCTCTCATTTTCACCTAAGAAAAGATTTCAACGACCTACCGACACTGACACACACACACACACACACTCACACTGTATGTGCTCTGTGGTGTGTGTCAGTGAATAATTCATCTCTCCACCCCCCTGTGGAGCAGCAGGTATCTCAGAGTGGGGGGTGTTTGTTTGTTCTATGTGCAGCTCCTGCTCCTGTGTGTGTGTGTGTGAGCTCACACACACACACACACTCACACACACACAGGTGGAGCTCCCTGGTGACTGTCTCTGATTGACAGGTGCGCTGACCGCCTGCTGCATGTTTGATGAAGCTGATGAAGTTGATGAAGCTGAGCTGCTTCAGCGGCGCCTGGAGCAGAGAAGGAGGCGTCAGCTGATGGAGCATCAACCTGAAACACTCAAACACACCTGCACTTCCTCAACTGTCCACTAGAGAGCGTCTTCATCTACGTATCTGATCTGAAAGGTTGGAGTTAGTGTTGTGTTCAAGACCTCGTTTATCCCACACCAAGACTTTTGAGAGTAGAGATCAAGTTCATAAAAATTCATTTTAAACCATGATGAGGTCAAACCAACATTCCCTCTTTCATCTAGTTTTCTCAATCTTTACTCATTTTCTTCTGTCCATTTTCTTTTGTTTATTTAAATTGTTTTTAACCTGCACTGTTATTATTTTTACCATATTGTTTTATCTGTTTGTTCTTTTTAACTTTTTCGATGTAAAGCGACTTTGAGTTTTTGAAAAGCGCTTTATAAATAGAATTTATCATTATTATTATTATTATTATTATTATTATTATTATTATTATTATTATTATTATTATCTTGTTCTATAGGTTTCTGTTATAATTTGGACTTAATTTTCTTACAATTATGACTGTCCTTCTCGAAATTTCCACTTTTTATTTCAGCCATAAAGTTTTTTCTCGAAATAACTGTGAATTTTTAAGATTAACATTTCAACTTTTATCTCAAAATTTTGACATTTTAACAAAATTTCATCTCTTTGCCTCATAATTTTGGCATTTCATGTCAAATTTGGACTTTTCATCTCAAAATTTTGATTTTTTTTTTGTCTCATCTTGATATTCTCTCACAAAATTTCATCTTTCTTTCTCAACTTTTAACTCTTTGACTTAATTTTATTACAATTTTTACTCCACTTCTGCAATTTTCCATTTTTATCTCAACTTTTACCTTTTTTTCTTTTTCAAATAACTATGTCTTAATATCAAAATTTTGACACAAGATCCCAGATTTTTGATTTTTGATTATCTCAAAAAGCAACTTTTTGTCTAAAAATTCTAACATTTTATTAAAATTTTGACATTTTACTTGATATTTCTGACTTTTTATCTCAAAATTTTGACATTTTGTCTCAAATTTTGACTTCCACCTCAAATTATCAATTTTCAATCATAGCATTCCCTCTTTCATCTAGTTTTCTCAATCTTGTTCTATAGGTTTTTGTTATAATTTGGACTTAATTTTCTTACAATTATGACTGTCCTTCTCAAAATTTCCACTTTTTATTTCAGCCAAAAAGTTTTTTCTCAAAATAATTGTGACTTTATAATATTAACATTTCAACTATTTATCTCAAAATTTTGACATTTTAACAAAATTTCATCTCTTTACCTCATAATTTTGGCATTTCATCTCAAAATTTTGATTTTTTTTTTGTCTCATCTTGATATTCTATCACAAAATTTCTTCTTTTTTTTCTCAACTTTTAATTTTCTACATACATTTTGACTGTATAAAAACAAAATTTGGCTTTTGGATATCTGAAAACTTTTACTTTGATGTCAAAAATTGACTATTTATCACAAAACTTCAACTTTATATCTCAATTTTCAACCTTTTTCCAAGTAACTTTGACTTAATCACATCAAATTTTTGGCTGTTACCTTTCATCATTTTCACTGTGTATCTTAAAATTTTGGCATTTGACCCAAAATTTGGTCTTGTTATCTCAAAATTTTGACAATTGTTTTCAACAATATAAAAAAAATAGTAACTTTTTCCAAATAATTTAGGCTTTATAATCACACCATTTTGACTTTGATATCTTTGATTCTATACTTTTTTATCTCAAATGTTGTTTTAACTTCTTGAGTGTGACTCCAGTTTTAGGTTTCTATGCAGATCAGTAACATCCAACATGATTGTGTTTTTCTCAGACACAGATGTTTGTTTTCTTTTTGCATCAGCGTCCTGTTTCTCCAACTCTCTTTGTCCCGTTCATCGTCTTCTTCTTTTGTTTGTTGGTAACTGTTTTTTTCTGGTGCATGTTTCTGTCACTGATCACAAAGAGGAAACACGGCTCCACAGTCTCAGCTTTAAATGAATTAACTCTTCGGAGCAGACTTCCTCTGAAAGCTGGCTGAATTATTTCACTCTGTGGTGATGGAAGAAGAAGAAGCTGCAGCAGAAAAAGAGGAGTCAGCTCTGCAGCGTGTGGTGACGCGTGGATCCACCTGTGGGAGTGAAAGGACGAACGGTGCAGCTGAGAGAGCAGATCTGATCACAGCTGCTCAAATGTTCTTGGCACAGAAGAAGAAGAACGACAACCATGACGACGACGTCCATGACCACGACCACGACCACGACGTCCACGACCACGACCACAGCGACGACCACGACGACAACGACGTCCGCGACGATGACCACGACAACCACGACGACAACCACGACGACAACCACGACGACAACCACGACAACGACATCCACGACGACAACCACGACTACAACAACGACAACCACGACGACAACCACGACAACCACGACAACCACGACGACAACGACGACGACAATGACAACGACAACCACGACAACCACGACGTCCACGACGACAACCACAACCACAATGACAATGACGACGACAACCACGACAACCACGACAACCACGACGACAACCACGACAACCACGACAACCATGACAACCACGACGACAACCACGACAACCACAACGACAATGACAACGACAACCACGAAAACCACGACAACCACGACGTCCACGACGACAACAACCACGAAAACAACCACGACAACCACGAAGAAGAAGAAGAATAACACGATGACGACACCGACGACTACGACCACGACATCCACGACGACGAGAACCACAACAACGACCACGACCACGATGACAACGACCACGACCATGACCACGACCACCATGTCCACAACCACGACAACCACGACAACCACGAAGAAGAAGAAGAAGAAGAAGACGAAGATTACGACGCTGTCGACGCCGACGTCCACGACCACGACGACGCCGACCACGACCACGACGTCCACGAGGAAGAAGAAGAAGAAGCAGAAGAAGAAGAAGAAGCAGAAGCGTTTTTACAGGGAGGGAGAAGATGAAATGGCGGTAATGGAGGATCCCTGTCTCCTCTGTGGAATGACCTGAGGCCGTTTGTCCTCAGCAGATTTCTGGAAGAGCTCGTCTCAGCTGATGCATAACAAACAGACGGAGCTGAGTGCATTAGTCCAGAGTCTCCACCGCTTCCTCTCCCGCTCTCTTTCATAAACGCCGGGATAAATCAAAGTTATGGTTCTTGGCGCTCGTCTGCGGAGCGGCTCAGTTTGCAGGATCACAGATCTGCTTCAACCGGGGGAAATTAATTAACTTCACTGTGCTGCACTTCTCTGAGGCTGCCATGACAACCTGGACACGGGGAAACTCCGCAGGTGCCAGCGTTTGGAGGAGGTGTCGACTTTCTGAAGGTCATAAAAAGCAGCTGAGAGTCTGAAGATCGTCCACAAACAATTAAATAAAACTCTTTAAAGGCCCAACAACATCTTTATAAATAAAGAATAGAAGACCATTTCTGTGATTTAAGAAATATAAAAATGAAAAACTGGCTTCAAAGAGATTAATTTTTTTGTCCATATTAAGTCAAGAATTTGAGACAAAAGTCAAATTTATTGGATGAAGAGAAAAAATTTAACTTTTCATCCCAATATTTTTTCGGTTATCTTATAATTTAGACTCTCCTTCTGAAAATTTCCACTTTTTATCCCAACTTTAAACTTTTTTCTTTTTTTCAAAATAAAAACCACTTGATGAAATTAAAATTTTTAACTTCATAATCTTAAAATTTTGACCTTTGATCTTAAAATTTTGACTTCATATCTAAAATTATTGACAATTTGGCTCTAAATCTTGACTTTTTTATCAGAAAATCTTGATTTTTTATCTCAAAATTTTTACTTGTGTCTCAAAATTCTGACTTTTTAATCAGAGTTTTTACTTTTTCTTGATGTTGAGAATCTTTGTCGCAAAATCTCGATGATTAATCACAAAATTTTGACTTTTTAGCCTCATATCTTGACTTTTTTTATCCTGTAAATTTTAAATTTAACCTCAAAATTTCGGCTTTTCATCTCAAAATTTTAACATCTTGTCTCAAAACCTTGACTTATCACAAAAATTTGACTTTAATCGAAATATTGGTATTGAAGCTCAAAATTTTGATATTGTGTCTCGAAATCTTGACTTTTTTCCCACAAATTTTTGACTTTTTAACCAAGGTTATGACTTGTGCCTCAAAATTTTGACTTTTCATCTCAAAGTTCTGAAATTTTAACACATAATTTTCAAGGCTTTAAATATCAATAGTCTGTGGAACAAGGTGAGAAAAACCTGGACATTTTAAGGAATTTTCTTAATCCCCGCCAGACATAATTTTAAGAGCAAACAGGAGGAACATATTTTGAGAAAAAGAAGACGTTTGATGACTTTAATTAATGGTTTTTAAAATGAAAGTCTCTTTGATGAGTTTATCTGTTGGATTATTTCTTACCTTTATAACTAATTGGTCCTTTAAATACTGTGAACATGGAATAAATCATAGAGTAATATTGTGAATTATTGGTCAGTTGTTGTTAGTATTAGACAGTGAAGCTCTGAATGAGCAGAAATGTGAATATTTTCTTTCCTCAGACAGAAAATGTTTCTTGTCTCTTTCCTCTGAGGTTTTTTTTTGTCTCAGCTGGTTCGTTTGATCAGACTCAAGGAGGAAGAGAGAGTCTGATATTTATTTAAGGCTAATAAATTCACAGCTGACAAACTGCTGCTGAGAACTACACACACACACACACACACAAAGTGAAATGATTGGCGTTTCATTTAGCGGTTGCGGCAGCGGCTGCAGCTAAAGTGAATCGTTTGCTGACTCAGTTGAGTGATCGTGTTTAGCTCCGGACGTCGTTGAGTTAGTGATTTAATCTGAGCCGCAGATAAATGAGATCAGAGGACGACAGAAGAGAAGGATGATCTGGGCCTGTTTCTGCCCTCGAACACAGAGAAGAGACGGTGTGAATAAAAAAACAACAACAACAACAACAACAGGACGAGGAAAAGATACCTTTGCAGATGATGTTTTATAATCCAGGTCTGAAACAGAAACTGAACCAGAAACACTTTTAATATCGACCACACACAACTCAACTTGATCCAAACACGACAATTATTGACCACAGGGGGCGCCAACATTATTATGGAGTTACAAATCTGACCCCCCTGTTGTTTTCGGGTCAATTTGTCAAAGTTATTTTGTCATAACTTTAGTTTTCTATCATTGGGCCTCATTCACAAATAAATGTGTAGAAACGTTCTTACTCCCCGCACGAAATGAGAAAATACACAAAATCACCGTCGGATTCATGACACGTGCGCAGCAGCTGTTTTTGTTCGCACCACCGTGTTTATATTAGTGAATCAGAATCATTCTAAATCCACAGGCACGTTCCTGCATCCTGAAATTAACATAAACCACGCCCCAATTCATCCATATAAGGACATCTGTTCAGAGGTTCAGAAGGAGGAGCAGTCTTCCTTTAGGTCCTCATCATCAGCATCAACCTCACAGCTCGTTCTCTCGGTGTCTCAGAGACTCGTCTGCAGACGCTCCAGGACTGGCCTCTATTTACTAGTCGACTAAGACCTGGTGCTGTGAGGGAGATCGTACCGTGTATCCGTGACATAAATAACACATTAAAACAGCTGCTGGATATTTTTACAAACAGGTAAATAAATCTGAGTGAACAGCTGAGCTGTGTGTGCGTCATTTACTCAGAAAATGTTAAAAATCATAAGAAGAAGCAAATTAATATGTCTTAATTCAGTTTGAACAACTTTATGAAACTGTTTGTCAGAGCAGTCGATGATTTAATCAACATAAAATAATGTGACATTCTGATCTGCACATTATCATATTTTTAATCTAAACTAAGTATTTTATTTAAGATTCAATATTATAAACATGATGAGGACAAAAATGTGTCAGTTTCATGGTGATTTAATAAATTTAGCCAATGCGCAATTTTTAATTTATGAATTCTATTTAAGGCTTTTTTATTTTACTGAAATTAGTTTTAAAATGTTCTGTTTTTAGTGAGAAGAGTCTGTGTTTTAAGTTTTTTAGGAGTCTGATCATTCATTATATGTGCGTACGCATGGTCAGAGGAGGTTCTAAATTTGTTTATTAAGACATAGTTATTGGTAAAAAAGGTAAAAGTTGAGATAAAAATGGAAAATTGCAGAAGTGGAGTAAAAATTGTAAGAAAATGAAGTCAAAGTGTGTTAATAACCCAAATTACTGTGATCAAAAATTAATTTTTTTGTTTTCATAAATTTGATTTTTTGTCTCAAAATCTTAACTTGATATGGTCAAAAAAAAATTGCAATTATATAATTACAATTTTTGGGTTTCATTATACAGTATAAAATGCTTTAGGATGTTTTAGAAAACACTTTGTTTTAGCTGCTGTCTCTTTAAGACTCCCCACTCCAAACCCCCTTCTCTCTGATTGGCTGCCTCCAAAGTGTCATGAAATAGGAGAAAGATCCTGATTCAATTACCTCATCATTCAGAAAGTCTCATAAAAATTTCGTTAAGATCTGGTGCTTGACTTCAATAAAGAAAAACAACTCCACTAAGATGTTGTGTTTTTAAAATAGTTAATAAATCCATACAACCTCCAAGACAACTTTATTCATACAAAAACAAAAGTAAATATGTAATTTCTGCCAGTGCTTTCACTACAATATTGGCCAAAACATCAACACAGGTTCTACAGCAGCTGTTGTTTCATCACACACAGGAAACTTTAATAAAAGCAGCAATAAACTCAAGTGTCACTAACTCAAACTTTAAATATTTCACCGTCTCTATCAAAGCGGCAGCCTCACTCATCACTCAGCAAACTTCAAACAAAACTATGAATATCAAGCAGCAAATTTGAAAAGGAAAAAAAAGAAAAACTCAAACGTTCACATATGAAAATTCTAAGGAGCTGGAAAAAGCTTTGAAGGCTCCAACAGCTCGTCTGTAACTCTCCACGTTCACGTTCAGAGAAACGACTCAAATACGACAGTCAGGAGGAGCCGAGCGTCTTTATCCAGTCTAAGAGTCTAAAGTCCATGCAAAGTTTTTATTTCTACCAACTGTATCTGCCACTCAGAAAGACTCAAAGCTGCACTGAGCAGAGATTTGATCCGAGAAGTTAATAAGAGCTTTAGATAAATCCAGAACACTTCGTTTAAGTCCACTGTGTCTAAAAATACCTGTTACCTCTTCGTCTGAACGTGGCCTAAATGTGTCAAAATGTCTTTGTTGTAAACTAATGAGGTGACTGAGCTAGAATTAATTCAGGAGCGGGAAGATTTGAATATAATTAGAGTCATTTTATGTGCATCAGTTAAATTAATTGTCTCAGATTTTCTTGGTTCAGTTTTCACTGTTTCAGATCTCTTACATATGTTAATTTTGTAAATACTACTGAAAGGCTCATGCTCTTTCATTTATTTTCATTGAATTGTATTTATGTTTATTGTCTATTTTATTCTAATTACCTATAGTTTCATTTGTAAATCTTCTATGTTTCTTTTGTATCCTGCTGCTGCTGTAAAGCTGAAATTTCCCCCTGTGGGACTAATAAAGGTTTATCTTATCTCTCTTATCTTTTGTTTTTGAATCGACCCATTAGTGTTTTACGTCAGTAGGGGGCGCTGATATATAGAATCGCAATCTTCATGAGTCTGCTTAAATGTTTGCCTCAAACTAGAATTTGTTGTTAAAAGACATAACAAATTGGTTTTTCTTTAAAAAAAAAAATACAGTTTAAAACACAGTTTCTATCCTTCCAGCCATTGTTTTACAGCAGCAATGCATTCTGGGTTGATGACGTAGATTGGTTGCTTGGTGCCGAGCATCTGGATTTGGCCGTTTCCTCACTACTAGTCGCCGTAAGTCACGAGGTTTGAGGAGGGAAAAAAACATAATAATACCACATGTGGCTGCTTTTGGGTGCACTTTTCAGTCCAAAGGAAACAAGGAGACTGATGTTAGTCTGCACAGCTTCCCAAAAGACAAGAAAAGAAGGAAGTTGTGGGAAATGGCTTGTGGGCGTAAACAACTTCCCATGGAGCCGCGGCTATGTTCTGGCCACTTCTCCCCAGAAGCATTTGCTGCATTTAGCCGGCCCATGCTGATGAAAGAGCTGACAGGTGTGGGTCATTATAAACGGAGACTAAAGCCAAATGCTGTGCCGACTATTTTCCAACACAAACCCACAAAACTTCCTCTGGAAACCACTGAAGTCCGCTCCAGGACTTATATGATCCTGTATGAGATCCAGCCCGGTGCAACCATATGACGTCACTACCCAGACGTTATTGTAAACAACAATGGCGGCCTACAGGTGAAAATATTTGTTCAAATTTTATACAAACTAAGATATTTTGAGAGATTTTATTATGGTTCTTATGTAGCTGGTAAAAACACTGATCATTTAGGAAAATGACGTTCTGGTAGCCAGGGGAACTTTTAAAGGGTTATCGGGGGCTTTCCATCCAAACCTCCCACGGACCTAACGGGACCATGGTTTGGTTCATACCTGGTGTGAAAGCTTTATTTTGAAAGGTTCAGACCTTTGTACCAATGACAGGATATTACGACAGGCCTACTGGAAAGAGGAAATCCATCACCATGAGAGCACATGAGGATTTCATAGATATTTATACTTATTAATATTTAATGTTGCACAATAATTCATCTCTTTCCTTTAGCATCACTTTTAAGATCATGTTCTTGTAATTTTCTGGTCCACAAAGGCCCATTTATGCACAGATACAGATCAGGATTGTCTGTATTTCTGCACATTTCCCCAAAATTTACGGATACGGACCAAACGGAGCAATATGTGTCAGGTATTTCAGGATACTTTTCTTGGTACCTTTTGGTGTTAATAAATGAGGTATTGCAGTCCACCTAAGTGTTTGGTAGACTGTTGCTTTTGAAAGGTGTTTTTAGGTTAAGTTTTAGATATGAAAGAAGTCGTCCCATTGCATCTGTCAGGAAAAGTTCCTCTTTACAACTTTAGATTTCTAATAAAGAGGACAAACTCTGCTCTTGACTCTCAGTTCAATCTCTTCGCTCTTCTACACAAGCAAACTGATGCTGCTTTCAAAACTACCTGCTACAGAAACCAGTCTGAGGTTGAATCATCGTCATCTCAGCAGGTTCCTCAGAAACCAGCTGAGGCCTGATGGGATCACACCTTCACCAGTTACAGTAGTATGTACAGGGTCATATGTACATCCAGATAAAAGCTCCCAACATGAACTAAAGACCAACATCCACCATCTTTCTTTCTTAACCCGACTCATCACAACCCGACCTGTTAAAATCTGAAATTTTTCTTCTTAGTGCATTTGAAATAAAGACTTTCACATTCACGTCTTGCTTCTTTTAATAACAACTTTCTTTCAACTGTTTCCCTGAATATGACTGAACATAGAATCAGTTTGATGATTTCTGTCCATCTTCTGCTTGAACACATTCTGAAAAATAAAACTCTTCTTCATCAGTGCCGACCAATCACAGACTTCCTCATAAGTCCCGCCTTCTGTTTGTAAGACGTCCGGTTTACTTCTCTCCTATCCGGGTGGCGCCGGCCTCCTCCACAGGCCCCTCCCTCTTGGACTCCATAGCGACCTCGGTGTAGGTGACCCCCGCCGCGGGCTCTGCGCCCTTCGCCTCAGCCTCGGCGCCCTCCTGGCCCTCGGCGACCGCTCTCTCCTTCTTCAGTTTGATGCGGAAGGCCTCTTTGCTCGGGGCTTTCTTGGCGATGTTCTCCTTCAGCCGCTCGCCGGACTGCTTCAGCCGCTCGCCGGCCTGGTGCATCTTGTCCCTGCGCTCGGGCGGCATCACCTTCTCGCCCAGGTTGTGGAACTTGGTGCCCAGGTTGTCTTTGGTTTTGGACATGTTCTCCTTGGAGAAGGCGGCCTTCAGGGTCTCTGTGCTCTTAGCCACAGATTTCTTGATGCGTGCGGCCCGTGACGGGTCCGCCTCCTCCACACTCAGGTACTCCTCGTCAGAGGAAAGGTCGGCGGGGATGTCGTAGGAGTCGGGGTCGATCTCCAGCCCGTCCAGGCCGGTTCCTTTGGGAGACTTTGTGACGGCCACTGACGGGATTTCTGTCTCACCCTGTAGAAAAGAAAACAGACGTCAGGAAAACTGGTTAAGAGCAGTGATTCCCAACCTGTGGGCTGCGGCCCCTTGTTGGCCGTGAGGGTAATATAATGGCACTTTTCCACTCTACAGTTCCAGCTCTACTCTACTCGTCTCTACTGGGTTTGGTTCTTTTCCTCTAGCCCGACTACAGACTCACGGTGGGCGTGGATCTTATAACACAGCTGCACTAAAGTGCTGCGCAGAAGTGCGTGCATGTTCATCTATAACACCACACAAACATCATTTTGTACTAACATATGTGCCACCGTGGTCTTTAAAGGAAAAAACAAAAGCTTTCAATAGATTTCATTAAAGTAAGGCAGCGGCTCAATGTCGGTCGTCATGACAACGGAGGTAAACAACAGCCTGGTGCTGCTGCACGCGGAGGAAAACGAAGGAGCTGCTTCCTGACATCAACTCTTCCCTGGATCCAGTGAGATCACTTTAATTTTTGATTTTTGGGCCTGGTATAGCAGAGATTTGTTGTTGATCAATCATTCTTCTTTGAACTGGTTTTCCTTTTTGGTTCCCTGTGGATTAATGGACTGATTGGTGCTTAAAGACTCTGGTGGCAGACAGATCGCTCCTGCACCGACCAACTTTGATTTAATNAGCTTCCGTGAGGACATTCTCTGACATTTCTGGATTCTGAGTCATGAGGAAAGAAAAAGAATTGTCAAAGTTTCTGCAGGAAAAGTGAATCCAACTGTATAAAACAGGAAAGGGATATAAAAAGATATCCAAGGAACTGAGGATGCCAATAAGCAGAGTTCAAACTCTAATGAAGAAGTGGAAAATGAGGGATTCTGTTGAAACCAAACCACGGTCAGGTAGACCAACAAACATTTCAGCTACAACTGACAGGAAAATTGTTCAGGATGCAAAGAAAAACCCACAAATAACTTGGACTCTCTGAAAGAATGTGGTCTGACTGTTTCAAGATGCACAATCAGGAGGCACTTGAGAAAAATGGGCTGAAGAAAGACATTTCTACACAAATGCCACAAAGTTTCCTGCTTACAATACGCCAAACAGCACAGAGACAAGCCTCAAAACTTCTGGAACAAAGTCATTTGGAGTGATGAGACCATCATTGAATTCATTGACCATGAGTGAAAGAAAAAAGTTTGTGTTTTCATTCATATTCTCTGAAAAATGGCCAAAAAATCATGAATTCTCCGGGTTTGTAAACTTATAAACACAACTGTAGCGACAGACATTTGCGTAGATCAGTGATTCTCAACCTGTCAACCGCCAAATCATTTCCAAAATAGCATGATAAAGATAAAAACATACAGAATTATGTTTTAAATGTTAAATCTCTTGGTGAAAAACGAATGCAACACTAGATGGAAATAAATCTTGTGACATTTCAGAAGCCACAGTGAATGTGTGCTGTAATCAAAGCGAAAGGTGCTCAAACAAAATATTCAAGTGTGTGACCTTTTTTCAGCATATTTGACTTTATTTTAATCAAAGCAAGAACAGACAGAGACACATCGTCCGTCTTATTTAACAAACAGACCACAGAGAAGAAGAAAGTGATCTCTATCTTCTCGTCTGTCTCCTGTATCCATTAGAAACAGTGTCGCTCATTGATACAGGTTTGGGTTTAGAAAATATGATATTCCTCTGAGACATTTTACCAGCCTCTTGTCTAGAGAACACGGGCACCTTCATGAGATCAAGTTTGTCTATTTTTACAGAGGAGGAGTAACTGAGACTCATCGAGACAGGAAGGAACAACATCAGTAACTCAAGATGGACGCTAATAATAATGACAGCGTCTGATTTATGTGGTGGAGGACGACTGTCAGTCCAGACTGAGAAATCTCTGACATTTATATTCCACCAAGAATTGATTGATATCGCTTCCCTTTCCTCGGGTGTATAAGCTCTTACATATCACATTTTTCATTTACTTCTTAAAGGGCATTTTTATCAGTTTCAGGTTCACACTATGGGATTTTGAAAATGTGAGGAAATCAACACTTAGTAACTTCAGTTTTTCCAGAAGATTTCAAAAAGTTCCATCCAAGGTTGAGATTTTAAGCTGACGGGCAAAATTCAAACCTCTGCTTCATCCTGTGTGGACATTTCAAGATGCACAATAAGGAGGCACTTGAAGAAAAATGGGCTGAAAAAGCCATTTCGACACAACACGCCAAACAGCACAGAGACAAGCCTCAAAATTCAACTTTTTGTCCACAACCATGAACGTTTATGAGTGTGGCAGCCACAACTGCCAGGAAAATTGTTCAAGATGCAAAGAAAAACTGACAAATAACTTCAGCTGAAATACAGGACTCTCTGAAAAAATGTGGTCTGGCTGTTTCAAGATGCACAATAAGGAGGCACTTGAGGAAAAATGGGTAGTAAGCCATTTCTACACAAATACCATGAAGTTTCCTGCTTATAACACACCAAATGGCACAGAGATAAGCCTCAAAATTCAACTTTTTGTCCACAACCATAAACATTGTTCCATTTGGAGAGGAGTCAACAAGGCCTATGATGAAAGGTCCACCATTCCTACTGTGAAACACGGAGGTGGATCACTGATGTTTTGGGGATGTGTGAGCTACAAAGGCTCAGGAAACTTGCTCCAAACTGATGAATGAAGGATGAATGCAGCATGTTATCAGAAAATACTGGAGGAAAATTTACACTCATCAGCCCAGAAGCTGCACATGAGACGTACTTGGACGTTCACACATGACAATGATCCAAAACACAAGGACAAGTCAAAATTTTGGGATAAAAGTCAAAGTTTCAGGATAAAATAGTCAAAACTTGGAAAAAAACCTCCAAATTTTAAGATAAGGGACAAAAGTTAAGAAAAAAAGAGACATTTCTAGGGTAGAATCAAAATTTTGTGACTGTTGATAATTTAGATGAGAAGTCGAATTTTTGAGACAATAAAGTGAAAATTTGTCAGTGAAATATAGAAATTTGGGAGAAAAAGTCAGAATTTTGAGACAAAAGTAAAAAATGGTATAAATAGTCAAAAATGTCATGGTAAAAAGTTGAAATTTGGAATTTAGTCAAAATCTGAGATGTAAATGTGGAAATATGACACTGTAAGTTGAAATCATTGGATAAAATAAGCCTAAATTTTGAGATAAAAGGTCAAAACTTTGCAAAAAAAAGTCAAATTTTTGAGAGAAAAGGTCAAAGCTAGAGAAAAAAGTCCAATATATTAGACTAAGGACAAAAAAGAATTGAGGACAACGACCATTTTGATATGAAGTCCAAATTTTTAAGATAAAAAGTTGATATTTTAGAGTAGAAGTCATATTTCTTAAATTAAGAAGTGAAATATTTTTGATGAAAAGATGAAATTTGGGACCTGCCATTGGCTACAGCAGAATAAAGTGAAGGTTCTGGAGTGGCCATCTCAGTCTCCTGACCTCAATATCATTGAGCCACTCTGGGGAGATCTCAAACCTGCAGTTCATGCAAGACAGAGCAAGAATTTACAGGAACTGGAGGCTTTTTGCCAAGAAGAATGGTCAGTTTTACCATCTGAGAAAATAAAGACCCTCATCCACAACCAGCACAAAAGACTTCAAGCTGTCATTGATGTTAAAGGGGAAATACACGCTATTAAGAACTGGGGGAGGGAAACTTTTCATCAGGGTCATTCTGGAAGTTTCTGTTGTCATTATGATTTAAAAAGAGTAAAGTTGTTTAATCATAAATTCTGCCAGAGTATGTAAACGTATGAGCACAACTGTACATATAATACGTATTAAAACTAGTGTTGTAGTCGTTTGTATAGGGAGAAGGGCTTTTATTATGATCAAAATAAACCCTCAAATCAAAAAATTAAACCACCTACGTCGGCTTTTGTGTCAAAAAAGGTAAAGACTACACTGTTGCTTTGACACAGAAGTATAAACACAGCTTTAATTGTGGATATTCACCTTTTGAATTTGAACTATACACTCCAGCAGCTTACAAAGTTTGTGTCGTGTTTTTGTCTTATCATCATTCATGACGTTTTCCTGCCGGGCGAAGAGGAAATTAAATTACTCCTAACAAACCTGAGGATAATCTGTAGAGCCGCTCAGATATCAGAAAAGAAGAATCAGGCCCAAACTGCGTAATTATGTTCCAGACAGTTTCCTGAAGCTAACTTTAGGAAAATCAGGGTGGTTGTATATTTGAAGATGTTTCACCCGAACAGAGCGGCTGCTGCTCCACCTGCTGCGCCCTACAGCTGACTTTGGTCATGAAAGCCAATTAATCCTAATTAAACCGAGACCCCCCACGCAGATCACACTCATTAATCAGGGAGGATCATCCACGCTCTGTGAGTGACATAATAATCACCCCAGGTGGGGGTTTGTGGGTGGAGGGGGGGGGCTTACTGATATCCTCCACTGGTGAAGCCAAACCCAAGAGGAGCTGCTGCTGTCAGGCTTTAAACTTCTGCTCTAATAAGGACATAAAACATCTATTATAAAAATGTCTTGGCTTCATAAATGCCATATAGAAGTGTGATCTTACTGCACTCATTAATGAAATATAATTTTACTCCTCGCCCCCTCCACAGCAGGGTTTCTTCATAAATACTGAACTGAATTAGAGAAGTAGATTCACTCTGACCTCAGGATGGGATATGTTATTTGAACACATCTTTAAACTATTAAAATATAACATGTTTTTTTGTGTTTTGGTTCCTCAAACCCCCAAAATGTCAGGTGGTGCAACCGTCCTGACAAGTATCCACAGTAATTAAACTCTAAAAATTGAATGTCAGTTATTGTAAATGGAAATTAAAAATACAGTGGCATTATTTTATGCTTGAACCTTTTTAAATAAAACATTCTTTGCAAATAAAAAGAATTTTAAAGCTGTTGAGAAATGTAAAAAACTTTTGTCCCGTAATTTTCACCTTGTCAAATGTCAGNGTGCAACCGTAACATTAGACTTTTATTTTAAAGTGAAGAGAATAAAACAGGAAACAGGAAACTGCATCAGCCAGAGGAGCCCAAATGACATTTGTGACCAAGTGGAAAAGTTTGTAGATTTCTCTGAAATACTGATAAAAAAGGTTTTTTCACTTCATTGGTGACTGGAACAATTTCCATGTCAGGTGGTACAACCAATGTAATAATGTGAAATGTTATTTTAACATCAAATTATTGATCTTATTCACAAATAAAAGAAATGAAACACACAAAATGAAAATGTATGAGTCACTGCAGACACTTGAGAGATACTTGCCAATAATTTCACACAGAAAAAATAACAGGAACATATAAATATATTTTCATATATTTGGTTGCTCCACCTGACATTTTTGGGTGCTCAAATTAAAAATACTAAAAAATAATGAACCTAAAAACTTTGAAATGTTGGTCAACTACTGAAATCTTTTAAAAAACATAATTCTTTACTCAGAAATATGTTTTTATCCATTTTCAAAGAACTTTTTAAAAATACGTTTTTAGACCCTCTTTTTGTCATTGACCCATGAGTGTATGTATGTTCTATGTTAATGTGGCCTTTCTGGATTTACGATGTACCTGTCGCTGACTTCACAGCCTTTAAAAACAATTAAAGACGTAGCTGTGCCTGTTTTTTTTTTTTTTTAACAGGAAATATCTAAAGCGGGTGTGAGGAGACTCCATATGAAGTAGATTTCAGCGACTCCTTCAGCTATAGAGCTCACACAAACTGTCATGATGTATTTGTTTCGAAAGTGAAAGTGAAAGTAGATCAGATCTTATTGACCCTACTTTTCTTTGTTCGAGACAACTTTTTACCAGATACAACGCAACAAGGTAACGTACTAATCAACCGTTATTTAGCGCTGCTGTTTGAAACGTAACAACAATCAAACTTTGTAAATTTATAATTTAGTAGCTGACTACATTTAGCTTAGCTACTCACAGCTCGGTGCTCTGATACGTGTCAGTAACGTTAGTAAATCCTGGTTGTGTCCTACCAGTGCTCATCTACCAACTCCAACCTCACCAAGCAGAGCAAACGTAACCTGGCTCTTCATTTTATTGATAGACTCTCATAAGCTCCTGTTTAAGCCTTTAGCTCGTGCTCTATCTCACTCCTATTTATCTTTCTTCGGCTCTTCTGTCTCTTTTCTGTCAGACAGTCCAGCTCCTGTTTCCACTATTTCTACTAAATAAATCACAGAAATTGTTTTCTGCAAAGAAAAACATGGATCCCTCTTCTTGCTGTTAAACTTCGTCAGTCGGTGTGATGTAGTCATAGATACTTCAACCTACCATAAATCAATCTGGTTCAGACCGACAAGATTGGGAAGCTGAGAATTAGCATTTAGAAATAACTAAATAAGTGCTGATAATTTCGTTTTAAATTGGAGTTTATGATCAGACATAAATCTAGAAATCAGACTTTTTGAAGATCACTTAGAAAGTCCTTACAGGGACTTTAAAGAGGTGGTGTTGTAGGTTTATCTTTAGTCTTGACTCGGTCTTCTGTCCTGCTGGTCCTGTAGTGACTTCAAATTATTTGTAACTGAAAGAAAATCCCTATTTTTTATCCCTGGTGTTGCAGAAAATGCTTATTTCAGCCTCTGTCAACACTTTGTTTTCACTGCTATCTCTTTAAGACTCCCCCTTCCCTCTGATTGGCTGGCTCTCTGAAGAGTGGGTGGAGCTATTGGCAGACTTTCAAGTGATGACATCATCGTTTCAGCAAGTTTTGAGAAGATCTTGTGTTTTTCCTGCATATATGAACACATAGAGTTTTTTTAATATCTGCATGTGTTTGAGATGTGGGGAAGAATAATAACACTGTCTCTTTAAGTTGTCGTCGTTTATCCCGTTACAGCAGCTCTCCGTCAGCTGAGTGACCTCTGGGTTTAATTGTGTTTGTGCCTAAACTCGTAAACGTGTCACTGCACGGCCTCTCTCATCACGGCGCAGCAGAAATATCACAAAGTAAAATCCATTAACTCCTCCTAAATGACGTCCTGTCCTCTGATGTCCGGCGCCGTGAAAAACAGTCGAGGCAGCGTGACCCTGAGTGTGAAGCAGCAGACATTTATCTTTTTCTTATTACTGTCCCGGCCTTCATTACTCAGCCGCCGGCGGTGGTGGCGGCGAACACCACTGTCTCTGACAAAGCTCCTGTTGCTTCCTGGTTAAATGAGCAGCTGAAGCTCTATATTAGGAGACGAGCGGAGGCCTCAGAATAACCGACGGGACATCAGTCATGAAGGAACTCAACTCTGAGAGAACGTCTGAGAGAACGTCCTGGAACCAGACGGAGCTAAACCTGGACTTAGAGACACAAAAATAAAGACGGACAACAGGAGGAGCTACATTTATGTCCATAAGGGTCAATGACAAAAAGAGGGTCTAAAAACTTATTTTTAAAAAGTTCTTTGAAAATGGATAAAAACATATTTCTGAGTAAAGAATTATGTTTTCTAACAGATTTCAGTAGTTGACCAACATTTCAAAGTTTTTAGGTTCATTATTTTTTAGTATTTTTAATTTGAGCACCCAAAAATGTCAGGTGGTGCAACCAAATATATGAAAATATATTTATATGTTCCTGTTATTTTTTCTGTGTGAAATTATTGGCAAGTATCTCTCAAGTGTCTGTAGNTTCACTTTAAAATAAAAGTCTAATGTTACGGTTGCACCACCCTGACATTTGACAAGGTGAAAATTACGGGACAAAAGTTTTTTACATTTCTCAACAGCTTTAAAATTCTTTTTATTTGCAAAGAATGTTTTATTTAAAAAGGTTCAAGCATAAAATAATGCCACTGTATTTTTAATTTCCATTTACAATAACTGACATTCAATTTTTAGAGTTTAATTACTGTGGATACTTGTCAGGACGGTTGCACCACCTGACATTTTAGGGGTTTGAGGAACCAAAACACAAAAAAACATGTTATATTTTAATAGTTTTAAGATGTGTTCAAATAACACAGGTTTCATAGAATAAAGAAATACATGTGATGAAATACTCAATTCATGATGGAAGGAAATATTGCACTCAGACACAAAAAAAGGGAAGTCACCTCATTGACCCACATGTGTTTTTTAAATTCTGGGAGGCATCTCCAGTTTTGGTCTCTACACATATATTTACTGATCTAAAACTTTTATTTGTTTTGGTTTTGTTCAGGCTTCTGTTCTAGACCAGTGTTTCTCAACCTGTGGGTCGTGACCCCATTAAGGGTCTCCTGGATTCAAAATGGGGTCCCCTAAAATTTCCAGTTATTGATAAAAAATAAAAAAAATACTGTTAAACACGTTTCTTTTGGTAATTATTATTTTTTAATTAAAAGTCAACACAATGAAAGACCAAATTCTATATATTTAAATATTTTGTGAGCATTGTATTCTGAAGTATTTTAGTATTTCCAGTATTTTATTGAGTGTTTAAGTAATTTGCAAATTTTATTATAATTATTCTATTATTCTTAGTATTCAGAATTAAGTATTTGCGTATCAACAGTATTTTACAATTAGTTGTTTAAGCATTTGAAGTATTTTATCAATGAGTTTTTCCAGCATTGTTAGTATGTCAAAATATTTCAGTATTTTCAAGTATATAATTATTAAGTTTTTCAGTATTTTGAGAATTTTACTCTAACGATAAAATATAATATATGAAGACCATTTAGGTATTTTGTGAGCATTTTATTCTTAAGTATTTTAGTATTTCAAGTATTTCATTGTTGAGTATTTTAGTAATTTGCATATTTTATTATTATGTTTTTCAATATTTTAAGTATTTTAGAATTAAGTCTTTGGATATTTACAGTATATTGTTATTAGTTGTTTAAGCATTTAAAGTATTTTATTATTAAGTATTTCGGTATTTTGAGTATGTAATTATTTGTGTTTCCAGTGTGTAATTGTTAAGAATTTCTGTATTTTGAGTATTTTACTTTTACTTTTATACCAATTCTGGCTACTTTGTATTTGCAAAAAAAAAGTGCAAGAAAAAAAAAAATACAAATTTTAGAAAAAAAGTCTTTGAGGTCTCCAGAAATTTGTATTTGTCAAAAGGGGGCCACAGCCGAAAAAGGATGGGTAACACTGCTTTAGACTACAAAGAGACAAAAAGTTGAAATTTTGAACCAGGAAAGTCAAATTTTGAGCTTAAAAGTCAAAATTTTGAGACACAAAAGCCAAAATCATGAGATAAAATTCAATAATTTGAGATATCAAGGTCAAACTTTTGAGACAAATCGTCATAATTATGAGGCAAAAATTAAAATTTTGCCTTTTTATTTTGAAATTGTTGACTTTGTATGTACAAAAGAAGACATCTCATCAAAGCCAGTTTTTTAATTTTATATTTCGAAGCAGAAATTGGCTTCAGTACATAATTTCTGTTTCCATTCTCCAAATGTTTTCCTTCACATATTTTTGGGGAGTGTTGTAAATAAATGTTTGTGTTATGAAGCTTCTTTGTGGTCTTTGGTAGAGTTTCCTCTTTTTGGTTTTTCAGAATAAAATCACCCTGAAATTAGATTAATCCAGCACATCAGTGTCAGAATCAGAATACTTTATTGATCCCTTAGGGGAAATAACTGTTTCAGTATGACACAGTCCCTGCCGTGCTAAGCTGCCGTGTTAAAGGCTGACTCTGGCGTGTTGATGGCGTGTAAATGGCGTGCTCTGCCAGCGCTGAAGCAGAATGCTGCGTCCCAGAATAGACGTCTCTGTCATGGATCCACAGCAGCTGTTCGCAGCCTGTCGCTCGCTGTCGACTATTCTGAAGCCTGGACGTCGACCAGGAGGAAACATATGTACGAACAGAAAATACAGGCAGGGAAACGCAAGATGGAGCCACTCGTTCCATTGGCAGGTTTTTGTTTTTTTTTTTTTTTTTTTGGGATTTACAAGCAAAAACACCTTGTATTAATACTTTTTAAAATTTATTTTTAGATTTTTTTTTTCCCACACTGTATCATTATGTCAAAAGGATGACACTAGCAAGTCATATATAAATGTTTTTAAACATATTGACAAAAGACATCAATAAAAATGCACTTCTTATGAGTATTAATACACAAATTCGAAGGTATTTCTGGGTTTAATGAGGTTGAAGAAGTCTTGACAAGACACATTTCCTTGTTCTGTTGGCAGATAAATTTTCTTTTCTTGTTTTTGAAGGCTGGTATTTTGGGTTTTTTTTTTTTTTGCGATTTACAAGCAAAAACACCTTGTATTAATACTTTTCAAATTTATTTTTAGAATGTTTTTTTCCCACTGTATCATTATGTCAAAATGATGACTCTGGTATTAACTTCATGCATAAATGTTTTTAAACATATTGAGAAAAGACATCTCGTATCTTTCATTTGCAACAATAAAAATGCACTTGTTATGAGTGTGAATACACAAAATCGAAGGTATTTCTGGGTTTATTGAGGTTGAAGAAGTCTTGACAAGACACATTTTCTTGTTCTGTTGGCAGATAATTTTGCTTCGTTTATGTCACGTTGTTTTTGAAGGCTGTTTTTTTGCAGTGCAGGAAAAGTTGAACACCCCCAAATTATCATGAAGCTTGTTGCCTTCTTTGATAATCTGATAGGGGTTAATTCACCTTCACCTAAAGCCAAATTGGAAACTAACGGGATGTAATGTCTGGATTATAAAATGCTGGTGAAATCTACGTTGCTGAATTAGTCAGTGCTTCTGAAGAAAAACCTCTTTTGTTCGTCTTTTCATTGTTTTCCCCTGATTCTCTAAAGCTGCATAAGTCTTTGAACCCATCTCTCTCTGCTCTTCTGTCAGACCTCAAACGTGTCTATTTGGAGATAAAACCCTCTATTTTTAAACTCCTCCTGTTCACAGATGACTAATCTGAATGTTTGTTTCTTTACTTTTTCGTGCTCGGGCTCCAGAGCTCTCAGAGCAGCGTGACAAATCAAAACTCTCAACTGAATCATCTTGTTGTCTCTCGTTCCCCTGACCTGATTAACGCTCCCCTCCAGGATGCTTTTCTATAAATTGTCAGCGCTGCTGAGTCGGGGGGCTCTTAAGCGATGAACTTAAATCACCGTTTATTTCCTCTCATCCCTGTCGCTGCTGCTGCGTTTTAATGAATCCAGTCAGAGATGATTTGAACAGAGATTCTCGCTGCAGATTTCCACCACCAGAGGGAATTTATCTGCGTTATTTTTGATCCTTTACTCAAACACATTCAGCTCTCAGGAACCTGGACTAGAGACAATGACGGCGTTCGACCCTTTTGTATTATACCTTACTTCAAAATGCTGTCTAAAGCAGAAAAATTGGTGTCACCTGTGTAGGTTCACTATTTCAGAGAAGAACAGGATGTAAAATGTGCTGCAAGTATAAAAAGAAAAGGAAGATGTTCAAGTTTTATCACAGCCAATCTTTAAGGGCGTGGTCACACTGGCCATTCAAACCGTGCTGCACTCAAGCATGATTGCCCCCCACACCATCACATTACTGCTTTATGAGCCTGACTTAAGCATGATTGCCCCCAACCCCATCACATTACTGCTTTATGAACCTGACTTAAGCATGATTGCCCCCCCCACACCATCACATTACTCCTGTATGAATCGAACTCAAGCATGATTGCCGACACACTGTCACAATACTCCTGTTTGAACCTGACTTAAGCATGATTGCAGACACACTGTCACAATACTCCTGTTTGAACCTGACTTAAGCATGATTGCAGACACACTGTCACAATACTCCTGTTTGAACCTGACTTAAGCATGATTGCCTCCCACACCATCACATTACTGCTTTATGAACCTGACTTAAGCATGATTGCCCCCCCACACCATCACATTACTCCTGTATGAACCTGACTTAAGCATGATTACCCCCCCCGACACCATCACATTACTGCTTTATGAACCTGACTTAAGCATGATTGCCGACACACTGTCACAATACTCTTGTATGAACTTGACTTAAGCATGATTGCCCCCGACACCATCACATTACTCCTGTATGAGCCTGACTTAAGCATGATTGCCCCCCACACCATCACATTACTGCTTTATGAACCTGACTTAAGCATGATTACCCCCCCCCCGACACCATCACATTACTGCTTTATGAACCTGACTTAAGCATGATTGCCGACACACTGTCACAATACTCCTGTATGAACCTGACTTAAGCATGATTGCCGACACACTGTCATAATACTCCTGTATATGTCATGGATCATATACTGGAACGCCTTACCGCTTAACATCTGAACCAATCCAAACCTGTCCACCTTCAAACCCATCTTTTCAAAACTGCTTTTAATCTTTAATTGCTCCCAAATGTATTCAGTGCTTCTTTTTATTATTCATGTTCTCAATACTGTGATGTTTTACGGTTCCTAAACTTTTCTTGCAGCACCCCCCTATCATAGATGAAATTATTATCAGCTTGCACTACTTTCAACCACCAGCCACATGCCATAAAATGAACAGGTACTCAAATTTGTGCTTCACTTACAAACATACTGAAAATAAAAGAACAACAACATCAAAATCTTGTCGAATTTTATTTGAATAGATTTTTCAATTTTTCAGGTTTTCACTTTCATAGCTGAAATATTACAAGTGACACTGCAACATTTGCTGTTAATTAGCTTGTGTATCAACACACTCTCAAGCCTCTAATGTATTTTTTATTTTGACATTAATCTTGATTCACCTAAAGTTGTGTTCTCTATCAAAATTGGCCCCAACCTTCTTTGGTACCAAAGAAGTATGAAACAACAGCTGCATAAAAACGTGATGTACACTAAATGTAATTCAAAGGGCGTTTGAGAACAGCACAACAAAGTTTATCAGAGACGACCCAAAGTGAAACCAGTGAGCAATAAAAACAGCACTTGGTGAATTTAGAAGTTTCCTGAAGCTTCTCTACAGACTTATCCATACTCAACCTCTTTTTATATTCACAGTCTGATCATAGACACATAGATTTCTAAATGCCTTATTTCAAGTTATTTAAAAAAAAATCTGCCAATGGGATAAGAAAAATTGTCTCGTGAAGTTTCCTGAAATTAGAAAGATGTCTTAATACAAGATACTTTTTTCTCATCCCATTGGCAGATTTTTTTGACTTGTTACAAGCACTTCAGACCTCATTTTTGTCTTTAAATAACCTGAAATAAGACATTTTCCTCGACTTTTCAGCAGAATGTGGCTTGTATCAAGAATAATAAGACAAATTTTATAAATAACAAGACATAATGACTTGCTTAGATTTCAGTTTTTGCAGTGCACTTCACCAAATATTCTCATCCTACTCCTCTTACTCTATTTGCACTAACCTGCTTTTCAACTGCAGGAACCAGGGTCTAAATTTAATTCCTGGGAAGTTCATTTTTTCCCGATTATTACTTTATTTTTAAACTTTTATTTAACCAGAAATGTCACATTGAAATTACCTCTTTTTCAAGAGAGTCAAACAGACAAACTTGACTAAAAATAAGATATAATGACATGCTTAGATTTAAATCCTGAGATGAAACATGCAGATCGTTTTTCGTTCTGGTTATTCTTGTCTGATCTTTGTTTAGATTCTCTGCTATTTCTAATCCAGACACTGGAGCAACTGAACACCTGACTCAGATATTTTAACTGTGTCCACTCTTTTTACTCTGTGAATTAAATCTGGGAATCACGGATTGACTTCTTGAATTTAATTTCTTTGGAAAACAAAGTTTCGTTTCTGTCACCTCTGACTTCAGACCATGGAGACTTGTCTCACCTGATAGATGACGACTCTGAACTTGTTCCTGGTCAGCAGCTCGTCCTGCGTGCTCTCCACTTTCTTGACGCGAACGTTTTGTTTCTCCACGCGCGAGCGGACCTCCTTGACGTTGGCGCTGACCTTACGGGTCTTCTGCAGAAGCTTCTCCACCGTGCCGCTGGTGTCGGTGTGGTCCTTGGCCAGTTTGAGCACGTCGCCCTGGATGGTTTTGATGTTGTTCTCCAGCTCCTGCTGACGATCCTCCATGCGCTGCTGACCCGACTGGACGTTATCGATGATCCCGGCCACGCGCTCCAGCAGGGACAGGATGGTCAGGGCGCTGATGGGGTTCCCGGCCTCATCCTCCACGCCGATGATCTCCAGCTTCTCCTGCACTCCTGCTGTGCGATACTTGTGCTGATCCATGGTGCTTTAAAATCAGAGAAGTTCTTCTGAAAGTTTGAGAAATGGGGTTAACTTTGGTGACAGGGACAGAAGGGAGACCAGCAACTGGAAACACCCAACGCTGTGACCCCGACTCAGGCGTGGAGACAGGAGAGAGGGGAAACTCCACCTCTCCCTTTTAAAAAAGGCCCCAAAAGGAACCTGACTTCAGCCCCCATTGGGACGAGAGCCAGACTTTATTCAGAGAGCTCACACCAACCTCCCGCTAAAAATAAAACTCTTTGTAAGGCGACACTCAGAGAGCAGCAGGATGATAGAAACCCCTCTTTAAACTCTGCTCTGCTTTCTTTGATGCACACAAACAGAGACAATATTTTCCAGTATCTGTTGGTAGTGTTGTTACAGTTAAAACCAGTCTGAAGACCAGTCCAGAAACCACAGTTTTAAGGTCTTGGTCTCGTCTTAGACTCAAGAGTATTTGGTCTTGGTCTTGTCTCGTCCAGACTGAATTTTCCATCAAGACCAGTTGAGACCAGAACTGTTCTGCAATTCTTCAACTTCAGTACCATGATGATAATTAAAAATGAATTTCAAGTTTAACTTTCCCTGATTAGTAAATGTTGTGATTTACCTCCTTTAAATCTTCTCTGATGCTTTATTTGTCAGAAACCTGCAGAAACTCCAACATCACTTCATCTTATTTCTGTTTAAAAAAATCTCCAAACACTTAAGGCCTCAGTCACCTGGTGAATAAACATCAGATTTTCAGATATTTAAAATAATTCTGGACCTATCACTAGCTTTTCAATAAAAAATAATGACTAATCTGTACAAGAATTTAGTTGAATTTCCTCAGATTTGAGAATTTTTCATGTTGTGCTTTGGAAGATTTGCAGACAACTTGTTTTTGTCCGTCAAATGTGTTCAAAAGAAAACTAGATTAAAGAGAAGGAGGTCTATGACTGTTTGACCTCGTCATGGTTTTGAAGATTAATTAAAATGGTCTTGGTCTCCCTTGTCTCACTCTTGGTCTTGTCTTGACTCTCAAAAGTCTTTGTCTTGGACTCACTTGTCTCAGTCTCAGTCTTGGTCTTGGTCTCTACTCTCAAATGTCTTGGTCTCTGTCTTGGTCTTGGCTTGTCTCAGTCTTGATTTTGTCTTGTCTCAAATCTCGAAAGTCTTGGTCTTTCTCTTGGTCTTCGCTTGTCTCGGTTTTCTTCATTTTGGTCTGGACCCTTAAAAGTCTTAGTCTTGGTCTAGGCTTGTCTCCCTCTTGGTCTAGGCTTGACTCTCAAAAGTCTTTGTCTTGGACTCACTTGTCTCAGTATTGGTCTTGTTTCGGTCTCAACTCTCAAAAGTCTTTGTCTCAGTCTTGGTCTTTTCTTGACTCTCAAAAGTCTTTGTCTTGAACTAGTCTTGTCTCAGTCTTGGTCTTGGTCTCTACTTTCAAAAGTCTGGGTCTTTGTCTCGGTCTTGATCTTTTCTTGGCCTCAACTCTCAAAAGTCTTGGTCTTGGTCTAGGCTTGGTCTTTATCTCGGAGTGGCTTGTCTCTGTTTTCTTCATTTTGGTCTGGACCCTTAAAAGTCTTGGTCTTGGTCTAGTCTTGTCTCAGTCTTGGCCTTGTCTTGACTCTCAAAAGTCTTTGTCTTGGACTCACTTGTCTCAGTCTCAGTCTTGGTCTTGGTCTATACTCTAAAAAGTCTTGGTCTTTGTCTTGGTCTTGATCTTTTCTTGGTCTCAACCCTCAAAAGTCTTCATCTCTGTCTTGGTTTTGGCTTGTCTCAGTCTTGGTTTTGTCCCCTCTCAACTCTCGAAAGTCTTGGTCTTTCTCTTGGTCTAAGCTTGTCTCTGTTATCTTCATTTTGGTCTGGACCCTAAAAAGTCTTGGTCTTGGTCTAGGCTTGTCTCAGTCTTGGTCTTGGTCTCTACTCTCAAAAATCTTGGTCTTTGTCTTGGATTGGCTTGTCTCGGTCTTGATTTTGTCTCAGTTTTGCCTCCAAAAAGCATTTGGCTTTTGTCCTGGACTTGGTTTGTCTCAGTCTTGGTCTTGTCTTAACTCGATTCTCAAAAGTCTCAAAGGTCTTGAACGCATCCTTATCAGTCGTTCCGTTCTGGTTTGCAGCTGTGAGACTCGTTCATCATCAGCGGCTCAGTCTGGTTCCTGCAGCTCTTGGTGAACTCTGCAGAAAAGCCCCAGTTGTCTGCTCTGATTACAGCGAGCTGGAATGTTTCAGGGATTAAACGTCGCAGCTCTGCCCTTTTTCCTTCCCCCCTCCGGGCGGCAGAGCCCAAACATCAGCTGTGACTGTGACGTGACGCTCTTCACGGAGACGACGGCGTCACAGTGATGCTGTTTTACCGCTCACGGCGAGGAAGGATTTATTCAGTCTGAGCTCCTCTTCTGTGCCGAGGGTTGGTTTTCCTGGGGTAGTAAATTGTTGGTCTTTAGCTTACGGTTTGAAAAAGTCATGAACTTACTTCTCATCTATAAATAACAGTGTTGAAAATGATTTAGAGTCCATGAATACATAAATGAAAGTGTTAAAAATAACACACTCACGGCCTTTGCAATGAATTCTCCAGGGTTAGTTTACATGACTCTCCCACGCAGGGCCCTGTCAGGTTTACATCAGTTTGTTTTTAGATTTAAAGGGACTGTGAGGACTTTCTATGTGATCTTGAAAAAGTCTCATTTCTACATATATGTCCGATCATAATCTACAATATAAAATAAGATCATTCACACTAAAAAACTGATTAAATTTATCAGTGAGAAGAGAGATCTGTGTTTTTCTGTGCTGAAAACAATTCTTGTGATTAGTTTTGTAGTAATCGTGGAAACAGGAGAGTGATAGAGCATGAGCTAAAGGCTAAAACAGTCTCTAATGTGTTTGTGCTAATGTTGATTCCTGTCCACATGCAGCAGTTATTCTGCAGTGATCTGTTCAAACCTGAGAGTCTATCAATAAAATGAAGAGCCAGGTTACGTTTGCTCTGCTTGGTGAGGTTGGAGTTGGTAGATGAGACCTGGTAGGACACAACCAGGATTCACCAACATGTTACACGGAAAGGACACGTCTCAGAGCACTGAGCTGTGAGTAGCGCTATCTTTAGCCGGCTACTAAACTATGCTAAAAAGTTTGTTTGCTGTCATGTTTCAAAAAACAGCGCTACGTAACTGTTCATAAATACATAACCTTGTTCCGTTGTATCCAGAATAAGTTGTCTTGAACAAAAAATTGAGTTCAAAAGATCTACTTTCACTTTCACTTTCAAAACAAATACTTCAACACAGTTTATGCCCAATAAAAAATCCAGTGCACACTTGCAACAACTTCAAGCCTATGCAGAAAAGTTGAAAGTAGCAGTTCCAGGAGTGTCCACCAGAGGCTGTGAAGAGTCGATACTTCAAATAAAAACCACACTGGAAAAATCTGGAAGTTGAGAAAACAACAGATGTGATAAAAGTTTCAGTTTCAGTGACTCTGAAATGAAGCGCTAAAGTGTCAAAAACTTAAGTTCCTGTATTGTTCGCTGGATGTTTTCTCAAAAAGTGATTCAGTCCCCAAAGAGCTTAAGAACCAAATATTCCACCTGGACTTTTTTGTTTGTTTGTTTGTTCTTTTATTTTGGCCTGGAAAGTTCATCTCGTCTTCTTTCGAGGACTGTTTCAATTTTTTCTCTTGCCCAAATAGTCGAGTACTTACGGTAATGAAAACACATAATATCAAAGATTATTCGTCTGTGATTGGATCGTTGTTGCATACAGATTACAGTGCTGAACTTTAATGACCTGGATATCATTATTATGTTTTTCTTTTCTTCCTGAGGAGGCGGGTTGAATTTTTCACAAGCCCAAATTGTTGAGGAGTTACGGTAATTTGGATTTCGCGTTCCAATTTGTGACACCACCTGTTGGAAAAGGGTTAAAAGAAACATGTTAACAGCCTCGTACAACACAACTGAAGTAGATATTTTATTTTTATAACATGGTAGCACTAGTTAATAGGTATACGTATGTTTTCAAATAAACAGATTTTTAACCTATTGGTTTTAAATTAACCCTCTGATGCATTAATCATGAAAGTCAGTGTCAGGATTTTTCCTTTGAGTGTTTTTATTTGTGTTAAGGCATGAAAAAATAGTTTTCCAATTTTTAGTTTTCAAATATGTGTAACTGAGCATTCAACATAAAACAGTTTGAACTTAATGTAAATATGACTTATTTTTTCATTTGATGTCTTTTCTTTTTGGTAATTTCGAGAATAATCTTTTTTTAATGCTTTGCGAAACATTTTAACTCTCTTTCATCCATTTTAACACTGAATAATTTAGAATTTATTTGCTTTTTCACCCTCAAATGTTTGTCTATAACATTTTTAAAATATAAATATGATTGGAAAAAGAACTGAAAACATTTTTTCAGGCCCTGAGAAGAATAAATATATCCTGACACAGGTTAATATGAATTTCCACCACATGAACCATTGAATTTAGGAGTAAAAAACTTTTAAATAGGTGTTTACTGTAGTGACCACAGGGTTGAGGTATTTGTGGGAACTTGTGCATATAACGAGTATAACAATGGTAATTCAGTGTTTTAAAATAGTATAATGTGATTATAAAATTGTGACCTTTTAGGGGGTGAGGATATTTGACATGAATTCAGTGAACTCCCTAAACTCCGCTCTGATGTTTCCTCTCTTGATTTCTGGATCAGGCTCTTTTCATGAATGAACAGAGGATAAAGTTCAGTGTTATTTCCTCAGCGTGCTGCTTTAGAGATGACGAACAGTTAAATCTGTTCAGATGAAGCAGCAGCAGCTGCTCCTGTCCCTGAGTGAAACCCCCCCCCAGCTTTAACCACTCCCTGCACCACCCACCTCCTCCTGTAACTCTAGATTTACTGCAGGGTGAAGAGCCACAGTCCCTCCCTCTGCAGAAATGTGCCACACATACTCTCTCTCTCTCTCTCTCTCTCTCTCTCTTATAGTGTGAAAATTAGTTTCTACCAAGCTGAGAGTTTAATAACCATGTATCTCCTTTCATAAAGCAAAGCTAATATTTGGTGCAAAAGCTGAAACTCCCCCAGCGCCCACTGGAGGCTGTTTCTAGTGACAACTTTCCACTTTACAAACTCAAAAAGTTTGATTTTTAAATCCCCCAATTTAGGACTTTAGAAAACTTCTAAATTTGCCACTCATATCCACAAATTCTCCACTTTTAGTCTCCCAGATTTATCACTTAATGTCACAAATGTGGCACTTACAGACTTGCAATTTGCAAATTTACCACTTTGTGAACTCCCAAATTTGCCACTCAAATTGGCATATTTGCCGTTATTAGACTCATAATATTTTCACTTCTAAACTTGCAAATTTACAATTTTTAAATTCACCAATTTGTGACTTTATAATCTCCCAAATTTGCCACTTCAATCCGCAAATTTTCCACTTTTAGACTCCAAAATATACCACTTAATTTCACAAATTTGGCACTTAAAGACTTGAAATTTACCACTTTATAATCTCCCAAATTTGCCACTCAAATTGGCAAATTTGCAATTATTTAACTCACAATTTTTTTCACTTTTAAACATGCAAATTTACAATTATTGAATTCGCCAACTCTGACCACTTTGTTATCTCCCAAATTTGCATTAATAAGCAGTTCAACGCACACATTTTCCACTTTCAGCCTTTCAAATTTAATGAAAGACTCCTTTGATTTTACAAATTTGGCACTTACAGACTTGCAAATTCGCTATTTTTAAACTCACCAATTTGCCACTTTATTAACTCCCAAATCAACCACATAACAGCTGTTTCTAAAGACATGTTTACAAATCTTGGTTGGTTTCTTTTAAAAGTAAAAGTGTCAGACCCCCTGACCTCCAGAGTCCCCAGAAGTCTGAACCTGATTGTAACTGTTTACTTTTGTGAAAACAATCTGACTTTGTGGATAAAAACCTGAATATAATTCAGCTTTAATAGGAAGTAAAAAGTGAACAGAGTTAGATCTTAAAGATGGAGAAAACCACAGACAGGCTGTGTTTAATATGGATTTAGGACACGGAGTCTCTGCAGAGCCACAACTAAAGCAAAGTGTTTTGTTTGTCTGAAGTAAAGAGTCTCCTGTGACTGAACTACTTAGGTCAGCTCAATTATTTGTGTTTCTGTTTTTAAACCTGTCTCACACACACACACACACACACACACACACACACACACACACACACACACACACACACACACACAAACACACACACAGAGTCAAAGCTTTTCTGGGAATAAAACATCACTAATCTGTCAGGGGAACAGAAGAACCTTTTGATAAACGAGCCGTGTCAAGAAGAAGAAGAAGAAACTCTCCAAGGACGAAGACATGAACGAGGCTCCAGCACTTTCTTTAAAAAAAACATTTCCTTTTTTATTTTGGCAGAGACCTCAAATGGCCGCTCAAAGTCTACATGCAGAATATTAACATGTCAAACACATTCTAGTCACATTTAGAGAAGTCACGGCTGCAATGGTCGACAACAAGTAGAGACGCGTTGCTCAGCGGGGGGGGCGGGGCTTGAGGGTTGACCTACGACCTGATGACGTAGACTCAGAAAGTAAAAACACAAACAGAGAGAAAACAAGAAACCAAACTTTCCTAAACTCACTTATTTGACACTCACACAGTGTTTAGTTTCTCCTCCACTCATATCAAACTTTTCGCTTCCTGCAGATTTTTCTGTGATTGTTGTGGCCTCAAAGTACGGAAGCCCTGAGAGGACATACTTATTACTGACACCAGCTTCCTGTGAAAAAGAAATCAGATGTTTTTCTGCAGATCTAGACTTACCACCAGAAAAATCACAGCTGACATCCTGAAACAAAAAAATGAAAAGATGCAAAAAACAGTTGCAGTTCCTCAAGTGTCCACTTGGGGCTGTTTGCAAAACTTGAGACATCCTCATTAACATCCATGTTAAAGTGTCTGTTTTTACAACTTTAAAAAAAACAACATTTTCATTTTAGTTATCTGATTTCTTAAGAGGTGGATGTCTTCAAAACTCCTTTTTGAAGACATTAAGATTGAGAGTATTGCGTACATTTGTAGAATTAGTGGTGTGATCGAGGTGCAGAGGGGATTCTAAGTTAAAGAGGGGGTATTGTGCTTTTATTCGTCTTGATACTGCACCTCTAGTGCCCCCTGTAGAGTCTTTACATGATTTGCAGCTAAAGAAAAATTCCCTTTCTCTCTCACTGGTGTTTTCAAAAACCCTTATATCAGTGTGGTCGTTTCTAGCTGCTGTCTCTTTAAGACTCCCCCGCCTCTTTAAACCCCCTTCCCTCTGATTGGCCGGCCCTGTGGAGGCCTGTTGGGGCAGAGCTACGGGCAGACTTTTGTGTTGATGAGTCAAGATCTGAAGAAAAGAAGCAGAAATGTTTCTTTCTCACAGGTGGAAGAAGAAAATGTGACGCATTAATACTTTTTCGCTCAGGGCTGAATCAAACATTTTCTAACTCACTGACGCTGATATCAAATTAAAATGAGACCATTTAAGTCCAGACTTTCTCTGTGGTGGTGCTGGTGTAACGGTGCCCTACAGCCAATCATCTCGTAGCGTTCATTAACCTCAAACTAATCTAAGAATCACCTGATCGGTTTTAACTAAAGTCCTTCAAACTTTTCTCACTCGTCTCTTCAGGATTAACTTTTTATGACGGCGTATTGAAGCCACTTAAAGAAAAAAAAAAGGAATCAAGTCGTGAATTTACGAATTGATAAACTCCAAAATTGGCCACTTTTAATCCAGCATATTTTCCAAGTGGTAAACTAGCAAATTTGCCACTTTAAAATTTGACAATTTGGCATTTTTTGACTCAGATTTTCCACTTTTAAACCCACAAATTTTGCACTTTATAAACTCCCAAATCTACCACTATGTAATCTCCCAGATTTGCCACTTAAATTGGCAAATTTGCCTGAGTTAAACTCAAAAATATTGTCACTTTTAAACATGCAAATTCGCCACTAAATAAACTCCCAAATCTACCACTTTTAAAATGTGCAAATCTGCCAATTTTCTACTTTAAAACCCACAAATTTGCCAATTTATAAACTAACATATTTGTAATTTTTAAACTTGCCAATTGAGCAAATCTCCAGCTTTTTAATTTCTCAAATTTACCACTTGATTTCACAAATTTGGCACCTAAAGACTTGCCAATTTACCACTTTGTAAACTCCTAGATTTGCCACTTGAATTGGCAAATTTGCCATTATTAGACTCAAAAAAATGTTCCACTCTTAACCTCCCAAATTTACAATTTTTAAACATGCCAATTTGCAATTTTATCAGCTCCCACATCTATCACTTTGTAATGTCCCTAATTTGCCACTAAATGAGATAATTTGCCACTTTATTAACTCCCAAATTTACCACTTAATTTCACAGATTTGGCACTAAAGACTTACAAGTTTATCATTTTGTTAACTTCCAGATTTTCCACTCAAACTGGCACATTTGTCAAATATAGACCCACAAATTTTGTCACATTTGAAAGTCTTTCACTTTGTAAACCTACAAATTTGCAATTTTGAAACATGCCAATTTGCCACTTTATAAACTCCAGAATCTAACACTTTAAAATCAGCAAATCTGCCATTTTTTGACCTACAAATTTCCCCTTTAAAACCCACAAATTTGCCAATTTATACACTAACAAATTCGTGATTTTAAAACTTGCCAATTTAGAAAATCTCCCACTTTTTAATCTCCCAAATTTGCCACTTGATTTCACAAATTTGGCACCTAAAGACTTGCCAATTTACCACTTTGTAAACTCCTAGATTTGCCACTTGAATTGGCAAATTAGCCATTTTTAGACTCACAATATTTTCCACTTTGTAACCTCCCAAATTTACAATTTTTAAACATGCCAATTTGCCAATAACTTAACTCCCAAATCTACCACTTATTAATATGCAAATATTCCACCTTGTAAAGTTGCATATTAACCACTTCGTAAATTCTGAAATTTGCCACTTTTAAACCAGCACATTTTCCAACTGGTAAACTTGCAAATTTGCCACTTTAAAATTTGACAATTTGGCATTTTTTGACTCAGATTTTCCACTTTTAAACCCACAAATTTTGCACTTTATAAACTCACAAATGTACCACTTTGTAATCTCCCAGATTTGCCACTTTAATTGGCAAATTTGCCTGAGTTGGACTCAAAAATATTGTCACTTTTAAACATGCAAATTCGCCACTAAATAAACTCCCAAATCTACCACTTTTAAAATGTGCAAATCAACAATTTTCTACTATAAAACCCACAAATTTGCCAATTTATACACTAACATATTTGTAATTTTTAAACTTGCCAATTGAGCAAATCTCCAGCTTTTTAATTTCCCAAATTTACCACTTGATTTCACAAATTTGGCACCTAAAGACTTGCCAATTCACCACTTTGTAAACTCCCAGATTTGCCACTTGAATTGGCAAATTTGCCATTATTAGACTCAAAAAAAATTTCCACTCTTAACCTCCCAAATTTACAAGTATTAAACATGCCAATTTGCAACTTTATCAGCTCCCACATCTATCACTTTGTAATGTCCCAAATTTGCCACTTAAATGAGATAAGTTGCCACTTTTACTCTCTCAAATTTACCACTTAATTTCACAGATTTGGCACTAAAGACTTACAAGTTTATCATTTTGTTAACTTCCAGATTTTCCACTCAAACTGGCACATTTGTCAAATATAGACCCACAAATTTTGTCCCATTTGAAAGTCTTTCACTTTGTAAACCTACAAATTTGCAATTTTGAAACATGCCAATTTGCCACTTTATAAACTCCAGAATCTAACACTTTAAAATCAGCAAATCTGCCATTTTTTGACCTACAAATTTCCCCTTTAAAACCCACAAATTTGCCAATTTATACACTAACAAATTTGTGATTTTAAAACTTGCCAATTCAGCAAATCTCCCACTTTTTAATCTCCCAAATTTACCACTTGATTTCACAAATTTGGCACCTAAAGACTTGCCAATTTACCACTTTGTAAACTCCTAGATTTGCCACTTGAATTGGCAAATTTGCCATTTTTAGACTCACAATTATTTCCACTTTGTAACCTCCCAAATTTGCGATTTTTAAACATGCCAATTTGCCAATAACTTAACTCCCAAATCTACCACTTATAAATATGCAAATATTCCACCTTGTAAAGTAGCATATTAACCACTTCGTAAATTCTGAAATTTGCCACTTTTAAACCAGCACATTTTCCAACTGGTAAACTTGCAAATTTGCCACTTTAAAATTTGACAATTTGGCATTTTTTGACTCAGATTTTCCACTTCTAAACCCACAAATTTTGCACTTTATAAACTCACAAATTTACAATTTTGTAATCTCCCAGATTTGCCACTTAAATTGGCAAATTTGCCTGAGTTGGACTCAAAAATATTGTCACTTTTAAACATGCAAATTCGCCACTAAATAAACTCCCAAATCTACCTCTTTTAAATATGCAAATATTCCACTTTGTAAAGTTGCAAATTAACCACTTCGTAAATTCTGAAATTTGCCACTTTTAAATGTGCAAATTTGCCATTTCATAAAAAACAAAAAGTTTTTCTAGTGGCCCTAATACGCAGTCTTAAGTTTTGGCCTTTTATCTTTAGCAGCTTTAATTTGTTACAAACGGCAGTAGAGTTGATAAATTGTGATGTGAAAGTAAAACTGAGGTTTAATACTTTTGGAAAACACTCTAAAACAGTGATTCCCAACCTGTGGGTTGTGGCCCCCTGGCGGGCCGCAGAGGTATTGCAAGCGGGCCGCCAAATCATTCCCATAATAGTCTGAAATTTAATGAGGAGGAATTATATACAGATACAAATATACAGAATAATATTAAAATGTTAAAACTTTAAGGATATTAATCATGTTAAAGCCCTATATGTAACGTGACCCCAAATTTAACAAAGACATGAAATGCAATAATCAAAAAATGTGATACAACTAGAAATGTAATAAAACAAATTTTGTATAACCCAAAAATGTAATCACTGACCCAAAATTTAACAAGTTGTTACATTGTGGGCAAATGGTTTTTATGTTTCGGGCTCTGTATCTGTGACATTATTCACCAGTTATTACATTTTGGGTTTAATTGCATTTTTTTTTTCTTGCATTTCCAGTCAATGTTACAAATAGAAAGTCGAACAAAGCATTATATAGCCTTCGTACTGATAGGGTCGGAGGTTTTTAAGTCTCAAAAAATTTTTGAGACTTAAAAGTGGGCCCTTAACTGGAAAAGGTTGGGAACCACTGCTCTAAAAGTTCAATTCAGCAAATTCCTTCCGTAAATTTCTGCATCCAGACGCCACAAAGAGTTACCGGATGTTGTGTATCGTGAAAACTCAGCGTTTACTTTGATTGGCTCAATGTGTCACAGTCAAATTTGTAAACAGAGTCACAAAAAAAAAAAGAAAAAAAAAGCGAATCAAGATTTCTTGGAGCATAAAACTTGCAAAACTCTAAGTAAAGGAATCTGAAAATACTTTTACTTCTGATATTCTTCCTGCAACACTTGTGACTTCACTGTTGAACACCGAGACTTTGAAAACACAGAGTGACGACTTTGATACACAACACGTGAAACTGAAGAGTGTTTTTGAAAAAGTGAGTTGCTCAACTGTTGCTCTCTATAAAAAGTGTTTCTCCTGCTGATTCCTGATTGGTTGATACTTCTCAGACTATAAATACAAACCAGAACCAATCCAAAATTTGTACATTTTCTTGTGGCGTTTGTCACCAGAGCTCAGTGTTGTGGGAATGTCTCTCTGAGGAGAAAATGCAAAAAAAAAAAGAAACAGAAACAACAAAGAAAATGATTCTCACATTCACACCTTGATCACCACCGTCTGAGCAAACAAGACCCATTACATTAAAAAACAAAGTTTGGAGTTCGACACTTTCTTTACAATCCTCTCATTTCCAGTCCAAGAAGCAAAAACATTCTCAGCGTCAGATAATTCCAACGTCCGCACGTCTTCTTTGTCAGGTCCAACTGTTTGTCCGATAACTACACATTCCCGTCTTTGATACTTTCCTTCTCGCTGTCTGCCAATCATCAGTCCAACTGATTTGGGATTTTCATCTCCACCGGAGGCTTTTCTTTAAAAAGTTAAACTACACCACGGTACACAGATTTCACGAGTCATGCGAATATACAAGAACTAGAACATAGAAACCGACATTAGAAATGAAAGTTAACGTAAAAACTTGGAGTAAAAACTACTTTGAAGAAATCATTCATATATTAATAATAATAAATTATTAGCTGGTTTGAACACAGTGAAGTCTGTACATGGACTTTCATATCAAAGAACGACTGTAAACAGATCAGCATCACTGTCGGCCCCATCGCCTTCCAAACAAACTGCATTTGGTGATCAGCTGCACATTAGTAGTAAAAAGTAAAAGAAACGGGGCGAGAAAAGAATCCAATCATTGGATAAGACGTTCCAGACGACGCTCACCAAAGGAACCGGGTTTTTAAACCGTTGGACAAAACCAGTCCGAAGGAAGCAGGGCAGCAGAGGTGGGTTTGAAGTGATCGTGGGCTTTTTTTCAAGAAGTCGCCTCCTTCTGCTTCTCCGTCTTGGAAAAATAAAAAAAAAACACTACGACTGAGCGAAATCCATCTGAAAGCAAACAGGAGTGAAAATAAGGCCCCTGAAATAAATATCCTCACTCTTCTTTTTTGTTTTTTTTTCCCCCCCGGGAGAAAAAAAGAAAAGAGTATCACACACCGAACCGTTAGAAAATGGTTTCCCCCACGCTGTAAGAAAAACTTTTTAAAAAAAGAAGGAACACAAACGCGGCTATACCATCCTGGAGTTTGTGTCCGAGGAAAAGTGTCCCAGGTTCTGTTTTTGCCGGCGACCCCGGTTGTTTTTTGGACATTTCCTGAAGAATCAAAGAGAGAGAGAGCAATCAGAACAATCACAGTTATTATCCTTAATTCTTGGAGTCTGGTTTCTCTAAATTCAACCGATTCAATAATCTTTCACTTGCCAAGATTTAAAATTTTACTTTAAGACATGCTAAATAAAATATCTTGTTTTTAATGTTTTTTTTTAAACTTATTTTTATCATTTAAAACTATGTTAGAGATTAAAAAAAAGGCATGGATGTTTCATTTCACTTAATGAGTCTGAGAATCCTAAAATGAGCGGATAACTGTTAAAACCAGTTACTTTGGTTTTCTCACATGTAATTTCATGACATTAAAACTTGTTTCAAGATTTAGCTCGACCTCAAGTTGCTTGATTTAAGAACAACAAAAAAATATATATATTTTTAAGACACAATTTATTTAGTAAACAGCTAGGAATTTTACAAACCCATGCTCAAAAATCAAGAATTATCTTAATCATACTTCTCTAATTCTAAGTAGTTTTGACTTTAAAAAAGTGATATTTTTCATTCGATTTGCGAAAATTAAGAATATTTTCAACTGTATTTTTAATTATAAAAACTGCAGAGCAAAAAGAGCTATCTTTGACTCTTAACTTTTTAAAAATAATGTTGTGCAAAATTTCCTTAATTGTGTCAAGTTAAATAAAATAAAATCAACAACAATCTCAAGGAAAAAAGTATTTTTCCAACAGTCTCACACTCAAAGACAGGTGTGTGTGAAACAGCTGATATAACAGATCCTGGGTCAGTCAGGAGCAGGAAAAAATCACGACATTGACGATCACATGATCACGATGTCTGAAATTATGATTTAGATCAAAAAACGATACATCGTTCAGCCCTACCAGCAACATCGCTGGGATTTAAAAAGCCAGAGCTGCAAATGTGGTGCCTCATGTAGTTAGTACTTTACACCAGGAGATGGTGGATATCTGTAACTTCAATCTGAGCAATATTCACGGGTGAGTTTCTATGCAAAGTTTTGGACTCTATGACGAGGGCGCCGCCTTACCTTGTGATGCACATCACCACGGCGACGATGATGGCGATCTGCACGGCACCGATGATGGCGGCGATGAGGACGTAGTGGAGCTTCTGTCCGCTGGGAACCACGTAGAGGATGTTAAAGTCGTGAGGCTCGTCACACTGAGCGCCTTTGTAACCTGTATCACACCTGTGACACACACACACACACACACACACATAATGACTGAATTATTTATGGGGTTATTGAAGAAAAACTGGACAATTATGCACGTTAAAGGAAAACTGACGACTTTCAGTTATCGAAGAAGAAGTGAAACAAAAACTGGACTGAGAAAAAAACAAAAAACTACCGACCCCTGTTTTTTTTTTTGCTAGAATGAACTGGACCAAATCTTTACTATTATTGTTTAGTTAAAAACACCATTTTATTGAAATTGGGCGAGTTGATTCTGTTAATGTTGCTTTAAGGTGGGATGATGGATTTATCTGTTTTTTCATGAGGTTTTTCACAGTTAGTTGGTTTGCATGAGTTTTTATAATCTATGCATCCTTCGTGTTGGGATTTAAAACTGATTTATAAAAGAAAAGTTACTTTGACTGGAACAATAAAACAACAAAGAAACAAACAAAAAAAAAAAACAATATAAAAAAGTAATGAAGACTTCTTGTGGACACACACCTGCAGATCGGTTTGTTGTATTTGATTTCACATTTTCCGTGGACGCAGAAGCCGGCGTAGTTGTCGGAGCAGGGGATCGGCATCCCGGCGTAGAAACCGTCTCCGTGGTCCAGTCCTGTAGTTTCTATGGAAACAGAGAACAGGACATCAGATGGGCAAAAAAATATATATACGTAAACAAGATAAGACATTCTTACAATGGTGTGATACGGCCACTCAAAGAAAAGATTTTTTTTATTAACTCGCAAATTTTCCAAAAAACTAACTCCAATTTTAACACTTTGCAAACTCCCAAATTTTTAACTTGACAAACTTATGAATTTCCTACTTTACGAAACCAATATTTGAAATTTTACAACTTTACAAATTCCGAAATTTGCCAATTTACAAACTCATGATTTTGCAACGTTTATAAATTTGCAAATCTTACACTTAATAAACTTCAATATTGTACAAACTCCAATTCTACAAACTCACACATTTTCAATTCATTAAACTTACAAATTTGACAGTTTTAAAAAATTGCAAATTTGCCATTTAACAAAATGCGATGTTTGCCACTTAATGAATTCCAATACGTGCCACTTTACAAACTCCCAAATTTTCAACTTTAAAAACTCACAAATTTGACACGTTAACAAAATCGCAAATTTGCAACTTTACAAACTCCAATATTTGCCGCTTTATGAACTCCCAATTCTTTAGCTTTAAAAACGTGCAAATTTTCCAAGTAAAAAAAATTGCAACCTTTCCACTTTTCAAACTCGCAAATTTGTCACTTTGTAAACTTGCAAATGTCACTTTACACTTTTTACACTTGAGTATTTTCCATTTTACAAACTCACAAGTTTTTATATTTTATGAACTTGCAGTTTTCTTTTCACAAATTCACTTGTTGGCACTTTTGACCTCTCAAATTTTCCACTTTCAAACTCACAAATTTGTCACTTTGTAAACTTGTAAATTTTACACTTTTTTTAAACTTGTAAATCTGTCACACAATAAACTTTCAAATGTCACTTTACACTTTTAAACTTGAGTATTTTCCATTTCACAAACTCACAGATTTGGCATTGAATGAAATTGTGAGTTTTCCACTCACAAACTTGCCAATTGCCACCTTTGAACTCTCAAACTTTCTACTTTCAAACTTGCAAAATTTTCCACTATACATAAAGAAAATTCTTCAAGTGGCCCTGAACTGCGTCATACATCTGCTTCGTCCACAAGGGGGCGCCAGAATCAAGTATCAAACACAGTGTTTAGAAACATTTTAGTCTCTTGATGTTGAGCACATGATTCTTTCTCTCCTCTCTCTCTTCAGCCTGATTCGCCGCGGTCGTAAAGACAAAATCATAAACGATCTGCTCGCTCATTAAAATGATGAATACGCCGCCTGATGAGCAGGAACTTTAACTCAGTGTGAGGGAGGTTCCTGTTTGTCATATTTATGAACTGACACCACGTTTATGTCAGCTTTAACCTTGTGGAGTTTTCAGGAAAATCAGGAGAATAAACTTTCACTCAGAGATTTTTCTCCTTTGGTCACTGAAGCGTTAATTCATCCTTAGTTTAGAGAGAAAATAATCAAACTCGACATTTTCACTGTTGAATCTGAGATACTGTAATAAAATATCGGAGCAATGTGTCATTAAAACATCCTGAGTATTTTTCCAACACTTTCCTCCCTGGGAGAGAAACACTAATGACCGTAATTAGCTGGAGAGGAGCCACTAAGCTGCTTTTTATTCGCTTTTAAAAGAAACATGATTATAATGTGGCAGAGAAACATCTGAGCAGGAAATCAGTCTTTGTTTTCAGGAGGAGAGGATTTTGTTTTCTTTACTCTGAGCTTCTAAAAAGAGGAAGATAATCTGGTGTGACTTTTACTCTCATTACAGCTGCTCCCAGAGGAGGGCGCCGTTAATCCAGAGTTCAACCCTGAAACCGTTAATCTGTTTACAAAGTCGTGAACTTTGATCGAGTGTTAATTCTGTTCGAAAGGATCAGAAGTGACTTTGACACTAAAACCTGTTGAAAGTCTGATGAGTCTGATTCCTCTTCCTGCTGCAAACGAAAGAGTCTCCATGATCCAAAAGATGCAAAGAGATTTAATTCTTAACCTTCCTCTTGTGTTAGGGTCGCCACTGACCCGTTTTAGTTTTTAAATGCATAAGAGAATCACTTAAAATTTGTTTACTGCATCAAGGCTTCTTGACTTTGTCAGGAACGTTAATTCCCACAAAATTATAAAAAAAAAAAAAATCTCAAAATTATAAAATGCCCTGATTGAAATGTTGTTGCTTGTTGTGTTAGGGTCGGTTTTGACCCGGTTATAAAAATAAGATTATAAACCAATATTTAGAGCCAAAATTGAAATCATAAGTGCACTGTCAGCCATCACAATGACAGACACCTCCTCTCCCAATCATGTGAGCTTCACTCATTTGTGTTTCCAATGCAAAAAGTGTCTCTGCAAAGACACAAAAAGTGTCACTTTTTGCCAAACATGCATCTGAAAACATGCACGCTCACAAATCAATATTTTGTTTTATGACCTGTTCTGTGTTTCTACGTGTTTATATTAAAGTTCTATTGCTGGCAAAATATTTTTTTTTTGCATTTTTTTGAAAAATATATGTATGGGTCAAAACTGACCCTAACACCATAGATGTTACTATAGTTGCTACCTTCCTCCCTGAGTAACTCCCCTTTCAGACCTCAGAGCCTTAAATGATGAAGAGAGGGACAAACTCTGGTTGTGTTTCATGAATTATTGAGTTTATGATTTCTCTGTGAGAGACTTTAAACACAAAGTTCAGAAATATTCTGAATTTTTGGAAAATTTTGGCCCATTGAAATGAATGGAGAATGAATGGACAGAGCCAAAAGCTGTCCCAAACTCTTAGCATAGTGTTTTCAGTTCAGGTATGTTTTTCTGAAAACCTCCTGATTGTTGTTTACCTTCAAATTCACTTTTGACCTCACAAATTTTTCACTTTCAAACTCGCAAATTTTTCACTTTGTAAACTTGTACGTTTATCTTTATCTATTTTTTTTTCATGAGGTTTTTCATAGTTAGTTGGATTGCATGAGTTTTTATAATCTATGCATCCTTTGTGTTGGTATTTAAAGGGTGATTTATAACAGAAAAATGAAATAAAAATTTAAAAAGCTGCTTTTTAAACTTGTAAATTTGTCACTTGATAAACTCACAAAATTTCTACATTTGAAACTTACAAATTGGCCACTTTTTTAAACCTGAGTGATAACAACTTTTTTCAAACTGTTGTGTTTTGAAATCTCATCTTGAAGAATCAAAGTGCAGGACGAGCATTCATGAATTATTTGTATTAGAATAAACTAAAAAAGATGATTAATGATGAAACTGTGGTTGGTTTTGTTTTGACCTTTTTAAGCTGTTAAAGTTGATTTTTCACCTTCCTCCCAGAGTATCTCCCCTTTCAGGCCTCAGAGCCTTAAATGATGAAGAGCGGGACAAACTCTGGTTGTGTTTCATGAATTATTGAGTTTATGATTTATTCACAGATGATTCGTCTCCTGGATGAACAGATTGTGAACGTGGCCTCTCGTTATTCGCCGCGCTGCGTGTTTGTGATGTCGAAGATGCTGCGAGTCGATCAGTTCCTCTAATTCTTCGTCTGTGAGAGACTTTAAACACATCACTTCCTCCTGAGACTCTTCAGTGGCTGATACAGATGCACAGAGCGAGCTGTGTACATCACAAAACCCTGTAGATTCGACGTGTGCATCGTGCGGCGTCGCAGGCAGCAAAGCGTCCTCGCTTCGCTTCACCAATCTGTGTTTTCTTACTGGAAATTACAGCATCTCTCTGCGCTCAGGCTTAGAGGACAAAACGCTCACATTCTGTTCAGCATCAGCTCAGATTCAGAGCTGAGAGGATTTGGTTTCTCCTGCTTCCCCCCTGTGACGCTCTTATTCTGCATTAAGGAGATTTTCATTAAGTTTTCTGCGGCGGCGGTGGCGGTTATTGCTCTGCTGCAGGTTCAGACACAGGTTAAGAGGCAGCAGAGAGACCACAGGAAGTCTCACAATCAGCGGCTTAAAGGATGGAGAGTGGATTAATGATGGAGTTCATCATCTGGGGACAGATAAACACAAAGTCTGGAGCGTCGTGAGAGAGCGACAGGAAGGACGTTTTTCTTTAAATCACTGTTTTTAAAACCTTTACTTCTCTACCGTGTCTGTAAATCCTGGGGTGAGCGCTATTGTTTGCCTCCATGTTGGTTGCCTCCAGGACCATAATTGGACAGCATTTCCTCAGCATTTCAACATATTCATATCCGACTTTATTACAATTCCACCGCCCATTTTTTCAGACCATAACTCCTCGAACAAAGTGGTGCTGATTCTCACCATTCAAAAAGCAAAATGTTAAAAACATTCAGGAATGTTGTGCTTATAAAGGGTTTATCCATAACTTTTGTACTTTTTGAAATATTCTGAATTTTCGGAAAATTTTGGCCCATTGAAATGAATGGAGAATGAATTAACAGAGCCAAAAGCTGTCCCAAGCTCTTAGCATAGTGTTTTCAGTTCAGGTATGTTTTTCTGAAAACCTCCTGATTGTTGTTTTCCTTCAAATTCACTGTAGCTGAAGGGAAAACTTCAAAAACCCGCTCGTTAACATTCAAATCGAAGAACCTTAAGATGCTATGATTTGGCGCTATATAAATAAAGAATGATTGATTGATTGATTGATTGATTGATTGATTGATGAAGGGAATAGTGGACATGAAAGATGAGAGTTAATAGATAATACTGATGTGAGTCACTCAGTTTAGCTCGAATGAAGCAATGGAGATGCTAATATTTGGGTTGTGGCTCAGCATTTCAACATTGAGCATTTGCTGCAAGAAAGTGCTTGATGTTGGAATGGGGCTCAGCATTTCAACATTTAGAATTTGCTGAAAGAAAGTGCATCCCCCCCCCCCCCCCCCCCCCCCCCCCCCAAAAAAAAATTATTATGATTAATGATGAATTCACTGACTGACTATGACATAAGTCAAAATTTTGCGCTAAAAAAAACAAAACTAAATTTAAGTTAAAAAGTCAAAATTTAGAGACAAATTGTCAGAATTATGGGGCAAAAGTTCGATTTTTGAGATAGAAAAATCACATTTTGAGATAAAAGTCAATGATTTAAGATAAATCGTCAAAATTCTGTGATAAAAAGTCAAAATTTTCATTATAATTTGGGACAAAGATTGAATTTGCTGCATCTCAAAATTTTTGACTTTATATGTGCAAAAAATGAAAAACAAAAAAAGGAGAAATCTCACTGAAGCCAGTTTTTCATTTTAATGTTTTTAACAAACAGAAATTGGCTTCAGTACATTACTTAAATTTCCATTATAGAATTGTTTTTCCTTCAAATGTCGAGGGTTATGAAGGAATGGAGATGTTATAATATAAGAGTTGTGGCTCAGTATTTCAACATTAAGCATTTGCTGACAGGAAATGGACCCCCCACCCCCACCCCAGTTATTCTCTACTCACTACTATAAAAAGATAAGATCAGATATATTTTATCTATCCTACAAGGGGAAATTCACAGTCACAGCAGCAATGCAAAGCTAGAACAGTAGAAGTAGAAATTAGCGAATTGATTAGAAAAGTCCATCAGAGACGACAGCTTGTCTGTAATTTTCTTCTCAGCCTCAAACTCCACAGGGTCCAGGACTGAACTGGACTTTTTCACCAGTCGTGGTAATAACGACTTCACATTAACAAACAGGAGATCAAGTGTTGTTTTCTCTCTGGTCAGACAGTTAACAAACTGTAAATCCAGTCAGGTGAGAGGAGAAAGTGACATGATTGAAGTCACCTGAGATAATTATGAGTGCCTGAGGATGTTGAGTTTATATCCTGGCAACAGATTCATGCATGAAAACCATTAACTGTATATAGAATAAACAGCGTGCTTCCGCCTGTCTCCGTTCTACGTTTTTGAAGCCAAAAAACCCCGTTTCTCTAGCCGCCATTGTGCAGCCAGAGTCTGCACAGTAGAGAATTTCAGGTGGAGCCAAGTAAAAAAGAGAAATAAAAATATTTATTTCTTCTTCTTCAGAAGGTTTAGTCTCCTCTTGGGTCTTTCCCGAAGTTTCTTATATCCCCGGTAAAAACTACTCACGAACGGCAGCTGTCAATTCTCATTAAACGAAACTTATATCGCGGTTTTTAACGTCCAATAACTAATGAGAAACTAACTTCTCAGAAAAAAAAACACCTGAACACCATGCAGCCAGATGACATCATCATACCACCTTAGTGTAAAGATGAGAGAAACGTTTCTACCAGGTATCGTAATTTTTTAAAGTTTTCCCGGCTCATATCTTGAATACATGGGGAGGCGGGGCTTATGACCTATACTGCAGCCAGACACCAGGGGGCGGGGCTTATGACCTATACTGCAGACACCAGGGGGCGGGGCTTATGACCTATACTGCAGCCAGACACCAGGGGGCGGGGCTTATGACCTATACTGCAGCCAGACACCAGGGGGCGGGGCTTATGACCTATACTGCAGCCAGACACCAGGGGGCGGAGCATCTGCTGGAGGCTTCAGTTTGAGCCGAACGTCGTTACGTCCACTTATTATACAGACTATGATGACAACACATGGAGCTTCAGCTGTTGCTTTAGGTGGAATGTAAACAACGATTGTTATTGTCGGACTGATTCCTGTGGAAGATAATATGGACTCAAACCAACTGCCAACATCAATGTGACCCTGTTAATATTTTATTGATACCACTGCTCTTGTCAATTCTGTTTATCGATCTGATTCTTAACCATTTTCCTTTTCCATTTCTGTGTATAAGAAGTAGCTTTACAGGTTTTCTGTGCCCACAGCATTTATTTTAAAGTCTGTAATCTTGAAAGTTTTGGTGTTATTTTGTCTTTCGTGGCTTCACTTTGTCTCCTGCATCTGCAGAACTGAACATACCTGAGGTCAGTTTTCTGTTTCAGAGTCGAACATCGAACGTGTTTCTCACCTGAGACTTTTCCTTTGAAGTGGCCGCTGTCGTCTTTCTTCCCCTGTTTGTCTTTATCAGCTGTGGAGGAAACACACAGACACACAGACAAGGTGAGTCACACACACGGTTACAGCTTCTGTTTGGTAAACATGGAAAAAAAATCCATGTTGCACTCTGTGAGTGTGTGTGTGTTTACGTGTGTGCATGTGTGTGTTATCAGCTCCTGAGGACGGACGTGGAGTCGGAGGATGTTTACTCAACGTCAGAGTCTCGCTCTGTTTGTCAGAGTCAAGGTGGAGAAAGGTCAGTGTGTGTGTGTGTGTGTGTGTGTGAGGACAAAAACAAACAAAAACAGAAGCTTTGCTTTGCTGTGGTGTTTTTCTTGCTTTCATGTCTTCGTGCTGTCTGCAGAAAGAGGGGATGGAGGTAACACACACACACACACACATATTACACTGCTACACACACAAAGACACACTCATTTATTTTTAATGCTCTGTCATTCTGGAGGGAATATTGACAGATCTCTCTCTCCTCTGTTATTATCCCCCATGCCCTCTCTCTCCCCGCGCTGTCAGACAATAACAAAGAAAACACCGTTTCTAGAACAATCTGTTGACACGGGAGAGAAAAAAATAAAACCACAGGCTGATATTTGAAGGAGACTCAGAAAAACCACAGAGTGGATGAAAAGAAGGACGACGTGACAAACAAAACCAAAACACGACCGTCTGTAGAGTCAGTCTTCAACATGTCGTCTCTGACGGCTGAGTCGACCAATGAGGATCCAGGAAACGCAAGAAACAGATGAGTTATCATTCTTTAGACTCTGAATTAAAACTGTGAGCAGCATAAAAGTGTCTAATTGTTCTGTCGTGGGCAGAAATGAAACTCCAATGTTGACTCAAGTTCTGCTGAATTATAACAGTATCACAACCGTAACAACTGGTGTCAAAAAAAGTCAGTTTGGAGTCAAGTTTATGAGTTTGTGAAGAAATCCACCAAGTTTTTCATGAACTACACAAAGTGAAAAACTGGATTCAAAGTTTCATCAGTTAATCTGACTAACAGTTGTGCTCTAATATCTCGAAATAAGACTTTTTTTCTGGACCGGTCAGGTAAATTTGTGTATAAAAGCTCAGTGAGTTTCTGAGCTCCTGTTTGCATCTTTCATCCAGTGCTGCACTGACATTTCTGGATTCTGAGTCACGAGGAAAGAAAAAGAATTGTCAAAGTTTCTGCAGGAAAAGTGAATCCAACTGTATAAAAGAGGAAAGGGATATAAAAAGATATCCAAGGAACTGAGGATGCCAATAAGCAGAGTTCAAACTCAATTGAAGAAGTGGAAAATGAGGGATTCTGTTGAAACCAAACAACAAACATTTCAGCTACAACTGCCAGGAAAATTATTCAGGATGCAAAGAAAAACCCACAAATAACTTCAGCTGAATTACAGGACTCTATGAAAGAATGTGGTCTGGATGTTTCAAGATGCACAATAAGGAGGCACTTGAGGAAAAATGGGCTGAAGAAAGACATTTCTACACAAATGCCACAAAGTTTCCTGCTTACAATACGCCAAACAGCACAGAGACAAGCCTCAAAACTTCTGGAACAAAGTCATTTGGAGTGATGAGAGCAAAAGTGAACTTTTTGTCCACAACCATAAACATTGTTCCATTTGGAGAGGAGTCAACAAGGCCTATGATGAAAGGTCCACCATTCCTACTGTGAAACACGGAGGTGGATCACTGATGTTTTGGGGATGTGTGAGCTACAAAGGCTCAGGAAACTTGGTCCAAACTGATGAATGAAGGATGAATGCAGCATGTTATCAGAAAATACTGGAGGAAAATTTACACTCATCAGCCCAGAAGCTGCACATGAGACGTACTTGGACGTTCACACATGACAATGATCCAAAACACAAGGACAAGTCCAAGTTTTGAGATGTGAGTTAAAATTTTGCAAAAAAGTCCAAGTTTTAAGATAAAAAGTCAAAACTTAGAGTAAAAAATTCTAATTTTGAGATAAAGGACAAAAAAATGAGAAAAAAGGCAATTTTGAGATGAGGTCAACATTTCGAGAGGAAAGTTAAAATCCTTAGATGAAATATTGAAAGCAAAGTTAAAAATTTTGATATAAAAGGAAAAAAATAGAGATAAATGTTCAAATTTTTGAGAAATGAATCTGGATTTAGGAAACAAAACATTCCGTACAAAGACAGATTTTGAATTTCTAATCAAGGCAAATATTAAGATCCAAAGTTGAAATTTTGGATAATAAAATCAAAATCTGAGCTATAAAGTTATAGTATAAGATTAAAACTTAAAAATCATGACAGGTCAAAAGTCTGAGATAAAAGTCAAAATTTTGCAAAAAAAAAAAGGCAGATTTTGGCGAAAAAGGACTAAAAAATTGAGAAAAAAATACAACATTTTGAGATGAAGTTTACATTTTGAGATAAAGAGTCTTTATTTATGAGAGGAAGTCATGTTTTTTAAATTAAGAAGTGAACATTTTTAGATGAAAAGTCAAAATGTGAGACCTGGATAGAATCAAAATTTTGTGACTGTTAATAAAATAGATGAGAAGTCAAATTTTTGAGACAATAAAGTGAAAATTTGTCAGTGAAATATAGAAATTTGGGAGCAAAAGTCAGAATTTTGAGACAAAGGTAAAAAATGGTATAAATAGGCAAAACTTTTATGGTAAAAAGTTGAAATTTGGAATTTAGTCAAAATCTGAGATGTAAATGTGGAAATATGAGATTGTAAGTTGAAATCATTGGATAAAATAAGGCTAAATTTTTTGATAAAAGTCAAAACTTTGCAAAAAAAAAAATCAAATTTTTGAGAGAAAAGGTCAAAGCTAGAGAAAAAAGTCCAATATTTTAGATTAAGGACTAAAAGAATTGAGGAAAACGACCATTTTGATATGAAGTCCAAATTTTTAAGATAAAAAGTTGATATTTTAGAGTAAAAGTCATGTTTTTTAAATTAAGAAGTGAAATATTTTTGATGAAAAGTTGAAATTTGGGACCTGCCATTGGCTACAGCAGAATAAAGTGAAGGTTCTGGAGTGGCCATCTCAGTCTCCTTACCTCAATGATATGACTTATGACACAAAAGTCAATAATTGAGTTACCAAAGTCAAAATTTGAGATAAATAGCCAAAATTATGAGCTAAAAGTCAATAACTTGAAGCAGCAAAGTCAAAATTATGGGGCCAAGTCCGCCTGCCATTGGCTACAGCAGAATAAAGTGAAGGTTCTGGAGTGGCCATCTCAGTCTCGACTGGAGTTATAGTAACTCGGTGAGACCCCTCTAGAGTTTGGACGTCAAGTACGTTCTGTCTCGTTCTTAAATGTCCTTGACCTCCGAAAAACGGTTGAAGAATGGTCAGTTTTACCATCTGAGAAAATAAAGACCCTCATCCACAACCAGCACAAAAGACTTCAAGCTGTCACTGATGTTAAAGGGGGAAATACACAGTAATACAGGTTTAGCTTTTGTCTTTGGGAGTATTTTGGCCTCAGTTTTGGTCCAGACTGAAACTCACTCCCTGGTGTTTTGTTGAGTCCTCGTTGGCTCGACACCTCCAGGAGACAGTTGATCAGGCAGAGGGCAGGTGCTCTTCACCTCAGGGTGTGAAACCCCCACAAACCCTTCGCCCTCCTGAGCCGCTCAGCGCTCGGTCATCAACCTCCCTCCAGCCACAAAGGCTGACAACAAATCCATAAATCTGCCGCTGACTGTTTCCTCCTGCAGAGGTGTCCCCTCTGAGACGAGGCGTTGTGATTCAAGGTGAGTCTATCAGCATAAATCTCTATCACACTCCTCTATGACTCTCCTTCTCCTCGAGCCCCACAACCGTGACTGAAACTTTTTGTAGTCTGCCGTTTGACACTGACGTTTACTCCAATCATAGATTGTGAGGTTGGGGCGGCGAGGCGGCTCTCCGGGGCTTTTAGTAAGTCGCTATCTAGTCTTCTTTAATGTGTGAGTCGAGCCGAAGAAATTCAGATCAGAGCTGCTGTGGATTCATGAGAAAGCTTTAAACACAGAGGAGCCGCTTAGAGAGCAAAACAAACAGAAAATGTTTACTGTTTACTGTCACGTCCCCAGATTATTCACACAATCCTTCACAGACAAACAGCAGCAGAGAAGATACTCAGAGGTTTTAGGAACAAGCCGGCCCTCGGCGATACGTCCCTCAACTCCCAGATCAAACAAACCCAGACAGCAGCTCTTTGTATCCTTTCAAAATAAAAGCACACGCTGCCTGAGATACACGAAAATACAGATCTAATTATTTTTCTTGACTTTATCTATGGACTTTATTCTCACTCTTCTGTAAGAAAATCTCTGTAGTTCATGTGAAGAAAATGTTCAGTTTCATGCTGTTGTTGATTTTTATATTTGATAGTTTTGTAATAACCTGGTTTAATTAACGTTTGGTTGTTTCATACTGCTGATAGATACATGAATAATAATCATTTGTTGTGGTAAAGTTCATGTTGAGGTGGAATTAAATGACAAGTTAAATTGCTTCAATAATTTACAGTTAAATATGTTCCTTTAAATAATTATACGATTTGTTGTTTATTATTTAGAGAAAAACAAAACACAATTGTCCTTGTTTAGAGATAGCATGACCTTCAGAAAATACACTTCAGTCCTCAGTTATCGAGGTGTTAACGGGTAAAAATTATATAAACAGAGGTGAACAGGATCGCCCCCCTCAGCCTTTAGCTCCTGTTTAAGCCTTTAGCTCGTGCTTTAGCCATAGTCTGTGTTTTAGTCCTTATTACTTATTGTAGCCTTTAGCTTTTGTTTTAGCATGTAGTGCTAGATTTAGCCCTTAGCTTTGGTTTTAGCCTTTAGTGCTCGCTTTAGCCTTAAGCTTTTGTTTAAGCCTTTAGCCAGTACTTTAGCCTTCAGTCCATGTTTTTGCTTTTAGTTTTTAGTTTTAGCATTTAGTCCGTGTTTTTGTTTTTAAGCCATGTTTTGGCTTTTAGCGCTTGTTTTAACCCTTAGCTTTTGTTTTAGCCCTTAGCTTTTGTTTTAGCCTTTAGTGCTTGTTTAGCCATTAGCTTTTGTTTTAGCCTTTCGTGCTTGTTTTAGCCTTTAGCTTTTGTTTTAGCCTTTAGTGCTCCCTTGAGCCCTTAGCTTTGTTTCAGCATGTAGTGCTAGTTTTAGCCCTTAGCTTTTGTTGTAGCCTTTATTGCTTGTTTGAGCCATTAGCTTTTGTTTTTGCCTTTAGTTTTGTTTTAGCCCTTAGCTTTTGTTTTAGCCTTTGGGGCTTGTTTTAGCCATTAGCTTTTGTTTTAGCATGTAGTGCTAGTTTTAGCCCTTAGCTTTTGTTTTAGCCTTTAGTGCTCGCTTTAGCCTTTAGCTTTTGTTTTAGCATGTAGTGCTAGTTTTAGCCCTTAGCTTTTGTTTTAGCCTTTAGTGCTCATTTTAGCCATTAGCTTTTGTTTTAGCCTTTAGTGCTTGCTTCAGCCCTTAGCTTTTGTTTTAGCCTTTTGGGATTGTTTTAGCCTTTAGCTTTTGTTTTAGCCTTTAGTGCTCGCTTTAGCCTTTAGCTTTTGTTTTAGCATGTAGTGCTAGTTTTAGCCCTTAGCTTTTTTTTTAGCCTTTAGTGCTCGTTTTAGCCCTTAGCTTTTGTTTTAGCCTTTAGTGCTTGTTTAGCCATTAGCTTTGTTTTAGCCTTTAGTGCTTGTTTAGCCATGAGCTTTTGTTTTAGCCTTTAGTTTTGTTTTAGCCCTTAGCTTTTGTTTTAGCCTTTGGGGCTTGTTTTAGCCATTAGCTTTTGTTTTAGCCTTTAGTGCTCGCTGTTGCCTTCAGCTTTTGTTTTAGCCTTTGGGGCTTGTTTTAGCCATTAGCTTTTGTTTTAGCCTTTAGTGCTCGCTTTAGCCTTTAGCTTTTGTTATAGCATGTTGTGCTAGTTTTAGCCTTTAGCTTTTGTTTTAGCCTTTAGTGCTCGCTTTAGCCTTTAGCTTTTGTTTTAGCATGTTGTGCTAGTTTTAGCCCTTAGCTTTTGATTTAGCATGTAGTGCCAGTTTTAGCCCTTAGCTTATGTTTTAGCCTTTAGTGCTCGCTGTAGCCTTTAGCTTGTATTTTAGCCCTTTAGCTTTTGCTTTAGCCTTTAGCTTTTGTTTTAGCCTTTAGCTTTTGTATTAGCCTTTAGCTTGTATTTTAGCCTTCAGTCCAAGTTTTAGCTTTTAGTTTTTACCCTTCGCTTTTGTTTTAGCCTTTAATCCATGTGTCAGCCTTTAGTAGTGCTCGGGTATAAATAACCTATTTTAACACTGTTAATCTTATCTAAGTTTTGGATTATGACCGGGCATAAATCTAGAGATGAGTTTTTTTATAAGATGACTAAAAAAGTCTTCACTGGGACTTTAAGGTGAAAACGGTCAGAGTGAAGGTGACCTGAAAACACGAGGCCCTGAAAGTAAACAGACTCCAAAGCTGACCTGAGACACTTTTATGAAAAATAAACCCTCACTCTGAGGAAACTGTTCTCCTGTAATCTCTCTCTGTAAACAGCCTGATTCTCGGGGCTTTAACCGCTCCAAACGTTGACCTTTGACCTGTACTGGAGCGAGTTTGAGCGCAGATATTCACCGCCTGATAAATCTGCCCCCTGACGCTTCTATTGCTGTTTTTATTGAATCCAAATTGGAAAATCCCATCATCCCATCATCCGGGCTCGTTGAGCTCCAGAAACCGTCGGCCGTAACCTCGGAGGATGATGAAAGAGGCTCTTTCCTCACAAATAAACTGTCCCGTAAACTGAAATCATTTCTTAGACTCTGAGAGGTTCAGACTCACTGATCCTCCCATCAAAGACGACTGTGCCTCTGACTTTCTAACCACTTTCACTTTCTCCTGTCAGACTCCAGCTGCAGACGGAGATCATTACTCCGTATTAAGACGCTGATGTCGTCAGATGCAGGATTGATGTTGTTTCTCTCTGTGAACAACGCTGACTGCACAACTGTGACCGTTTCATCCCGGCCATAAATCAGCCTCGTTATCGAAGCCGTGTCAGACAAATTAATGTTTCTAATCACTCATGTTTTCAATTAAGGCTCAAACCGAGCGTGCCGTTTGCTTTGGTTCCACGCCGCATTAATCCACAGCTTGTTAAACTTCCTGTTTTAATCCAGCACGGTCTGAACTATCAGCTGATTCATGACAAACACAGAAACCAGATCAGGTTTTTTCTCATGAATGAGAATCATGAAAAACATCCACAGTGTCAACGTCACTTTCACCCGTTGGTTTTCACAATCTGCCACCTACTGGTGAAGTCAAGTCATCAAAAGCAGCGGTTGTTGGAATAATAATGTTTTCCTCATGTACATCTGTTTATCGATCAGCTGATTGATGGTGTTTTCTGAGTAGATTGTTGTAAGAGCTCCCCCTTGTGTCTTTTTCACCACTATACAGTTATGTACTCTACGTTTACTTTTATAGTAGTTGTTGACTGTATCACAGGTCTGAGAGTCTATCAATAAAATGAAGAGCCAGGTTACGTTTGCTCTGCTTGGTGAGGTTGGAGTTGGTAGATGAGACCTGGTAGGACACAACCAGGATTCACTAACGTTACATGGCCCTTTTCCATTGACTCATCTCAGCCCTACTCTACTCTCCTCTACTCGGTTTGTGTTGCGTTTCCATTAGCGCGGTACTACGCGGCAGACGCCAGTTTTTAGTACCTACTCTACCCTGGTTCTAAGAGAGTAAAGCTGATACTAAAAGGTGACGTGGACGGACTGCCGGTCACTCATTGGTCAGAGAATGTCGTCTCTGCAGCTTCTGACTCTGAACAAATCACTTACAAGAGGCAAAGGAATAAGTCAGCGACGGGTTTTTAATGACATTTAAACCTGACGGCACAGAACCAGACTGAATGAAGACAAANTTAACAGCAAAGATAGTTGGCTTTAAAGAGTCTTTTAAATTAAATCAAAGTTGGTCGGTGCAGGAGCGATCTGTCTGCCACGAGAGTCTTTAAGCACCAATCAGTCCATTAATCCACAGGGAACCAAAAAGGAAAACCAGTTCAAAGAAGAATGATTGATCAACAAAAAATCTCTGCTATACCAGGCCCAAAAATCAAAAATTAAAGTGATCTCACTGGATCCAGGGAAGAGTTGATGTCAGGAAGCAGCTCCTTCGTTTTCCTCCGCGTGCAGCAGCACCAGGCTGTTGTTTCCCTCCGTTGTCATGACGCCCGGCATTGAGCCGCTGTATTACTTTAATGAAATCTTTTTAAAGCGGTGGCACATATGTTAGTACGAAATGATGTTTGTGTGGCGTTATAGATGAACATGCACGCACTTCTGCGCAGCACTTTAGCGCAGCTGTGTTATAAGATCCACGCCCACCGTGAGTCTGTAGTCGGGCTAGAGGAAAAGATAACCAAACCCAGTAGAGCTGAGTAGAGTAGAGCTGGAATTGTATAGTGGAAAAGCGCCATGATATGCTTAATTTTAACCTGCTACTACACTACACAACAAACTCACAAAGTTTGTTTGCTGTCATGTTTCAAACAACAGCTACGTAACTGTTGATTAACTGATTACTTCGTTGCTTTGTTTCTGGTAAGAAGTCGTCTTGTGTAAAGAAAAGTAAAGTTAAAAGCCTCTTGGTTGGGTTTAAGAACAATTTGTGGCTCAGATGTGAAATGGTTCGACTGCACGAGACACCAAGGGGTCGAGCAGTTTGAAGAGTTTAGTACAAAGTGTGTTTCATTACCTCTCCAGGTGAGAGAACGAGCAGTGAACGAGTACAGCGGGAACATGTCAAGACTTCTACATTTGAGGGTTTTAAAAGCGAGAGGAGCTGGCGAGGAGAAGAAAGGGCTGAGATGAAAGGAAGCCGCAGACAAAAAAACAAGAAGAAAGGCAGAAAAATATCCAGTTTAAGCTTTTATGTGACGCACAGCTCCTCATTTACAGCCTGTTCAGAACCAAACACTCATGCAAGTTCTTACCATCACATTACTCACAGCAGAGAGAGTCTGCACCACAAAAAAACATGTTTTTATTATCATCCTGCTTTCATGTTTAAATCCAAGACCTTACACCAGCTTTCTAAGAGCACATCCTGAGAAACTACACACACCTGTGCGTGAGTCATACTTCAATTTTCATAACAAAAGCGTTTCAAAACACGACGTAAGAAGACTCAGTGTTCGGTCTTCACGTCCGTCTCAGCGCTAATGAGCACGTTAGGGTTGAGATTAGGTGAGCGCAGGCTTGTTGTTGACGCAAACTACACACAAAGCACAAAAGGAAACAACAATATTTCCCTTAAAAACTCATGTGGGAAGTTTCCTCTGATCAGCTCTGAGGCTTTTATAAGACAACAAAGTATCATCAGCGTAACAAATGATCTTTTCAGTATCACCACTTATTTACTTTTAAGCAGCAGCGGCTTTTGTTTTCAGACAGTGAGTGAAATGTTTGACCATCATGACAAAGTTGCCATCACAATGCATTAAAAAAACCCTTTCAAAATAAAAGCAATGATATGACTTATGATATAAGAGCCAATTGTTGAGTTACCAAAGTCAAAATTTGAGATAAATAGCCAAAATTATGAGCTAAAAGTCAATAATTTGAAGCATCAAAGTCAAAATTTTGGGGCCAAGTCCGCCTGCCATTGGCTACAGCAGAATAAAGTGAAGGTTCTGGAGTGGCCATCTCAGTCTCCTGACCTCAATATCATTGAGTCACTCTGGGGAGATCTCAAACCTGCAGTTCATGCAAGACAGAGCAAGAATTTACAGGAACTGGAGGCTTTTTGCCAAGAAGAATGGTCAGTTTTACCATCTGAGAAAATAAAGACCCTCATCCACAACCAGCACAAAAGACTTCAAGCTGTCATTGATGTTAAAGGGAGAAATACACGCTGTTAAGAGCAGGTCAAGTTAAAGTTGAAGTTTCTTACCGGGGCACCTGCCCAGGTGTTTGACGTCGATCTGCTCCTGTTTCATACACGACGCCTCTCGAACCAAACAGGGGTTGTTGTAGGAGTTTCCATCAGTGGCACAAACCGGGTTTTCATTGTGGCCGCTGCAGTCGATGTTACATATACACCTGAGAGGAGAAGAGAGGAGAAGAGAGGAGAAGAAAGAAGCGTCAGGACGGTTTGAATGTTGTGTCTGCAGAGCCGGAGCACAGCGGCTCCCATCAGCACTAAATCATGAGCTGAGACACATTCAGAGACCTGCTAATGACGACGCGGCTCGTTAATTTAACCACACACTGCACGTCTGCGCATCAGAGACAGAATTCTAATCATTCAAACTGCGATTTTTCAGATTTATAGACGGAAAAAAGTCAGAGTGGGATTCATATTTTCAAATTAATTCACAATCTCAGTCTCAGGCACATGAGCGATGATTGGAGTAAAGTGATGAAATCTGCAAACATCTCAGTTACTGAGCTAATTTCAGCAGGTTACAGCAGAACTTCAGGAACTGTGACACTCCAAAGAGTGAAATTTTAAATTTAAATTTATAAAATAAAGTAAATTTCACTGATCACAAAATTAATTTCAGAGATTGTAAAATAAATTTGAAGGATGGCAAAATAAATTTTACTGATCCCAAAATAACTTTCATGGATCGCAGAATAAATTTCATTTATCATAAAATGTGTTCCACTGATTATAAAATAAATTTCACGGATCATAAAATGATTTTCACTGATTGTAAAATAAATTTAAGATAAATTTAAATTATTTATTTAAATATTATTAATTATTATTATTTAAATATTATTAAATATTATCTGTTTAAATATTAATGCATATTATTATTTAAATATTATTAAATATTATTTTATTTAAATGATTTTATTTTACATTAAATTTGAAATAATTGTAATTTTTATTTTATAAATTTAAAATTTAAATTTATAAAATAAAGTAAATTTCACTGATCACAAAATTAATTTCAGAGATTGAAAAATGAATTTGAAGGATTGCAAAACAAAGTTCACTGATCACAAAATAAGTTCCATGATCCATGAAATATATTTTTGTTCTGTGAAATTCGTTTTGCCTTTTTTGAGAAATTCACTACCTTTGGCCTTCAGGGCCACCGTACTCACCAGACGTCCTCTGAGTCTTCGTCGCACTCGGCGCCGTATTTACACGTGCTGCACTTGGTGAACTTCTTCCCGACGTCGGATCCTGAACCTTCGTCGTCTGAAAAACAACAAATCAATGAGGAAAAACTTCATTCTGTTAGAAAATTAACTCGTTTTTAAAAACAGGTTAAAGAGGAGTTTCCTTAAACACCAAAGAAGAAGAAAAACAGAAGCTTTAATTTGTCTTTTTTGCTCCAGAATCTGTCGGTGAAGTTTCCGTCGTGTTTCAGCGCCGACACTAAACTCTGCTTCACAAACGTCACATTTCCATATTTGTCCAGCTCCAGCAGCAGAATCATCTTTCACCATCGTTGTTTTTCACGTCTTTCCAGCGCAGCCACTTGATCTCATTTCTGAAATAACCTCCGGCTCACATCCCTCTCTGTCCCGGTGAGCGCCGCCGCCGCCGCCGTGACGCCGTTAGCGCTGATGACAGCGTTGGTGCCATCAACGGGCGACACGGCTCAGACGTTTTCTATCAGACACAGCTGAGTGTGTGCGGCGGCTCCAAATGGAAACAGAGACACACACATTATCATCTTATGATATTATTATTATTGTTATCATCATTACGGGGGATGAGTTTAACGCCGTCGTCCCGCATCACGGCCTCCATTTTCCTGCGGAGAGCGAGTGGAGAGTCGACGAGGCGATAACAAGCAGAACATCAAATATCAGAGAGCCGCCGGGATTATTCACCGCCGCCTTTCATCGAGGGGGGTTATCATGGCTCATCAAGTGTTATTTTGTAAAGTAACACAGAAAAAGATTAGTTTTATCAGAGGAAATCAGAAAAATCTGTAAAAGTAAAAGACGTGTGACCATCGACATGAAAGAGACGACACCAGAAACCAGAACGAAACAACGAAACTGAGACTTTTAAAAGAGAAATAAACCTCCTTTAAGACTCAACTTTGGGTTTTAATGACTTATTTACTTTAATTTTATCATGAAGTTGTCTCCAGTTCAAAGTACGTCTTCTTAAAAGGAACCCCGACTGTAAGGACTAACAGGCATGAATCTGCTTAAATGTTTGTCTCAAACTAGAATTTGTTGTTAAAGACATAACAAATTGGTTTTTCTTTAAAAAAAATACAGTTTAAAACACAGTTTCTATCCTTCGGGCGCAGCCATTGTTTTACTGCCGCAATGCATTCTGGGTTGATGATGTAGATTGGTTGCTTGGTGCCGAGCATCTGGATTTGGCCGTTTCCTCACTACTAGTCGCCGTAAGTCACGAGGTTTGAGGAGGGAAAAAAACATAATAATGCCACATGTGGCTGCTTTTGGGTGAACTTTTCAGTCCAAAGGAAACAAGGAGACTGATGTTAGTCTGCACAGCTTCCCAAAAGACAAGAAAAGAAGGGAGTTGTGGGAAATGGCTTGTGGGCGTAAACAACTTCCCATGGAGCCGCGGCTATGTTCTGGCCACTTCTCCCCAGAAGCATTTGCTGCATTTAGCCGGCCCATGCTGATGAAAGAGCTGACAGGTGTGGGTCATTATAAACGGAGACTAAAGCCAAATGCTGTGCCGACTATTTTCCAACACAAACCCACAAAACTTCCTCTGGAAACCACTGAAGTCCGCTCCAGGACTTATATGATCCTGTATGAGATCCAGCCCGGTGCAACCATATGACATCACTACCCAGACGTTATTGCTGCGTAAACAACAATGGCGGCCTACAGGTGAAAATATTTTTTCACATTTTGGGAAACGAGGACGTGTTGGTTTGAGAACTATCCTGATGGCTGCAGTTTTGTGATGTTTTGTGCTGTTTTGTGATATTTTTTCCTCTTTTGTGATGTTTTGTGATGTGTGTGTGATGTTTTGTGATGTTTTGTGCTGTTTTGTGATGTTTTGTGCTGTTTTGTGCTGTTTTGTGTTGTTTTGTGATGTTTTGTGCTGTTTTGTGTTGTTTTGTGCTGTTTTGTGATGTTTTGTGTTGTTTTGTGCTGTTTTTTTGTGCTGTTTTGTGATGTTGTGTGCTGTTTTGTGATGTTTTGTGTTGTTTTGTGATGTGTATGTTTGTCCCTAGAAGAGCAAAACAAAAAGCTTCTCTGCTGCAGATCCTTGTTGATCGATCCACGGCCTGTGAGCCCCGGCTGAGCTCCCTGTGTTCAATACATCCATACACAGCGGGCCAATCTGTCACACACACACACACACACTAACACACACTTCCTCTGGAGCTATCTTAATCCTCTTGTCACTCTTTGAAGTCACGTTTTTCTTACAGCACAGGGAGAAGAAATCTACAGCGGTGTCAGACCTCTATTATCCCTTTTCTGCTCAGTCCTTTCTTGTTTGGAAAAAACGTCTTTAACCTTAAAAAAAAACGACCCTGCGACAGAAAAACCAAGAAGAAAGAGCTGCTAACGTTAAAGGATTAGAGGGAGAGTTAATGGGCGAAATTAAAATCTGAATTTGTCTCAAACGAAGAAAAACAAATGCTTGGAAAGAGTCTTGGATAATTCAGGCGTCTGAAATCTTTCCAGCGTGTCTCACATGCTCCGTCTGGGAACAGTCTGACGGGTGGAGGTGTTTTCAGCCGACAGGTGTGTTTGTGTTTGCAGAGTTAAAGACAAACAAAGAGACAGCTACACTCCGCTTTAATTATTAATCTCCTCTCCTGGACCATCCTCCCCTCCCCCTCCTCCTCCCTGAATCCTCTCCACCTTCTCTGCACATGCAGATGGTGGAGATATGGTCTCTCTGGAGGCAGCCTCATTAAACCCCCCCAGCAGTCGCGTTAAACAACACACATTGTGGTCGCAGCGCACAGATGGTCGCAAAATGTCTCTGTTGCCAAATTTGGCAGCGGCGAAGCTTTTTAGTCGGACTCCAACGAGAGCAAACGCATCAAAGAGCTCATGAGGGAGCAGTTAACGAAGAGAGAAAACCTCTGAACAACCTTTACTACGGGAGCGAATATTCAACCAGGGAGGGGCCCAAAACGCTGCGTTCAGGCTCCACGTGGGCGCGTTCACACCTGAGCAGAGATCACTTCCTCTGCTGAAAGAACGGCCGAGTGTTTGTGGAGGTTGAGAGTCAATAAAAGTGTCACTGAACTCACCGTCTCCGTCTCCAGAACCAGAACCAGGATCTGTGAAGACACAAGAAACACAACAACTGTCAGTCACGTCATAATAAAACATCATGATGCATTTATTTAAGGGTCAGAGAGCAAATACACACACTGTCTTGTTTGCAGGGTTCCTGCAGGTTTTGGCAAGTCAAAATTAAGTTTTTTAAAGACCTTTTTAAGACCTTTGGATGAAATTTAAGACCAAAAACACATAAATATGGTTTTTTTTTCCCCACTTCTTTTTTTTTCTGAGCAGTTTTTGAGCATCATTAACTCCAAGATGCTTCATGTCAGACATTAAACATCCACCTCATCACTTCTACACCTTCTCATCTACATCTGGGTGAAATTTGAGCTTTTTAGATAAAAACTTGTAAAGGTTGTAAAGTTTTTAGTCTCAGGTGACCAAACACCATTAGATGCGTTCCCATTTTTCAGTCTAGTCTGACGACTTTGCGCAAACAAAACCAGCTGTTTCAATGCTCAGTGTCATCTTTGTTGTCAACTGTTCTCTCTGTGAAACATTTGGCTAAAAATTGTGAAATTATACCCCCCAGTTGTGGATTGTCCTGCGCCTGTTGTGCACATAAATATGAAAGATTATTACAATTGCAGTCCCAACTCCCATTTACTTCCTGGACTAAAAGTCAGTCAGCGCCTTTGTTTCTTTCATGCTTTTAATTCTTCTGCTCTACGAGGTTTTCTTGAGTTTTCTGTTTGTTGTACATTTACAACCTTTTGCTGTTTTTGTTGATTAGAAATTCAACTCTTTCCTTTGTTTTTTTCACGCACAGTTGAGTTGAAATCGTATGCAGTGGTTTTGTGTTTCTCTCTGATTTACATGCTCGTCCTGCTAAAGCAGCTGTCGCAGATAAATCAGGTATCGTGAGTTATTCTGTTAAAATCCTGCAGGTGAAGGAGCAGCAGCAGCTTTCAGACGTCTCCAAGACTCGTTGGCTCGACTTTGAGCTCCATCAGGTAATGACTCTGAGTAAAAGTTGGCGTGGATCCTCTGATTTAAGAAATGCACGGTGCGTTTGGAGTTTCTGGCACGGCGGCGGCGGCGGCTGCATTAAGAAATGGACACCAGCTGCTTGGTTCAATTAAATTTCACCTTTAGCTGCTCCACGTCCTCACAAAGTCACCGACGGATCGTTTTTCAGGAGGACGGAGGCGGAGAGACGAGGAGCGAGGATGTTCACGAGTCTGTCAGCGAGGAATCGAATAAATGAGGAGACAGAGAAAGAAAATCTGCTTTAAGTGACGACGATCTCTAACATCACTCTCTTACACTGCAAAAACTGAAATCTAAGCAAGTCATTCTGTCTTATTTGTAGTAAAAATTGTCTTATTGTTCTAAATTTGAGTCACATTCACCAGACCAGGTCATAAAAATGTCTTATTTCAAGTTTTTTACAGACAAAAATCAGGTGTAAATTGCTTGTAACAAGTCAAAAAAATCTGCCAATGGGATAAGACGAGTTCACCCGGGAAGTTTCTTGAAATTAGAAAGATGTCTTAAAACAAGAATCTTTTATCTTATCCCATTGGCTGATTTTTTTTACTTGTTACAAGCAATTGATGCCTCATTTTTGTCTTTAAAAAACTTGAAATGAGACATTTTTATGACCTGGTCTAGTAAATGTGGCTCAAATCAAGAATAATAAGACACATTTGACTAAAAATAAGACAGAATGACTTGCTTAGATTTCAGTTTTTGCAGTGTAGCAAACAGCTGAGAATTTTACAAACTCATGCTCGAAAATCAAGAATTATCTTAATCATACTTCTCTAATTCTAAGACGTTTTGACTTTAAAAAGTGATTTTTTTCAGTCCATTTGCTAAAATTCAGAATATAAAAAGCATGAAATTAGATTCTTTTGCTCATATTCAGTTTATTTCACTTAAAATTCTTCTTCAGGAAGTTTGTTTTCAAGTTTTTTAATCTCAAAATGATCATTTTCTTCTTGTTTGAAGGTCTGAGAATACTTATCAAGGCCATCCTGTTTTTTAGATTTATCAGTTTTATTTCAAGATTTCTAGTCAAGTGAAATTATCTTGCTGCATGGACAGATAATTTCACTAGTTTAAAGATATTTTTCCATCAAATTTAGTATTTTTATCTTTTATTCAGACTCCCTTTATGCAGTGCAGGAAAAGTCACACTGCAAAAACTGAAATCTAAGCAAGTCATTCTGTCTTATTTGTAGTAAAAATTGTCTTATTGTTCTAAATTTGAGCCACATTCACCAGACCAGGTCATAAAAATGTCTTATTTCAAGTTTTTTAAGACAAAAATGAGGTGTAAATTGCTTGTAACAAGTCAAAAAAATCTGCCAATGGGATAAGACGAATTCACCTGGGAAGTTTCTTGAAATTAGAAAGATGTCTTAAAACAAGAAACTTTTATCTTATCCCATTGCCCGTTTTTTTTTTTTTTTGACTTGTTACAAGCAATTGATGCCTCATTGTTGTCTTTAAAAAAACTTGAATGAGACATTTTTATGACCTTGACAGTTGAATGTGACTCATTTCAAGAATAAGAAGACAGGTTTTGCTAAAAATAAGACATAATGACTTGCCAAGATGAAACCAAAACTCTTCTTTTTTAAGGTTTGTCCTCACGAGCAGGTGAATCTTTGCACTAAAGCCTCAAAGTGTTTCTGTAAAATCGTCCTGGAGTTTCACAGACTCAGAGCTGAGTCTGTCTGTGCAGATAAACTCTGTTCTGACCTCAGATGGAAGAAACCGAAGCTTTACTTCCTCTCCTCCAAATAAACTCTGCTGAATATCTGAGCCCTCGCCGCCGCCGTCCAGCGCTTCGATTACAGAAAGCATAAATCTGGAGGAGAGGAAATTGCAGAGGGACAGGAGGGAGGTGAAGGAGGCGAGGGGCGAATCACAGAAGCAGATCCCCGGAGTAACAGGTAATAAGAGCAGAGCAGAGCGCACGGCCTCCTGGGAAATCAGGCCGCTGCCCCTGCAGATGGAGCCGAGCGACACGTAACCGAAGTGTTACTGTAAGTTTCAGCAACAGATTTCTCCAGAGTGAGAGGAGGAAATAAACTCTGACCAATCAGAGAGCCTGATGATGAGGACGACGCCAACCTGTAAGCGCTTTGTTCCCGCCTCAGCGTGAGTCTGATTGAAGAATTAAAGGTTTGATTTACACGAACAGCTGGACGGGTGTCATGTGCCTGAGCAGGCTGTCAATGGAGCCATGTCATTGAGTTATAATCACACGTCTCGTCAATACTTTGAGTTGTTTGTAATCTTGTGCATTAACCCATGAGTATTTTCACATTTGGAGGTTTCCTTTTTGTTCACAAAGAGTTATTGTAATGCTCAAAAGTTTATATACTCTGGCAGAATTTACGATTTCTTGTCCATTTCTCAGAGAAAATGAACGATAACACGAAACTTTTCCGTCACTCATGGGTAGAGGTTGGGTGAAGACATTTATAAACAAACAACCGTGTTTACTCTTTTTACTCCTGATGAAAAGTTTCCCTCCCCCAGTTCTTAACAGCCTGTATTTCCCCCTTTAACATCAATGACAGCTTGAAGTCTTTTGTGCTGGTTGTGGATGAGGGTGAAATAAAAGAGTCTACCATTTTGACTGGTAAGAAGAACCGTTTTTCGGAGGTCAAGGACATTTAAGAACGAGACAGAACGTACTTGACGTCCAAACTCTAGAGGGGTCTCACCGAGTTACTATGACTCCAGTCCTGACTGAGATGGCCACTCCAGAACCTTCACTTTATTCTGCTGTAGCCAATGGCAGGTCCACTTGGCCCCATAATTTTGACTTTGATACTTTGAATTATTGGCTTTTATCTCAAAATTTTGACTTCGGTAACTCAATAATTGACTTTTTTGTCATAAGTCATATCATTGAGGTCAGGAGACTGAGATGGCCACTCCAGAACCTTCCCTTTATTCTGCTGCAGCCAATGGCAGGTCCACTTGGCCTTGTGTTTTGGATATCTTTTTATATTCCTTCTTTAACCCTGCTTTTTATGCAAGCATTTAACATTTATAATTTCCTGCTAAAAAGTGTCTCAGATGTTGCTGAAGACTTTTCTCTCTCTCTCTCTGAGAAACTGAATCTAATCCTTTTTGTCCCGTCCAAACTCTCAGGAGGACCACCAGTGGGTCCCTGAACTCCACTTTTAGAAGCATTTAGCTTTGGGAGGCTTTTCGATGGCTCTCATCCACGCTTCCTAATTAAAATTGATCCGAGGCTGATTAACCGGCTCATTCCCTGAAAATCAATCCCACTGATGACGCTCTGCAGAGTTCAGAGAGAGAGAGAGAGAGAGAGAGAGAGAAGAGAGAGAGAGAGAGAGAGAGAGAGAGAGAGAGAGAGAGAGAAGCACAGTCTCAAACCACAAGCCAGTTAATTTTCACACTTACTGCCACTTCGACGTCTTTATTATGGGTCGCAAATGTCTGTGCAATACCTTTGTAGTCGACGTCTCAAGTCAGTGAATTTCCAGTTGCAAAGTTGTAGACTGTGTTGAAATTGGACTAAAGCAGTGATTCCCAACCTGTGGGTCGTGGCCCCCTGGTGGGCCGTGAAGGTACTGTAAGTGGGCCACAAAATCATTTCCAAAACAGTCTGATTTTGTGTGTGTGTGGGGGGTATAATTACACAAAGTTAACCCTGTAAAGCCTGACCTATCAATAAATAGTCAGAAATTTCCAATTTTTTGGAACTGAGATGTTTATTAACTCTTTTGACGAAATCCACAAATCATATCATTTCATTCATGATGTATTTCCAGTATCACATTTGACACACAGGGCAATTTTGCGAACAATTTTATCTATTTTATTAAAGTTTTTCAGTAAATATGCATTCATTTCATGCAGAAAACACTTTTTTTTTTTTTTTAAATGTATGTACTTCGCTGTTATTCTTGCTGCAACTTCTTGAAAATTAAGCAAAGATTTTCCTGAAAATATGTGAGTAGATGATTTCATGAGAGCAGATATTTTGAAAAGGGCCAAAATACAACTTCAGCCGGCTGTAGTGGTAGAATATGTTTTTAAAACATTTTTAACATGTTTTTAAAGAAACTATTCATCATTTTGATGTGATAGAGGTTTTTGAACTTTGGCTTTATAGGGTTTAGGGGGGCCACAAAAATGTTTAAGACCTAAAAGTGGGTTGAAAAATGTTGGGAACCACTGCTCTTAAGTCAGTGAAAATGTTTGTTTCTGCTTTTTCACTTTTTAACACAGGGCTCTATGGGGGTTTGCTCACTTTAGGACACAGCCTCTAGTGGCCACTCGAGGAACTGCAGCTTTCTTTTTGCCTCTCTTTAGGGATTTCTTAGACCATGATCCCCCTTTACTTTCCTTTCTGAGATGATGAGACCGGAAAAAGAGGAGCGTGTCTCCTTTTATGAGCAGCAGCTGAGTTATTTGCTCCCTTTAAATGTCAGAACCATTAACAGACTCTGACTGATGCTCTCGTTTATTCAAAGAGCCGTTATTCACTCTTTGATGAACCCTGTCCCCTCACGATCAATCGCCGTTACATCAGCTTCCTGTGTGTGTGTGTGTGTGTGTGGTTTTTTTAATGTGTGTGTGTGATTTTGTGCAGACTCACCGGTGGAGCACGGCCCGTCCGACACTCGTGAGATGAGCCTCTGCTGTTTGCAGGACGCCTGTCGCCTGTAGCACTCGTTCTGGTAGGTGTCTCCGTTGGAGCCGCACACGGGGACGTAGTGTTTGTGGCACTGGAAATGAAACAACGATCAAATGTTAATTAAGTCTGAGCGAGTCTGCAGCTCCGGGGTCAAACTGTAAAAGCTGACGCTGATGATTGGGAACCAGCTGGGAGCAGAGCACAGAGACACTCCGACCGTTTCAGGGTCTTTAATATTTGATTTGGCCCCAGGACGATGGTAAATGTGTTATTTTTTAACTGTGGCTCTGATTGGTTCCTAAAAGGTGCAGAAAAAGTCTGAAAACAGTTTCAGTCGATGGATTTATTTCAGGCAAACACCTTTTTAAGTGGGAAATTCATGATTATGAGTTTGGGACCTCTTCTTTTTCCAATGTTTCTGGGATATGAATGGAGATCTGATCTTTCCTAATGCACTTTTCCACTCTACAATTCCAGCTCTACTCTACTCTACTGGGTTTGTTTATCTTTTCCTCTAGCCCGACTACAGACTCACGGTGGGCGTGGATCTTATAACACAGCTGCGCTAAAGTGCTGCGCAGAAGTGCGTGCATGTTCATCTATAACGCCACACAAACATCATTTTGTACTAACATATGTGCCACCGTGGTCTTTAAAGGAAAAAAAAAAACTTTAAAAAGATTTCATTAAAGTAATACAGCGGCTCAATGTGGGTCGTCATGACAACGGAGGTAAACAACAGCCTGGTGCTGCTGCACGCGGAGGAAAACGAAGGAGCTGCTTCCTGNTCATGAAGGAGCATTTTAGGGCTGTATTTTGTCTTCATTCAGTCTGGTTCTGTGCCGTCAGGTTTAAATGTCATTAAAAACCCGTCGCTGACTTATTCCTTTGCCTCTTGTAAGTGATTTGTTCAGAGTCAGAAGCTGCAGAGACGACATTCTCTGACCAATGAGTGACCGGCAGTCCGTCCACGTCACCTTTTAGTATCAGCTTTACTCTCTTAGAACCAGGGTAGAGTAGGTACTAAAAACTGGCGTCTGACGCGTAGTACCGCGCTAATGGAAACGCAACACAAACCGGGGAGAGGCGAGTAGAGTAGAGCTGAGACAAGTCAGTGGAAAAGGGTCATTAGTGCCATGTGACAGTGAATCCTGGTTGTGTCCTACCAGGTCTCATCTACCAACTCCAACCTCACCAAGCAGAGCAAACGTAACCTGGCTCTTCATTTTATTGATAGACTCTCAGGTTTGAACAGATCACTGCAGAATAACTGCTGCATGTGGACAGGAATCAACATTAGCACAAACACATTAGAGACTGTTTTAGTCTTTAGCTCCAGGTTTACTGCAACAACCTTTTTTTTTTTTTGGTGTTAATAAATTATTTAGACCCTCAGGAAGTTTATAAATTGGCTACGAAGTTTTCTCCAAATTTTCTGGCCAATTTTTTTTGCTTTTGTTGCTCTTCTCTCATTTCACCATTTTAAAACAATTTTTGCTCCTTTTATAAGTGTTTTCCAAGTTTTCTCACTACATTTTGCCAATTTTTGTTGCTGTTTTGTTGTTATAGTTACTTTTCACCACTTTTTTTTGCCAATTTCTGAGTGATATACCAAGTTTTCTCGCTATTTTTTCCAATTTTTGATGCTTTTATGCCATTTAAGCCACTTCTCACTCTTTTTTTTCACCATTTTAAGACCATTTTTGCTCCTTTCTGAGTGTTTTCCAAGTTTTCTTTCTACATTTTCCCAATTTTTTGTTGCTGTTTTGTTGTTTCTTGTTGTTATAGTTACTTTTGGTTTTAGATTTCGAAGATTTTTGCCAAAAGATATTAGGTTACAGCGATTACAACCTGTTTTTGTGCTCCTGGATGAAGCAAAACAGAAGAAAATCTACAACTACTGTCCTTTTTTTTCCTTTCCTTTTTAGTTACTCAAACCCTGAACATGTGAGAACATGTAAACTACATGTTTCAGCCTGAATTATCGTCATGTGTGTAACTGGTTCCTAGATTTCTGTTACACATGGACTTTATAAATCAGGTTTAAACAGAGTTAGTTTTATCGTGTTTGCCTGATGATGTAAGGGTGTTGTGTTATATAAATGTTCCATTCATTTATTTGTAAAGCATCCACAGAATATGAAAATACAGCCAAGGTTTAAAAACAGTAGAATTCATTCGTCAAGCAGCAAGAAGAGATATGAGAAAGGTCGAAGGTCACGAGGACGTTTCACTCAGAGAAAGAAAACACGAAGCGGATAATAAATCTAATTTCTGAAAATGAAGAAGACTCTGTCAGTGAGTGACTGTGTGTGTGTGTGTGTGTGTGTGTGTGTGTGTGTGTGTGTGGAGAATTAAAAATGATGTGAGTGTTGGAGCAGTTTGAGGAGGATCAGCAGTTTAATTTACTCCACATGAAGGTTAACACAAATTAACTGGACTCTGCTGTCAGACTCTCACTGAAGCTGCCAAGGACACATATCAATGTTCGCCGATCCATATTCTATTAACTCACACACATCAATCATTTAGCAGGACCCCCCCCCCCAACGAGGAGCCGACCCCGTGACCCCTGACACTGTGTCCGCTCGGACTGCACAAACACTAACAGACGAGACGACTACACCTGCATCCAGGGGCGGATCTACAAAACTATTTACAGGGGGCAGGAGGGGGGGCAGTCAATATTAAAGTGGTGTGACTCTGTCAGAGTCTATGTGCTGGATTAATTTAATATCAGCGTGCTTTTATTCTGAAAACCCAAAAAGAGGAAACTCTACCAAAGACCAAAAAGTAGCTTCATAACCCAAACATTTATTTATTTTTTCTATTTGAAGTGAAATATTTGTATAATGGAAACATAAATAATGGATTGAAGCAAGTTTCTGTCAGTTTAAAATATCAAAATGAAAAGCTGGCTTTGCTGAGATTTCTCCTTTCTTCAAATTTCATTATTATTATTATTTGCATATAAGAAGTCAAATATTTTAAGCTAAGGCAAAATTCCAACTTTGACTTTGATATCTCTAATTCTTGTCATTATCTCACAATTTCGACTTTTTAATCTCAAAATTAGATTTTCTTTTTTACCTCAAATTTCAACTTATTTCACAAAATGTTGACTGTTTATCTAAAAAAAAAAATGGACTATTCATCTCAGAAATTTGACTATGATATCACAAATTATTGAGTTTTATCTAAAAATTTTGACTTTAAGACTCAAAATTGATTTTTTTTTAACTCCAGTTTTAACTTATTCCTCACAATGTTGACTCTTGATCTCGATTTTTGACCTTAATATTACACATTTTTTACTTTTATCTCACAATTTTGACTGTTAAACTTCAAAATTTTGATGTTCAGAACCAAACTTTATTTATTTTTACTCAAATTTCGACTTATTTCCCATAATTTTTGAAATTTTGTCACAGATTTTTTACTTTAAAACCTCAAACCATTTACTTTTATCTCAGAATTTTGATTTTTAGACTATTTTTTTTAGCTCAAATTTCAACTTATTCCTCATAATGTTGACTCTTTATCTCAAAATTTTGACCTTGATTTCACAAATGCTTTATAATAATTTTAAATTTCTCATTGAAGAAGTTTTCCTTTAAACTCAAAACTGATATTTTAACTCAAAATTTTGATACATTCCTTATTATTTTGACAATTTATATCAAATTATCAACTTTTATCCCAAATTTTTGACTTTTTACACTCAAAATATGTTCAAATATTCAACTTATGTCTCATAATTTTGACTATATATCTCAGAAATTTTCTTTGTAACTCAAAGTTGATCGTTTTAACGCCTAATTTTGTCTTATCTAATTGAAGTCAGTGAATTTCTATCATCTTAATCTCACAACAGTGGTGAGGTTTAACTTTTCTTCAAATTAAATCTTTATAACAGCGGAGGCAAGCTTTGTTTTAGGGGGGCAGTTGCCCCCCCCCCCCCCCCCCCCCCATAGAGACGCCCCTGCCTCCATTTCTACATTCACACCTGTTTCTTTCACTCAAATAAAGCTCAATAAGCTTGAACGTTATTGAATTTTCTGAGCTGAAAAATGTGTCACGGGCTCTTTAACCGAGTTGAATTTCGATTACCTCATCTACCGACAAAGCTTGACTCCAACTTTTTCAAAAAGCGTCTTCGGGAGCCTACGGAGACAGATCCATGAGCTCAGACTGAGTTCTGAATCAAACCCAGCAGCGGGGGCCTCCTTTTTCTTATCATCATCAAAAATTCTCCCTCCTCGCTGAAGTCAGTCTTTCTCCTCACATCCAAACTCCCGCTGAGAGCAGCTTTTAAAGACGTGGAGACGTGAGAATCATGCTGTCAGGCTGCTTATGAAGTTTATCTTTCCAGCGATTAGTCTGAAAAATAGATCAGCTGAACAGACGCTGGATGTTGGTGGATCTGCAGTGACTCCTTTTATTCCCAGATGTTACAAAGTCAGTCTCTGTTCGAGCGTTTTCAAACACATCAGCGTGACGTAATTCTGAAACATCCATTAAAAACAGACTCCAGAGTGTCTGTGTTTACGATAATCAACATCTCAACACAAGTGCTTCATTTATNTAAAAAACTTTTGTCCCGTAATTTTCACCTTGTCAAATGTCAGGGTGGTGCAACCGTAACATTAGACTTTTATTTTAAAGTGAAGAGAATAAAACAGGAAACAGGAAACTGCATCAGCCAGAGGAGCCCAAATGACATTTGTGACCAAGTGGAAAAGTTTGTAGATTTCTCTGAAATACTGATAAAAAAGGTTTTTTCACTTCATTGGTGACTGGAACAATTTCCATGTCAGGTGGTACAACCAATGTAATAATGTGAAATGTTATTTTAACATCAAATTATTTATCTTATTCACAAATAAAAGAAATGAAACACACAAAATGAAAATGTATGAGTCACTACAGACACTTGAGAGATACTTGCCAATAATTTCACACAGAAAAAATAACAGGAACATATAAATATATTTTCATATATTTGGTTGCGCCACCTGACATTTTTGGGTGCTCAAATTAAAAATACAGGAACACTTTGTTGAAGCTACTGTCTCTTTAAGGCTCCCTGCTCCACAAACCCCCTTCGCTCTGATTGGCCGGCCCTCTGGAGGCCTGTCAGGGGGCGGAGCTGTGAGCAGACCTCAGTGTTTGAGGCCCAGTGACACATTAGGAGCTCCTGACTGGTTTATCACTGGTTTGGGGGTGCAACTCAACTCAGATGGAAATCAGTCAATTAAAGATAAAACTGCTGCTAAATGTTTTAAATCTCATTTAAAATTCTCGTTTCCTGCTGTTTTGGTTTCGTCAGCTTTGAGCTCCAAACGTCTCCTCAGATATTTGATCTTCTCTCACCTGGAACTGACAGACGCATTTGAGCTGAGCGCCGTCGTCCCTGCAGACGCCTCCGTATCGACAGGTGGACTCATCACACACCCTCAGGTCGCTCTTCTTCTCCGACAGATCTGCAGAGAGAGAGAGAGAGAGAGAGAGAGAGAGAGAGAGAGAGAGAGAGAGAGAGAGAGAGAGAGAGAGACAGACGCTGAGCAGGTGGATCAATAAAGTGAGTCAGAGCCACAGAAACTCCACAAGTGCTGCTGTAAATCCTGACACCGCTCTGATCACACTTTCACTCTGAATGAAAACTCTACGCTTTTACGAGTCTATGAAGGAAACTGGGAGAAAGAGGAGACGCAGGAGGGCGGGGGGCGGGGGGTGGGGGCAGGGGGGGGTTTACAGAGAGACAACAAAGATGGATGTTTGTCCGTCAGAGAGGAGGAGGAGGAAGTTACACCTGGGAAATAACAGAGAGACGCACAGAGACCAGGAGGACGAGAGTCTGAGTCTGAGCTGGAAAAATATTTATGGGGGAGTCAGAGAGGAGGGGGGGGGGCAGTCAATATTAAAGCTGTGGGAATTAAAATGAATTTAAAAGAGGAGCCTCTACCAACGAGTAGCAATCAAGTAGCTTCATAACACAAACATTTATTTACAACACTCCCTAAAAACATTTGAAGGAAAAACATTTGGAGAATTAAAAAAATGTACTGAAGACAATTTCTGACAGTTACAAATATCAAAATGAAAAATTGGCTTCAGTGAGATTTCTCCTTTTTTATCTGTTTAGTTATTTTGCATGAAAGTTTTGAGATTAAAGGGCAAAATTTCAACCTGTTATTTTTTAACTTTGATACCTCACTTGAAATTTTGTCTTTTTCACTAAAAATTTGATTATTTTTCTTNAGGAGGAGGAGGAAAAGGAGAAGAAGAAGAAGAAGAAGAAGAAGAGGGAAGAGCGGGAGGAGGAACAGAGGAGGAGGAGGAAGAGGAGGAGCAGGAGCAGGAGGAGGAAGAGGAGGAGGAGCAGGAGCAGGAGGAGGAAGAGGAGCAGAAGGAGGAGGAGGAGGAGGAGAGTCCTTCACCACAGAGAGAGGAGTCACCGTGAGCAGATATCGAGGATATAAGAAACTTCAGGAAAGAGCCAAAAGGAGACTAAACCTTCTGAAGAAGAAGAAATAAATATTTTTATTTCTCTTTTTTACTTGGCTCCACCGGAAATTCTCTACTGCGCAGACTCTGGCTGCACAATGGCGGCTAGAGAAACGGGGTTTTTTGGCTTCAAAAACGTAGAACGGTGACAGGCGGAAGCACGCTGTCCATTCTATATACAGTCATTGGTATGAACCTGTCAGAAGTTTATGTGCTGGATTAATTTAATATCAGCGCGCTTTTATTCTGAAAACCCAAAAGGAGGAAACTCTACCAAAGACCACAAAGTAGCTTCATAACACAAACATTTATTTATTTTTTCTATTTGGAGTGAAATATTCCTATAATGGAAACATAAATAATGGATTGAAGCAAGTTTCTGTCAGTTTAAAATATCAAAATGAAAAACTGGCTTTGCTAAGATTTCTCCTTTCTTTAATTGTTATTACTATTTGCACATATAAAGTGAAAAATTATAGGATAAGGCAAAATTCCAACTTTGACTTTGATATCTCTAATTATTGTTATTATTATCTCACAATTTTGACTTTTTAAGCTCAAAATAAGTTTTTCTTTTTTGCCTCAAATTTCAACTTATTTCTCAAAATTATGACTATTTATCTCAGAAATTTGACTCTGATATCACACATTATTGACTTTTATCTCAAAATTTTGACTTTTGGACTCAAAATTGATTCTTTTAGCTCAAATTTCAACTTATTCCTCATAATGTTGACTCTTTATCTCAAAATTTTGACCCTTGATATCACAGCTTTTTTACTTTTACCTCTTAATTTTCACTGTTAAACTTCAAAATTTTGATGTTCAGAACCAAAATTTATTTATTTTTTACTCAAATTTCAACTTATTTCTCATAATTTTGAAATTTTGTCACAGATTTTTGTCTTTAATACCTCAAATCATTTACTTTTATCTCAGAATCTTGATTTTTAGACTCTTTTTTTTTTTTTTTTTTTACTCAAATTTCAACTTTGTCCTCATAATTTTGACAATTTATCTCAAACTTTTGACTTGTAATCTCAGAATGTGGACTTTGAATTGTGAAATTACTGACTTTTATTTCAGAATTTTCAATTTCTCATCCAAACATTATGCCTTTAAACTCAAAACTGATATTTTAACTCAAAATTTTGACACATTCCTTATAATTTTGTCAATATTAAAGCTGTGTGAATCTGTCAGAGTCTTTGTGCTGGATTAATTTAAAAGAGGAGCCTCTACCAACGACCATAAAGTAGCTTCGTAACACAAACATTTATTTACAACACTCCCCAAAAACATTTGAAGGAAAAACATTTGGAGAATTAAAAAAATGTACTGAAGACAATTTCTGACAGTTAAAAATATCAAAATGAAAAATTGGCTTCTGTGAGATTTCTCTTTTTTTATCTGTTTATTTATTTTGCATGTAAACAGTCAAAAGTTTTGAGATTAAAGGGCAAAATTTCAACCTGTTATTTTTTTACTTTGATACCTCACTTGAAATTTTGTCTTTTTCACTAAAAATTTGATTTTTTTTTTTCAACCAAAATCTCTACATTTGCTCCATGACTTTGACCTATCACAAAAATTGACCATTTAAACAAAATTAAATAATAATAATAAATTTTAACTTTTTATCTCAGGATCTTGACTTTGTATCTCAAATGATTTCCTTCATACTCAAAATTTTCTTTTAAACTCAAAAGTTTTTTTGTTTTTTTTACTTAAGAGTCCAGCTTTTGCCCCATGATACTGATTATCTCAAAATATTAATCTGATGATATTTCTCCCATTTTATTTATTTATTTTGCACGGATCATGTCAAATTTTTTTCTTTTGATCTTTTGACTTTGATACCTCAAACTTGGACTTTTTAACTCAAAATATCAACATTTGCTCCATGATTTTAACCACATGTATCAAAATTTTGAGTTTTAATCTCAGTTTTTTTTTTAACCTTTGATTTTAATTTGTTTTTCTAAAGCTCAAAATCTCACTTTTGCCTTGATCCCAAAATTATTGACTGTAAATCTCAAATTAATTGACTTGGAAATAAAATTTTGGCCTTTGTATTCAGATTTTGACTTTTTATTTGAGAAGTACGACTTTGGTTTCTCAATTTTTTTTACTTTTAGCTCAGAATTTTGTCTTTTATACTTAAAATTTGAATTTTTAACTCGTGATTTCAACATTTGCCCAATGATCATGACTTCCTATCTCAAAATTTTGACTACTTTTCTCAAAATTATTGACTTTGGTATAAAAATGTTACCTTTGTATTCAAAATTAGACTTCTTATCTGAAAACTCTGACTTTTTATCTCATAATTTTGAATTTTTGTCTCAGAATTTTGACATTGAAACCTCAGATTATTGACCTAAAACTCAAAATGTGAATTTTTTAGCTTAGAATTGTGACTTTTTCTCAATTGTTTTGACTTTAAATCTCAACATTATTGACTTTGATGTAATAGTTTGGCTTTTGCATTAAAATTTTGGCTTTTTATCTCAGATTATTGACTTTGATATCTCAAATTATTGACCTATAACTAATTTTTTGAAAATTTTAACCAAAACTTTGGCCTTTTTTAATCAAATTTAGATCTTTTAAGCTCAAAGTTTCAACTTTTGCCCCATAATTTGACTTTTAATCGCAACATTTTTACTTTCAATCACAAAATTGTATTTATTATTTTGTTTCGCTATAAGTTTTGACTTGTTCCTCATAATTCTGACTTATCTTATGGTCAGTCTGAATTTTTCTGGTCTTCACAACTGACACACAACTCTATGCCACCCCCATGTGTGTGCGTGTGTGTGTGTGTGTGTGTGTGTGTGTGTGTGTGTGTGTGTGTGTGTGTGTGTGTGTGTGTGTGTGTGTGTGTGTGTGTGTGTGTGTGTTAGTTGTTCCAGGTGTCCTGAAAAGGTGAATCTTGCTGTTTTCTCTCTTTCAGACTCAGACTCCTTCCTCTCCCTGAATCAGTTTTTGCTCTTTTACTGTGATTACTGATCCGTTTGTGAAATGTCACCATGCGACTCATCACAGAGGGAGTTTTCTTATCAGGACACACACACACACACACACACACACACACACACACTCACAGGGCTCAGTGTTGTTGTTGGCAGCTTGTGGAAGGAGTCATGTCTGATAATAACAGGACTCCACGCCTCAGAAATGTGCAGCCGACGTAAATCGTCCACAATTTCTTGGAGATAAAAGCTGCAGATTTCAGCCTCACTGTGTGTGTGTATGTGTGTGTGTGTGTGTGTGTGTGTGTGTGTGTAACTGTCACAGCTGAGTGGGCTTTGAAGAGCCGTGTAATGGCCTGTAATTACAGTGTGCAGACCTCCCCTCCTCCTAAAAACGGCCGCTGTTCGCCGCCGTAACCAGCCGCAGAAATCTCTCTAAAGCTCAGAGACCAGAACCTGCAGATCAGCCAGAGCAGAAACACACCAGGAAAGAAACCTCAGAGTTACGGATGTGGACTTTCTGCCCTGAAATCTGATCATTTATCCAACGCTACATCCTCACAACCTCTGACAGGAAGTCCAGGATTTTCGATGTCTGAGAAGTTGACCAATGAGAGCACAACAAAAGATCCGTCGCCAAAAAAAGCAGGTGCACTTCAGTAAACCAGGAAAAAAAAACCTAACATTTGCATGAACATAAAGCTCAAGATGCCGTTTGTTTTGTTGAGTCCAGAGATTCCCAGAAGAGCCTCCAAAGTCAAAACTTTTTCACATGTTGAAACCATTATTGTCTCATTTAAACCGAAAAGAGGTCAAATGTGAAATAGAAGCAACAGAAAAGGTTTGATCTGTTTTTCTTTGTTGAAGATCCCTGAGGAGACTAAACCAGGATAATGACTGTATCAGTGAGAACAACAACAACAACAACAAAAATCGTCCTGTTGCCAAGTGCTGCGTGAGTGGCAGCGTGTTGCATCAGCTCTTTTTTCCCTTTTTACTACTTTTCTCTTCTTTTTTAGTCCTCTTTGTATTTGGAGCCTGTTGTTACTTTTTGTGGCTCATTTGTTGACTGTTGGCACTGAGCTGATCATGTCTGCAGTGGTGTTTTTACTGTTTATGCTAATCGGTGCTAGGCCCGATGTTCCCTGCAAGCTAAGGAGAAAGTGCTGGTGCTGCTGCTGCACTGTTGGGAATCGATAGGAAAAATTTTTAATCCATCAATATTGTTTTCCTTTTTACTTAATGAGTCCCTTATCAATTCTTTATGCAGCAGCTTAGCAGCTAGAGAACAGTTTCCCGAGAAAACTCTGATTCAAGATTTTACTTCTTGAAGTATTACTTGAGAAACTGAACTCACAAAGAAAGTACATTACTACTTCACAAGAGATTTATATTCAACACACTCAATATGTTATTCCTCTCTTATTGTTCCAAGAATGACATCGTAAACATAGCGATAGCTTAATGCTAAAATGCATGGGAAATCCCATTGGCATGCTAACAGTTAGTTAGCATGCATTGATATAGCTCAGTTTCAAAACAGAATTTAAACTTTTATCACAGAAACATGTCACGATTCCTCTTTAACAACACAAATACTAACAGGTAGATGTTTTACAACAGGAGGAGACTGTCTGACTTAAACATAACTACGGCAAGCTGCAGGGTCCACACATTGACTGTATATAGAATAAACAGCGTGCTTCCGCCTGTCACCGTTCTACGTTTTTGAAGCCAAAAAACCCCGTTTCTCTAGCCTCCATTGTGCAGCCAGAGTCTGCGCAGTAGAGAATTTCCGGTGGAGCCAAGTAAAAAAGAGAAATAAAAATATTTATAAGAAGAAGAAGTCTTCCAAATCAGAGGAAAACCGAGAAAGGGCTTCAAAGAATATAGGGGCTATTTTTGATGAGTGCTTGTCGTCGACAGTTGATAGCATTTTGCTTTGAATATAGTGCCAAAAATTGCAGGTTATTGATTACTCTTTGATACTTCTCAGAAAAAAAACACCTGAACACCATGCAGCCAGATGACATCGTCATACCACCTTAGAGTAAGGATGAGAGAAACGTTTCTACCGTATCGTAATTTTTTAAAGTTTTCCCGGCTCATATCTGGAATACATGGGGAGGCGGGGCTTATGACCTACACTGCAGCCAGACACCAGGGGGCGGGGCTTATGACCTATACTGCAGCCAGACACCAGGGGGCGGGGCTTATGACCTATACTGCAGCCAGACACCAGGGGGCGGGGCATCTGCTGGAGGCTTCGGTTTGAGCACTAGGTGGCCTACTTCAGTCAAAAACATGAGAAATAATACATGTGGCGTATGATTTTTTTAACTGCATTTTGTTTATTTATGTCCTGAGATCCAGTGACCAATTTCATATCTATGTATTTCTAATCTCATAAAATGTTGCTGACAAAGAAATCTGTAAAACCAAATATAAGAATCAATAAAAAACCCTGACTCCACGTAACTCTGTCCACTCTGAATCAGTTTGTTCCTGACCGTCGTTGTCGCTCTCCCATTTTTATCCACCTGCTGCCGAGGTTGTGAGCGACACACCTGGAAATGGTTGTTGGCTCTCGAACGTGTGTTTCTGCTTTTTCAGATGATCTTCTAGAGCAGTGATTCCCAACCTGTGGGTCGTGGCCCCCTGGTGGGCCGCAAAGGTGTTGCAGGTGGGCCCCAAAGAAGTTTGATTTTAGTTTGAACGTGTCTGTGTGTGTGTGTGTGGGAGGGGTGTTTACATAAAGATAAAAACATACAGAATAATGTTTTAAATGTAAAAACTCAGCCCAGGGATACCAAATAGTTTCTGGTCATTTTTTTGCTTCCATCACATTTTTAACTCACTGTGGTCTCATTTTGATCCACTGAGTCAAGACTAAACTCAGAGGATTTTTGAAGCGAAAATATATGATGTGGATTCATCATTTAGGGCTTGATGAAAGCAGAAAAAACATAGAATATTTAGTTTTTTTTCAGAATTTAACTAAAGCAAACCACTGATCTTCTATAACTTATCAAAGAGACATAAGAATCAAGGTGATGTTAGTTAAATTCTTGTCTTTTCTGCTTGGTTAACGAAGGTTGTTGACGTCATGGCACATTCAGGTACTCTGGGAAACTTGAGACTCTGGCAGGTTTTTCAGGTTTTGGATTGGAGAAATGGTTTGAATGGTTTGTCGTTTAGGGGTAAGTTTTTTTTTTTGCTCCTGCCAGTAAGTTTGGTATCCCAAGGGTTAAACATGTATAAATATTTGTGTATATATAAAAGTATCCTGACAAGGCATCGTATGGCTTCTATATTTATTGGGTTGGAGGTTTTAAGACTTAAAAGTGGGCCCAGAGTCAGAAAAGGTTGGGAACCACTGTTCTAGAGGAAAGAATTATTTCATGTGGAGTCAAACTCTGACCTGCAGATCAAAAGATGATGGCGTGTTAAAGAAACCTCCACAGAGCGAACTGCTGCTGCTGCTGGAGGCCGTTCATGGCTAATTAAGTCCAACCTGCAGCAACATCCATCAGCAGCTCTCAGCCCGCAGGCCCACCCACTCAGCCAGTGTGTGTGTGTGTGTGTGTGTGTGTGTGGAAGATACAGAGTGTGTTCTGCTTCTTGTTTGCAGCAAAGCCAAACTCACACCCAGACAATTTAGGATCATACCAAACGACAACCACAAGTCTTTAAACCTCCGCCGACCACAAACACAGATGCAAATGAAAGAGTGTTCCCAGCATGTGTGTGTGTGTGTGTGTGTGTGTGTGTGTGTGTGTGTGTGTGTGTGTGTGTTTCCATGCTGTGTTATCTTTGCAGCTCCACTCCGCCTCTGTTGATTTATTTCTGCGCGTGTTTGTATTCGACCCCGGCTGTGCTGCGTTCAGGTTCCTCGCCCTCATACATTTTACAGCAGAAACAGGGATTTGAGATGCACATAATTCCCTCTTTTGGATCGGAGCAGAACTAAAGGAGCTGACGGAGCGTGTCAGCAGCCGCCGCCCGGAGGCACATCCACCTCTCCACTCGCTCGTCATGGCCACCCTCCTCACCCCCGTCAGCCCCCGGGCTTGTTATCTAACCCCCCCCCACCCTTTATGCTGCAGCTCTGACTCCTGAAGGGACGGATGTCAATACTTCATCTTCTGTCTGCTGCACCCAGACCTCCACCAGCTCACACACACACACACAGACCTCCACCAGCTCACACACACACACACACACACACACACACACACACACACACTCACACACACACTCACAGGAGAGTGTGTGTCACAACATGGCCCCCTGCTGTGCATGCACTCAACACTGGGGCTGAACGATTTTGGAAAAATATCTCATTGTGATTTTTCGATCAGATTCTGCGATTTTGACTACTTTTCTCAAAATTATTGACTTTGGTATAAAAATGTTACCTTTGTATTCAGAATTAGACTTTTTATCTGAAAACTCTGACTTCTTAACTCATATATTTTGAATTTTTATCTCAGAATTTTGACATTGAAACCTCAGATTATTGACCTAAAACTCAAAATGTGAATTTTTTAGCTTAGAATTGTGACTTTTTCTCAATGGTTTTGACTTTTAATCTCAACCTTATTGACTTTGATGTAATAGTTTGGCTTTTGCATTAAGATTTTGGCTTTTTATCTCATAATGTTGACTTTGATATCTCAAATTATTGACCTTTAACTATTTTTTTTTTAAATTTTAATCAAAACTTTGGCCTTTTTTAATCAAATTTTGATCTTTTAAGTTCAAAGTTTCAACTTTTGCCCCATAATTTGACTTTTAATCCCAAAATTTTTACTTTCAATCACAAAATTGTATTTATTATTTTGCTTCGCTATACGTTTTGACTTGTTCCTCATAATTCTGACTTATCTTATAGTCAGTCTGAATTTTTCTCGTCTTCACAACTGACACACAACTCTATGCCACCCCCATGTGTGTGTGTGTGTGTGTGTGTGTGTTAATTGTTCCAGGTGTCCTGAAAAGGTGAATCTTGCTGTTTTCTCTCATTTCAGAAAAAGATCTCATTGTGATTTTTCTATCACATTCTGCGATTTCAATTCAATTCACAATTTTCTTCAAATCAAGCTTCAGTGAAGTTTTCACAGTAACATTTATAAACTTTCAGATAATTACACTGCAAAAACTGAAATCTAAGCAAGTCATTCTGTCTTATTTGTAGTAAAAATTGTCTTATTGTTCTTGATTTGAGCCACATTCACCAGACCAGGTCATAAAAATGTCTTATTTCAAGTTTTTTAAAGACAAAAATGAGGTGTAAATTGCTGGTAACAAGTCATAAAAATCTGCCAATGGGATAAGACGAATTCACCCGGGAAGTTTCTTGAAATTAGAAAGATGTCTTAAAACAAGAATCTTTTATCTTATCCCATTGGCAGATTTTTTTTTACTTGTTACAAGCAATTGATGCCTCATTTTTGTCTTTAAAAAACTTGAAATGAGACATTTTTATGACCTTGTCTAGTAAATGTGGCTCAAATCAAGAATAGTAAGACACATTTTACTAAAAATAAGACAGAATGACTTGCTTAGATTTCTGTTTTTGCAGTGAACATCAAAACATTGAAAGCTTTTACTGTGATGCGAGGCTGAAAACTGAAGGTAAGAATTGTTTATAACTTTTAGATAAAAGGTCATGATTTTGAGATGGAATGTGGAAATTTGGAGAAATAAAGACAAAATTCTGAGACAAAAAGTCAAGATTTTGAGATGAAAACTTCTTAAGTTTAAGAAATCAGTTTAATTTTATTCTGAAAAAAGTCCAAAACTTTCTCATTTAAGGTCAAAATTTTCAGATGACAAAAGTCTGAGATAAAAAGTTTAATCTGGAATAAAGGCAGTTTTTGTAATAAAAAGCTGAAATTTTGATATAAAAAGTCAAAATTCTATGATTTAAGTCCAAATTATGAGAAATGTATACAGAGGCAAAAAATTAAAAGAAGATTTTTCGATAAGTTGTCAAATTTTGACTCTTCTCAAAACCTCACAGCCATTCCTGCTTTTTCTGAACCAGACTTTCTAAATTGTATTTTTAGTTTTAAAAACTGAAGAACAAAAAGAGCTATCTGTGACTCTTAACTTTTAAAAATAATGTAGTGCAAAATATTCTTAATTGTGTCAAGTTAAATAAAATAAAATCAACAACAATCTCAAGGAAAAAAGTATTTTTCCAACAGTCTCACACTCAAAGACAGGTGTGTGTGAAACAGCTGATATAACAGATCCTCAGCTTTAGCGAAAACATGATCACCATGTTTGAAATTGCGATTTCGATCAGAAAATGATAAATCGTTCAGCCCTAGTTTAAACCATGTTTTAGATATGTGGAATTCTACTACCCCCTCTTTAATGTTGGGTTTGGAGTGTGAGCATCTCACAGAGGAGACGCCGTGGTGTTAAAACATGAAGATGAATGTGAGGTCTGTTCACTCTAATGAAGACTAAACGTTCTCAGCAGCTCGGCTCCTGTTGTCCATTTGTTCCTGGGTCTATTTTAAACCTCCTGACCGCAGTATCTGGATGTGAAGAGCTTTTCTCTGTTCGCTTTGAATTAAACATGAAACCCTGACCGCCCCCTCCTCCTCCTCCTCCTCCTCCTCCTCCTCCTCCTCCTCCTCCTCGCTGCTGCACACAGACGCTGACATCCTTTATGGTAAACACTGTGCACAGGAAATAACCAGCTACTTCAAACATCACTGGGTCCATGTTGGTTAAAGATGAGAGGTGAGAATAAAACCTTTGTTTTGCCGATGTTTGGTGTAAACACTCCAGAAAAAAAAGTGCATCCACTGAAAATCAAACCTCGGTTAAACTGCTACGAAACCATGAAACAAAACAAACAAAAAAAAAACTCATGGCCATCTTAAAACGCCTGATTTAATGGATTTCTGCTTTCATGCTTTGGTGTTAAAAAACCTCAGAACTTACAACTGACAAAACTCAGCCACTTCCTGCGGGGAAGGTAACCATTCAGAAGCAATCAGAGAATAAAATCTGCTGCACATTTGACTCTGACTCAAGATGTAAGAGCTTTATAGCTTAAAAAATTCTACATTTTCTTCCCTTTGGAGTTTAGAAAACCATCCTCACCTCTGATCTATTTGCTATTTGAGTTTCTGAGCTCCTCTTGCATCTTTCATCCAGTGCTGCACTGACATTTCTGGATTCGGAAAGAAAAAGAATTGTCAAAGTTTCTGCAGGAAAAGTGAATCCAACTGTATAAAACAGGAAAGGGATATAAAAAGATATCCAAGGAACTGAGGGTGCCAATAAGCAGAGTTCAAACTCTAATGAAGTGGAAAATGAGGGATTCTGTTGAGACCAAACCACGGTCAGGTAGACCAACAAACATTTCAGCTACAACTGACAGGAGAATTGTTCTGGATGCAAAGAAAAAAACACAAATAACTTCAGCTGAAATACAGGACTCTCATTTTTCTCAAAATATCCTGTTTTTTACTTCAAAATTTTGAATTTCTCATCTAAAAATTCTGACTTTTTGTCTCATTAATACTTCTTATCTGAGAAGTTATCTCAACATTTCAGCTCCATTATCCCAAATTTTTAACTGTTTTACCTTGAGATTCTGCTTTTATACAATTCTTTTGACTTTATCATCTCAAAATTGTATTTTTTTTAACTAAAAACCTCAATTTTTATCTCATAATCTGACTTATTTTTCTTGTAGATTTAACCTTATAAACGGGATTTCAACTTCCCAGAGTTTTTGACCTTTAACTCAAAATATCCCTCATTTTAACATCAAAATTTTGAATTTTTTAACTGAAAATTCAGACTCTTGTCTCACAGTTTACTTTTTTTCAGCTGAAATACAGGACTCTCTGAAAGAATGAGGTCCGGCTGTTTCAAGATGCACAATAAGGAGGCACTTGAGGAAAATGGGCTGAAGAAAGACATTTCTACACAAATGCCACAAAGTTTCCTGCTTACAATACGCCAAACAGCACAGAGACAAGCCTCAAAACTTCTGGAACAAAGTCATTTGGAGTGATGAGAGCAAAAGTGAACTTTTTGTCCACAACCATAAACATTGTTCCATTTGGAGAGGAGTCAACAAGGCCTATGATGAAAGGTCCACCATTCCTACTGTGAAACACGGAGGTGGATCACTGATGTTTTGGGGATGTGTGAGCTACAAAGGCTCAGGAAACTTGGTCCAAACTGATGAATGAAGGATGAATGCAGCATGTTATCAGAAAATACTGGAGGAAAATTTACACTCATCAGCCCAGAAGCTGCACATGAGACGTACTTGGACGTTCACACATGACAATGATCCAAAACACAAGGACAAGTCAAAATTTTGGGATAAAAGTCAAAATTTCAGGATGAAATAGTCAAAACTTAGAAAAAAAACTCCAAATTTTAAGATGAGGGACAAAAGTTGAGAAAAAAGGACATTTCTCAGATAGAATCAAAATTTTGTGACTGTTGATAATTTAGATGAGAAGTCGAATTTCTGAGACAAAGTGAAAATTTGTCAGTGAAATATAGAAATATGGGAGCAAAAGTCAGAATTTTGAGACATAAGTTAAAAAATGGTATAAATAGTCAAAAATGTTAAGGTAAAAAGTTGAAATTTGGAATTTAGTCAAAGTCTGAGATGTAAATGTGGAAATATGAGATTGTAAGTTGAAATCATTGGATAAAATAAGCCTAAATTTTGAGATAAAAGTCAAAACTTTGCAAAAAAAAGCCAAATTTTTGAGAGAAAAGGTCAAAGCTTGAGAAAAAAGTCCAATATTTTAGATTAAGGACTAAAAAAATTGAGGAAAATGACCATTTTGATATGAAGTCCAAATTTTTAAGATAAAAAGTTGATATTTCAGAGAAGAAGTCATATTTTTTAAATTAAGAAGTGAAATATTTTTGATGAAAAGTTGAAATATTGGTCCTGCCATTGGCTACAGGAGAATAAAGTGAAGGTTCTGGAGTGGCCATCTCAGTCTCCTGACCTCAATATCATTGAGCCACTCTGGGGAGATCTCTAGAAAGTCTACTTTTCCATCCTCAGCTCCCTGAGTTCAGATAAAGTTCATGTTTACAACGAGGAGCCAAGAACATCACTGAAAGACTCTCAGGCTGTTTCCTCTCATCGTCCTCTGAGCTTCTTCTGAGAGGAGGAACGACGAGGCCGAGCCAAGAAAAACAACAGAGTAGGAAAATGAGGTCAGAGGGATTTGAACCTTCAGCTGTGACAGTGACGTCGAGCAGATGCTGCAGAACAACCTGCTGTCTAATTACCGCCCTCCCTCCTCCTCCTCCTCCTCTGTGATGAGACTCATTTGTCCAGTTTTCTGCCTGTTTCCTCCTCTTCCTGTCAGCCTCAGACTGCGAGCGGCCCCGGGGCCTCGGGCTGACGCTCGGTGGCTCCGTCAGCTGTTGCCGCAGACTAATCTTCACCTGAGAAGCGGAGAGTGCAGCGTGACGATAACGGCTGCCATGTTTAATTCATGGCGAGCAGATCAGAGCGACACAAAGAGCGCTTCCAGGTTCATCCCGGAGTCTGACGCAGGAAGTAATTGACCTCCAGGGAAGTCGCTCTAAAGCGAGGCGGGTCACCGGGGCCTGCTGGCAGTTTGGTTTATTACTAACAAGACAATTAAGCCTCAGATCCAGAGAAACGGAGGGTAAAGATGAGCTGCAAATATCATCAGTGTGTGACATCAGCGTGAAACTCAGAATCCAGGAACAAACAGGAAGAACAGTTTTATTTGACCTGGATTTGTGAGTAAACAGCTGATTCAGAACACAAGACAATTCTCTTCAATGTAAAACAATATAATACACAACAATTAGGGCTGGGCAACTAGATCACAAACTAGATTCAACAGTCTGCTGCAATATTTTAACCACAAACAGTGCAATATTTATTTAACCTTGAATGTATCAAAGTACCAGAAAAAAAGTCTTTGCAGGAATAATTTCTGTTCTACACCAGCGTTAGTCAACTCTGCTCAACCAAAGGGACGAAGTATTTAGAAGTGAAACAGGCCAATATGGCGAGAACTGGCAATAAAGAGACATTACAATCAGCAAAAAATACATTTAAAGTGGCAAAAATGGTCAGAAAGACGCAAAAATTAGGTGGAAAGGGGCAGAAATTGGGATTAAATACGGAAATTGTCAGAAAGTAGCAAAAAATGGTCCAAAAGCAGGAAAAGTAGTGAGAAAGAGGCAAAATTTGGGAGAAATTTTAGAAATAGTCAAAAGTAGCAAAAATGTGGTCCAGAAGCAGCAAATAAGATGTAATCAACAGCAAGAACTGGTAATAAAAATATAGTTAAAGAGGCAAAAATGGTCAAAAAGAAGCAAAAATTGGTCCAAAGGCAGCAAAAAAGATGAATTTAACAGCAAGAACTGGCAATAAATATCCCTTTAAAATGGCAAAAATGGTCAGAAAGTAGCAAAAAATGGTCCAAAAGCAGTAAAAGTAGCAGGTAAGAGTCTTAAATGAGGAGAAATTTTAGAAAAAGTCAGAAAGTTGCAAAAACAAGTGGTCCAGAAGTGGCAGAAATAGGTGGAAAGAGGCAAAAATTGGGAGAAAATGTTGAAATTGTCAGAAAGTAGCAAAAAAAAAAAGGTCCAAAAGCAGGAAAAGTAGCAAGAAAGAGTCAAAAATTAGTCAGAGTGGGGAACGATGTGATACAATGCAATATGATACAATAAAACATGATCAGTAATGTATTAAAAAAATTTAAAAAAACAACCTCCAAGTCAGACTAATTAAACCAGCACATAAGAAATGCAGTTCCCCTTTCGTCCACCAGAGGCTGTCTGTCAGAGGCAGAAATAAACAGGTTTACAGCCTGGAACATGGACGGTTTCTCTCTCTAAAGCTCGTTTCTCTCTCCTGACAGCTGAACATGTGGTTTCACAAAGGTTTCACCTGTTTACAGCAGATTCTGGGTTAAAGGAAGGAGGACGTGTAGTAAAACCTCTCAGAGTTCTTTTGTTTCTAAGTGTCTGCCGCTGAAAGCAGCTGGTGCTGCTTCAGTCCTTCTGTCCTCAGAGACACTTTAACTACCTGTCGTCTTCAGTCAGAGCAGAAAATGGAGAGAAGAGCTGCCACAAACAGAGAAAACACGCCTGCGGTTCTTCCTCTCTGTGCTCACTGCTCCCTCTGCTTTATTTCTGCTTTTGTTTTGGCTCTGAGTGCCTGAGTGTCCTGGGGGGGTCTGAGAGGAAGCTGTGATGGAGTTTGATCTGCAGGGATTCAGGAAAGAACAGGCAGCAGGAGGGAAACTTGGTTTTCACAGTCATGAGAGAAAGGATGTAAAAACAGACTTTCAAAATAAAACTCGCTGAGAAACATGAGTTTGAATTTTGCAGAAATAAACTCAGGGTTTAAACTGGGGTCAAAATAGTTTCATCTTTTTAATCTCTTCTTAAAACACAACTCTTATGATTAAACTTAACTCAACTAAACTTAACTCAACTTAGCTTAACTTAACTCAACTTGGCTTAACTCAACTCAGCTTAACTTAACTTAACTCAACTAAACTTATTAACTAAACTTAACTCAACTAAACTCAACTTAACTCAACTTAGCTTAACTCAACTTAGCTTAACTTAACTCAACTTGGCTTAACTCAACTCAGCTTAACTTAACTTAACTCAACTAAACTTATTAACTAAACTTAACTCAACTAAACTCAACTAAACTCAACTAAACTTAACTCAACTAAACTCAACTTAGCTTAACTCAACTCAGCTTAACTCAACTAAACTTATTAACTAAACTTAACTCAACTAAACTCAACTTAGCTTAACTCAACTAAACTTAACTCAGCTAAACTCAACTTAGCTTAACTCAACTCAGCTTAACTCAACTAAACTTATTAACTAAACTTAACTCAACTAAACTCAACTTTACTCAACTAAACTTAACTAAACCAAACTCAACTTAACTAAACTTAGCTTTACTCAACTTAGCATAACTTATCTTAACTTAACTTAACTTAACTTTTGGCGTTGCTGTTATTATCCTCTTTGTTTTTTTATTCATTGTTTTATTTGTTCACTGTTTTGTTGTTTTTATCTTTTTACTGTTTCCGTTGACTTTTTTTCTCCTTATATCTTATTTTTAAAAATGCAGTTTTGGATTTGCTCTGAGGGCCAAACCGAATGTGTGGAGGGGCCATATCCGGCCCACGGGCCACAGTTTGGGGACCCCTGGTTTATACCGCTACAGTAAACAGGTGAGTGGTGTTTGATGTTTTTTTCTGACTAATGATTAAAGTTTAGGTTAAATTTGTTCACCTGCCGTTACACCTACACGACTAAAGGATGTCGTGACTTTTATTCAAAATAACTATTCATGGGTCCTTTCAAACACAGAAAATTTATGCATGAATAAAAAACTTCAAAAGCGATAAATCCCCGAGCTCCATCTCTTCTTCCTTTTTCTGGTAAATATTTTCACTTCGTTTGCAGAGAAATCTGCTCAGAAGCTGCTGCTCTGGCTGTTGTTGTTGTCAGCTGGTGTTTTCTCTCTGCAGCGTGTCTGCTCCTCTTATTAGCTTGTTAAAGAGTCAGGCTAAACACACACACACACACACACACACACACACACACACAGGCCCCTCTTTAATGAGTCTTAAATGGCGCCCTGCTTCAGAGGAAATGGAGGCCTCTGCTTACAGTTTAGATAATAGGTGTTAAAAGTCGAGTCATGATTCTCCAACTTTCTCTTTCACCCTGTAAACACACACTCACTCACACACACTCACACACACACACACACACACATATCTCTGCCTGAAAAGCCTGAGGTCTGACTTTCTGTTGATGCTCTGAATCTGTTGTTATTCTCCTCCTTGTTTCTCCTCAGTATCAAATCTCACCGCGTGGAAAAAACCGTCTCCTCTCAGCTGATTTATCATCATCTTATCGCAGCGTTTCAGGGGCAGCTCAAGTTTTTTAAAGTTTGAAACGAGGCACAACATGTTCCTGAGCTGCACTGTGGCGACCGCTGCCTCACAGCAAGAATGTTCCAGAACCAAATCCTGGACCGGACAGAAGCTTTGTGCACCTTTCTGTTGCTGTGCACAAAACAAACCAGAGTTTTTCACTAAACTACATCTGGACTGTACGAGGCGCCGGATATAAAGCTGCACACACAACAAATTATCACAACATTCCTCCATATTTATCCCCAAAACATCACTTTTTTTGCAGATGAAGAGAAATATTTGTAAAATGTATTGGTTGAATATTGTAAATAAATGTTCAATATTTGGCTAAAACTAAATATTCATTAGAGATTTCAAAATATTAAGCTTGATATCAACATATTTCATGATGATTTCTGAATAATGCCCAATGATTTCTACGTATTAAGTCAAGATTTGTGAATCTTGAGGTCTGGTTTCTAGACATTTCACAAACACTTCTAAATACTCATCTAATATTTCTAAGTATTAAGTCAAGATATCAAAATGTGTTGCAAAGATTTCTTAATATTCAGGAATGCTTTTCTGAATATGCATCACTTTTCTGTTTTTGCACCACTTTTCTGTTTTTGCACCATGTTTCCGTTTTTGCATCACTTTTCTGTTTTTGCACCCTTTTCCTATTTTGCATCACTTTTCTGTTTTTGCATCAGCTTTCTGTTTTTGCACCATGTGTCAGTTTGTGCATCACTTTTCTGTTTTTGCATCACTTTTCTGTTTTTGCACCCTTTTCATATTTTGCACCATGTTTCCGTTTTTGCATCACTTTTCTGTATTTGCACCATGTTTCCGTTTTTGCGTCACTTTTCTGTTTTTGCACCCTTTTCTGTTTTTGCATAAATTTTATGTATTTGTATCATTTTTCTGTACTTGTATCACTTTTCTGTATTTGCATCAGTTCCGTTTTTGCATCACTGTTCTTTTCCTGCATCACTTTTCTGTTTTTGCACCATGTTTTTGTTTTTGCATCATTTTTCTGTATTTCCATCACTTTTCTTTTTTTTTTTTTGCATCATTTCTGTGTAATTGTCGTGTGTTTGCACTTGTAGGCCACCGTAGAAAATAGTCTTTAAAACAAAATCCAGATCCTGACGCTGTTTCATTAAAACTTCCTAACATTTTTTACCCATATGCCTCTAATAAAGAACATTTTCCTTGGTCAGAAGCAGAGTTTGCCAATGTTTATGCAGCAAATTGACTCTGCAGAAAACTGACACTTATTATCTGGTTTGAAGAGACACCTGAAGAACAGGTGAGCTGTGATTTCATTGGAGAAACTTCTGGAGAACAGAAGTCACTCACTCAAATCACATCAGTGCACAGGACGAAGAATAAGAAGTTACCACGCACTGACACGTATCTTTCTGTTTCCACATGATGTGATTCTGCATGATGGCAAATAAAAAAAAACTCAGATTTTTACTTTAAAGTGCTTCAACCCTCAAATAGCTTTTCCATTAACAGTAACAACCAAACATGGAATCAGCCAGAACAGCGACAGCTTTTTGTTTCCCTAAGGACGTCGCCTTTTATTCCCCCTGCTCTGTCAAATAAAGCTCTCAAAGTGTTAAATGGCTTTTATAAAATCTCTCCAATCAAACGGGCGTGTGCGGGAGAAAAACTGGACTGTGTGTTCTAACAGGTGTGAGGACTCGACACAAAGAGAAAGACTTCGGCTGAAGCAGCAGCAGGAAGCTCGAGCCGCTGTGAAATAAATAAAACACATTTCATTGAGTTTTATTTCCTGAAGGCAGCGAGCTGAGTAATGACTTTGTCCGTTCAGCCCGTTTATCGCCTCAGTGTGAAGTTTGTCACACTTTGACGGCGACAGAGACGATATCGGGGGTCATGGAGGTGGACGGTGAAAGGAGTGGAGTCTATTGAGCTTTAAGTTTAATAATGTAGAAAATAAAAGTTATTAAAGTGTGGATAAAGAAATTATCTACTCAGACTAAAAACTGCTTTTGAACCAGGCTGTTTATTTCTGCTGTAAAGTTCAGCTTTTTGAATGAGTGTGTACGTGGCTTCTGCTGCTTCTGGAGCCAGCCTCTAGTGGACGCTCAAGGAACTGCAGTTTTTAACGCTTTTACATCAGCGTCCAATACTGGAGGTTAAAATTTTGATAAAAAACACAACAAAATATTTGCTTATTTTACCTGTCAAAAACTCAGTGATACCTGCCAACCTCTCAGTGAGTCCTAGCAATTGCACATTGACACCTGCCAATCGCTTTGTGACACCTGCCATTCACTCAGTGACACCTGCTAAACACTAATTGACACCTGTCGATCACTCATTGACCCTTAGCTTCCACCAAATGACACCTGTCAACCACATATTGACAACTTCTTATTGTCCAGTGACACCTGCCAATCGCTTAGTGAGCCCTAGCGATCACACATTGACACTTTCCAAGATCTCAGTGACACCTGCCAGTAGCCGAGCAAAACCTGACAATCAATCAGTAAGACCCGCCAATCACTTAGTTCCACCTGCCATTTGCACAGTGACACCAACCAATCGCTGATGGATATATGCCATTTGCTCAGTGACACCTGCTGAACACTCAAAGACACCTGCCATTTGCTCATCTCCTCTTAGATCCCACCAAATGACACCTGTCAACCACTTATTGACAACTTCTGATTGCCCAGTGACACCTGGCAATCAGTCAGTGAGACTTGCCACTTGCTTAGTTACATCTACCATTTGCTCAGTGACACCTGCCAACAGCTGAATGATGCGTACCATTTACTCAGTGACAACTTCTGATTGATAATTGTCAATCCCTTGATGACACCTGCCATCTCTCAGTGACACCTGCCATTCACTCAGAATGACCTGTCAATCACTTAGTCATACCTTCTTTTTGCTGAATGATACCTGCCAGTTGCTCAGTGATACCTGTCATGAACAAAGTGACACCTGCAAATGGCCAAGTGACACCTGTCGATCAGTCAGTGAGATCTGCCACTTGCTGAATGATACCAGCCATTCACTCAGTGACACCTGCTGAACACTCATTGACCCTTAGCTTCCACCAGACACCTGCCAATCACTCAGTGATACCTGCAACTGCTCAAGGACACCTACCAATTGCTGATTCATAACTGTCAATCGCTTGTTGACACCTGCCAATCTCTCAGTGACACCTACTTATTGTCCAGTGACACCTGCAAATTACTCAAAGTGACCTGTCAATTTTTTAGTTAAGCCAACTCTACCTGCTTTCTGCTGAATGATACCTGCCAGTCGCTCAGTGATACCTGTCTTATACTCAGTGACACCTGCCAGTTGCTCACTGACACCTGCTATTTGGTCAGTGACCCTTTGTGATCCGTGGCCTGGTCTAATGACTCTAAATTTCTACTCCACATTCAGACGGTCGCCTCAGGATCAACGGTTCCTTTTCTCAGCAGGATAAAACTTCACGTCCGAAATCATCTCAAACCGGTTTCGGTCAGTTCCCTGTTCTCTAACGGCTCCAGACCTCGGTCCAGTAAAACTCCTCTGGGATGTGTCGAAACAGGAAATTCTCATCATGGATGTTCAGCCACAAATCTGCAGCAGATGTTTGATGTTATCGAGTCAACATGGAGCAAACTCTCTGAGGAAACTTTCCAGCAGCTTGAGTCGAACAAAGTGTCCGTGACACTGCGCCCACTTTGGTTCTGAATGTAAATAAACGAACACTGTGTCGTCCCAAAAGGAGCTTAAACATTGTTTACGTGCTGAAAGTGAACTCTTAAAGACACTGAGCGGCTCTGCTGTAAAGATGCCGACTCTTTACGGTTATAATTACGGTATAAAAATGCGGTTTTCTTTTCTTTATGAGCTGCTGTTAATCAGTGTTTCCCCTCTCTGCAGGCTGAGCGCTCGTCCTGTTTGTCTGTGTGATATGTCTGCTATAAATCTGCTTTATCTTCCTGCTGAAGTGCCGCTTTTACTGAGCAAAGCTCCTCAGAGAGTCTGCACACAGCCGGGCAGAGACTGAGAGGCCTTTTGTCCTGCTCCAGACGCTTCTCACAGACGGTTTACGGCCTCTCTGCATGCTGGGACTGCTTATGAACCTCGCGGACGCTGCTGTCAGGACGCCACGAGCTCGCAGCGAAACCAGAATCCATCACAACCTCCCACTGTTCCCGAAGAGTCGCGGATAAAGAGCGATTCTTTAGTCGCAGAAGTCCGAAGTGCCGCCCTTGTTTTGGTTGAAATTTCACTAAAAAAATTCCTCTTATGCTCCATTGAGTCGTCGGTGTTCTGTTTCCCATCCCCCTAACATCATAAAAGTATAAACAGTGACGCATTAGAAAGTTTAGATTCTTCTCATTTCAGTCTCTAAGTTTGTTTCACAGTTTTCTTCACCAACAAAACGTAATTAGTGAAAGAATCACTCACAACAACGTGGACGTCCTACCTGCTTGGCGTCATTACGTCACATCCTGACGCCCGATGGGACTTATAAGTGAGAGGAAAGGTGGTCTCCTTAGGTCTCAAGTTTGTATAGTTTTCACAACAAAGTAGTTTAATAAGGTTCACCACTTTAAAGAGGACATTTCAGGCAACAAACAGACAGACAGCACAGGCAAGAGTAGTTATTGTCGTCGAAGTGTCAGAATCAGCATTTCCTCCTTAATGTCAATCTGACAAAGTGTTTTTCTGTCTACACAACAAAAGTGAATCCAATGTTTTCTGTTGAGTTTTCACCCCAGGACAGCTTGTGATAGACAACAAGTGCTCCCTGCTTGACTGACCAAAAGCACACAGTGGTCTTGTGTAATAGCTCTCTTAGAGGGTCGTTCATTTGTTAGCAGAGCTGTCAATCACAAATAAAGTCAATCAACTACGTCACCTTTCATAAGAAGTCAGCTGTAGCCATTTAGAGCACTGGTGAGACCTACATTTTCACATTTTTAGAGAGAACAAAGTTGACTACAACGTGGACACTGAGCACTGATACAGCTGGTTTTGTTTGCATGAAGTAGTCAGACTAGAATGTGGTAAATGATAATGCATCTTATGGACTAAAAACTCTCACCTAGAAAGCTCAAATTTCACCCTGATGTAGATGAGAAGGTGTAGAAGTGATGTGGTGGGTGTTTAATGTCTGACATGAAGCATCTTGAAGTTAATGATGCTCAAAAGTTGTTTATAAAAATGAAGAGGAAAATAGTGTTTCAGCTGCATTTATCCTGATGTGGACTTAATCCACATATAAAACACATGACATTTTCTGAAACTAGAGACTTTAATCTTTCAAATGAGGTGTCACTGATGAACTTTGACCTTTTGATTCTACAGTTATAAGCTTTAAAAGTGTAGTATGGTAAATAGGGTCGAATTGGGTGGGTGGTAAAGGGAATTAGTTGCAGCGGCAGGAGTTCAGTGTGGACGAAGACGTAAAAGTTAGATTCACAAAATGAGGTCTAAAAGGAGAAATTGACGGACATCTCTAGAAATTGGAGAAGGAGAGAATTGGAGTCGTTAGTGTAGTTAGAGGGAGGTGCCCGCGGCAATTGCGGCGGCGGCGTACCTTTTAAAGAGGTAAATTTAAAATGTGCTTCAGTTTGATGTGAGACGTTGTTTTCTCATCCCAGTGACAGGGAAGAAGTTCGGTTCTGTGATGCTCCAACGTCTCCTGTCGTGGTCGAACCGCAGCGAGAGGAGAGGAGACAAAGCCGGAGTTAGAGGGATAAACACGCCGCGAGACACGAAAACCACAAACAGATGGAAACCCGTCAAAGAGAGCCGAGACCGCGGGGAGTGTGTGAAGACTCACAGGCACAAAGACGTGTGATCGGTCGGAGTCAGACAGGAGAGGCTTTTGTTCACAGACACAGACAGTCTGAAGAAATGTGCTGTAAATAAAAAAACTACCTCAGCTGATGGGAACAGGCCACTCTGGAGGAAACCAAGAACATTTGTTTTTTCTTTTTATCAGGATCATGTCTAGTCTTTATGTCTGGTTCTGTTAAGTATCCTTGTTTCTCGTGACTTGAAATCACGTCAAAGCAACACAGCAGGGGGGATTGTGCTGTTTTAGACCTAATTCTGTCCCTCTGGTGCCCCTGTAGCATCATGATTTACAGCTCAAAAAAAAAATCCCTCCTCTTGGTGTTTTAGAAAACTCTTGTGATCCCTTTAACACCAGTTGTTGTTTGTTTCTCGTGCTTAGCCACATCATAGCTTCACTATAAAATATCAGCGCGTCACTGCATATGTAGCCGTTTCAGTGTTTTCCCCCAGCTTTCAGTGAGCGGCGTCGGCTGCTTTATACATTTATAGAAAAAGCAGAGATTTATTTCTGAGTCTGTTATTCAGCATGTGCTCATCAGTGTGTCTGTGCATCGGGGTGGAACTCTGCTATGCATGATGCAGAGAGCAGAGGAGTGACATGAACACGCGACCACGAGGAAGAAATGATGTTGTCATGTAAATAAGAGAAATTACATAAAGCTTTTCATTCTTTTTAAATAAAAGGCAAATTATATATCTTGTTTCTGATGCCTTTTTGTTTCCTAAATACATTAGTGTGTGTGTGTGTGAGTAGGTGAATTAAAGGCATTAACTTAAATTACTTATGAAGTTTGGTCCATTTCTTTGCTCATGGGGCAGAGCTGCCACTTCCAATATGGCCGACACGCTGACGTATCCTAGCAATGGGTAAAACCGCTCAATGTGGCGTCTGCGTTTATAGGTGGGTCAATGACAAAAAGAGGCTCTAAAAACTTATTTTTATGAAGAACTATGATTTCTAACAGATTTCAGTAGTTGACCAACATTTCAAAGATTTTAGGTTCATTATTTTTTAGTATTTTTAATTTGAGCACCCAAAAATGTCAGGTGGCGCAACCAAATATATGAAAATATATTTATATGTTCCTGTTATTTTTTCTGTGTGAAATTATTGGCAAGTATCTCTCAAGTGTCTGTAGTGACTCATACATTTTCATTTTGTGTGTTTCATTTCTTTTATTTGTGAATAAGATAAATAATTTGATGTTAAAATAACATTTCACATTATTACATTGGTTGTTCCACCTGACATGGAAATTGTTCCAGTCACCAATGAAGTGAAAAAACCTTTTTTATCAGTATTTCAGAGAAATCTACAAACTTTTCCACTTGGTCACAAATGTCATTTGGGCTCCTCTGGCTGATGCAGTTTCCTGTTTCCTGTTTTATTCTCTTCACTTTAAAATAAAAGTCTAATGTTACGGTTGCACCACCCTGACATTTGACAAGGTGAAAATTATGGGACAAAAGATTTTTAAATTTCTCAACAGCTTTAAAATTCTTTTTATTTGCAAAGATTGCTTTATTTAAAAAGGTTCAAGCATAAAATAATGCCACTGTATTTTTAATTTCCATTTACAATAACTGACATTCAATTTTTAGAGTTTAATTACTGTGGATACTTGTCAGGACGGTTGCACCACCTGACATTTTGGGGGTTTGAGGAACCAAAACACAAAAAAACATGTTATATTTTAATAGTTTAAAGATGTGTTCAAATAACACAGGTTTCATAGAATAAAGAAATACATGTGATGAAATACTCAATTAATGATGGAAGGAAATATTGCACTCAGACACAAAAAAAGGGGACGTCACGTCATTGACCCATGTCTGTGTAAACCAGTCCTGTGGAGTGTTTTGATAGGTTTACAGCCAAAATCTAAAAGATGTGAGTCAGAAATAATCGAACAGCTGCCTCGTTCACTCCGACTCTCTCTCTCTCTCTCTGTGGAGATTCTTAAAAAGCTTCTTTTCTCCAAAGTCAACGCTGATGATCTGAGTCGTCTGGATCACAAACTCTGAGCCAACACGCTGACAGATTTATGTGTGAGTNCCCCCCTTCCTCCCCCCTCCTGCCTTGTTGCTGCATTGAATGGCTTCGCCCTCAGAGTCGCTGATGCGAGACTAATCAGGTCCCATTCCAATTCTGGGCACAGCAGAGGACAGCAGACCCCCGCCCCCCCTCCCAGCAGGTGATTTGCACTTGATGCATTTTAATTGATGCACAAAGGGATCCAGACTGGTCCATGTGTGTGTGTGTGTGTGTGTGTGTGTGTGTGTGTGTGGAGCTCCTTTAACATATTATGCTCCACTGGATCGTCGATGCCCCGTTAGGAATTCGTCTGACGTCATCAAAGTATAAACAGAAACGCCTTCGTCAAGGGTTGGAACGTAGTTTTTTTCTTAGACTTCTGGCTACAAGATACAGAGAGATTTGATGCCAGGAGAGCCTGATTTATACACAAAGTGCTCTCTGCTTAACTGGACAACAGCAGTAGCTACAGCTGCGTAAAATCCTCCTTAGCAGCCTTGTTTATCATCTATCATCTATCAGCGGCTAAAATCACTCGTACAGTAACTAATAGCCTTACCGTTTAGAGAAAGAGTGCCGTAACTAGATAGACTGCCGAAAAATTGATTCTTTTTACCGCCTGTTATCATTTATAATGAGGTGAGCAACAGGAGCGGTACAATATATATGACCAGGAGCTATAATTTCATGATTTTTAGAGAACAGAGTTGACTATAAAGAAGACACTGAGCACTGATACAGCTGGTTTTGTTTGCGTGAAGTGTTAATGGTGTTTGGTCACCTGAGACTAAAAACTCTGTAACTCCTACAAAGTTTTACCCAGAAAGCTGAAATTTCACCTAGATGTAGATGAGAAGGTGTAGAAGTGACGTGGTTGATGTTTTATGTCTAACATACAGTAGCCAATCACTTTACAGTTCACATGAAACCAGCTGTAGCCATTTAGATCATTGGTGAGACCGACTTATTGCCATGCGACTTCATTCTTATTCATGTGCTAAACAGAGGAGGTCCAATCTGTGACTGGGGATGACGATTTCACTTTTTTTTTGGTGAATGTTTTCAACAAGAGGGCAAAGTTGACTAAAAAGAGGACACTGAGCACTGACAACGCTGGTTTTGTTTGCACAGAGTCGTGGACAGTGAGTACAGCTCTGCCTGGTGTTTGGTGACCTGAGACTTAAAAACCCTCTACCTTCTAAAAGGTTTTACCTAAAAAGCTGAAATTTCACCCAGATGTAAATGAGAAGGTGTAGAAGTGATGTGGTGGATGTTTTATGTCTGACATGAAGTATCTTGAAGTTAATGATGCTCAAAAAAGGAAGAGAAAAAAAAGCTGCGTTTATCCTGATGTGGACTTTAGCCACATTTAAAAACATGGTATTTTCCAAAACTGGAGACTTTAATCTTTCAAGTGAGGAGTCACTGATGAATTTTGACCTCATGATTTGAAAGTTATAAGCTTTAAAATCGTAGCATTGGTAAATAGGACTGATTTGGCTGGGATGTAAGGGGTTAAGGTAACAGGAGTCGTCCAGATGCTGCTGCAGATCCACAGCTCCAGCACCGTGGACTCTGACGGCTCCAGTCTCTTTGTTTGTCCTCAATCAATGAGAGGGAAGCTAAACCAGAGCGCTGCGGCAGCTAATGGCTCCACAACAAACCCTGCAGAGAATATGAGCTCCAGAGGCTCCGGCTCACAAAAGGCTGAGGA
>RPOG01000988.1:91062-200044 GCA_008086565.1 Thalassoma bifasciatum | reverse complement strand
CATAAAATAATGCCACTGTATTTTTAATTTCCATTTACAATAACTGACATTCAATTTTTAGAGTTTAATTACTGTGGATACTTGTCAGGACGGTTGCACCACCTGACATTTTGGGGGTTTGAGGAACCAAAACACAAAAAAACATGTTACATTTTAATAGTTTAAAGATGTGTTCAAATAACACAGGTTTCATAGAATATAGAAATACATGTGATTAAATACTCAATTCATGATGGAAGGAAATATTGCACTCAGACACAAAAAAAGGGGACGTCACGTCATTGACCCATATGTAGTTTGAAGATGATCAGAAAAAAACTGTAGGACTAAATTATTGAAATAGGTGCAAGTGCGACGTGAAATTTGATAGATGTGCACAAAAATGTCATACAAACCCAAGTATGTAAAAAATAAAATTGTAACTTTTAGCGGCCTCTAGTGGCCACGCCTATACAGATTCTAAAAATTCTTTTATAAGTTTTCATTGACAATGTGTCTAGTTTACACATGAGCAATTTGGAGATGATCTGAAAAAACAAAGGAACAAAACTGTGGGACTCGTTTGTTCAAATCCATACCCTGTAAATCGTCAAAATACGACATTTGGGTGAAATTTTCGAACGTACTGTTTGGAATTCACTATGGTCTTAAGAGAGTTTTTTGCAGGTCCAGACATGACAGTTATACACAAAAAATTTCAGACTTGTAGCTCAAAGTAGCTGGAGGGGCTGCAGTTTTTAGTGACTGCTAACTGCTCGCAACATGCCGTCACTTTTAAAGCAGCAGAATCTCAAATTTTTCATTTTCCTTTGGGGAGGCAGGAAATAAATAGTGTAGGAAAAGGAGAGGAGATAAGCAAAAGGACGATAAAAAAAAGGAGTGAGAGAAGAGGAGAAGAGTGCCAGAGAAGGAGGAAGAGAAGAAAGACAGAAGAGGTTAAAGGGAACCCCGACTGTAAGGACTAATAGTCATGAATCTGCTTAAATGTTTGTCTCAAACTAGAATTTGTTGTTAAAAGAAAAAACGAATTGGTTTTTCTTTAAAAAAATACAGTTTAAAACACAGTTTCTATCCTTCGGGCGCAGCCATTGTTTTGAGTTGATGACGTAGATTGGTTGCTTGGTGCCGAGAATCTGGATTTGGCCGTTTCCTCACTACTAGTCGCCGTAAGTCACGAGGTTTGAGGAGGGAAAAAAACATAATAATGCCACATGTGACTGCTTTGGGTGAACTTTTCAGTCCAAAGGAAACAAGGAGACTGATGTTAGTCTGCACAGCTTCCCAAAAGACAAGAAAAGAAGGAAGTTGTGGGAAATGGCTTGTGGGCGTAAACAACTTCCCATGGAGCCGCGGCTATGTTCTGGCCACTTCTCCCCAGAAGCATTTGCTGCATTTAGCCGGCCCATGCTGATGAAAGAGCTGACAGGTGTGGGTCATTATAAACGGAGACTAAAGCCAAATGCTGTGCCGACTATTTTCCAACACAAACCCACAGAACTTCCTCTGGAAACCACTGAAGTCCGCTCCAGGACTTATATGATCCTGTATGAGATCCAGCCCGGTGCAACCATATGACATCACTACCCAGACGTTATTGTAAACAACAATGGCGGCCTACAGGTGAAAATATTTGTTCAAATTTTATACAAACTAAGATATTTTGAGAGATTTTATTATGGTTCTTATGTAGCTGGTAAAAACACTGATCATTCAGGAAAATGACGTTCTGGTAGCCAGGGTAACTTTTAAGGAGGTCAAGAGAGAAATGAAAGGGTAAAAGGTTGAAAGGAAGTAGGGAAGAAGACGTGGAAGTAAAGGGAGGAAGAGGAGGTTCAAGTGGAGAAGGAGAAAGAGAAAGAGAGAGAGAGAGAGAGAAGAAGGAGGAGAAGACAGAAGAGAGGGAAGAAAAGGGCAGAGAGCACGAGTCTTAATCTGGATTGAGGGGAACATCGCTCTGAGTTCAACGACCGTCACACTTTAATCCTGCAGCGATCACATGCCTCACACACACACACACACACACACACACACACACACACACGTGGTGACATCTGCATGAACTCAAACAGGTAAACATAAACTCTCTCTCTCTCACACACGCACACACACACATAAACTTAGTGTCTTAACGCAGGAACATGACACATGAATGTGTTAAGTGTGTGTAGGTTTCCATAGCAACGGTTGCTGTAGCTACAGCAGGAAGCCGGATTTGTGCGGCGTGTTTCCCCGAGGAGCCCGTCATACATCAGCTGGAGTGGGGGATGGTGGGAGTAACGTACGGTTATGAATACTGACAACACACTCTGAGCGCCAGGAGGAGGACGTTAAAGGGTTAATCCGCCCAAAATATCATATATTGTTTCCCCTGCTTCCTCCTGCTGAGAATAAAGGAGGTTTCAACTCAAAATAAAGTTTTTAAAGGAGCCTGCGTGCAGATTCAGGAGGCAAATGTCACTGCACAGCCTGCAGAGAGCTTCAGGAGAAAGTTCAACACGCAGGCTTTCGTGAGACCTGGATCTGGTTGCAAATCTGATGCACTCAGCAGTGTGAGCAGTGAGGAGTGTTTTCCTCCAACAAAAGGTGAAACAGTAATTACACAGGGGGGATATTAATAGTTGTTTTGTGAGCAAATGTTGTGCAGAGCTGTCAGTGATTTGGGGTAAATTACAGACTTTCTCTGTCCTGCAGAAACACAGATGTGGAGTGACACCTGACGCAGGTTTCACATCACGTGTGTGTCACTACTCCTAGATTTTTTCCGTGCAGCTAAAAGGTGAAACAAGCGACAATATCTGACCTGAAACTCAACCCCGATCTGTGCTCTCTGCTCTTACAGCCTGGGCGTGGAGTCGTGGAGTAAACAGCTCTTAAAGTTCTTCCTCCGTGTGAAAACAGTCGACAGCGTGTCCTGTGAAATCTTCAGACTAACCCAGACATGATTCACAGACGAGATTTTTCTGTTGAATTTTGTCTTTGGTTGGTTGAGTTTTATTAATTTACGAGCTTTCTGTCGGAGTGACAGCTTGGCACTCTTTAAAAAGAGAATTCCACGTGTTTATCTTCACACTATTGGACGAAAGAGTGTGCGTTTTTAACAGTAATAAAATGAAGTGTTAACTGTAAGATTTCTGTCAAATTCTGGTGCCTGCATTACCCAAAATGCAACAATAACAGACAATAACAGAAGGATCTAAAGACAGGAGGAATGTGTCTCCTTAAAGCTCGACAAAAATTTAAGCAGTTTGTGTCGACTCTTCAAGAATTCACAAACAAGACTTTCAACCAATCAGCTCTCTGCCCCGTTCACTCCTCTCCATCGAATATGAATGCATTGCAATGTAAACAAACAAAATCCGCCAATATTGGCAAGAGGGCAATTCATTTGGTGACACATAGAGCTGAACGATTCCAGAAAAAGATCTAATTGTGATTTGTCTGTCAGATGTTGCAATTTCAATTCGACTCACAATTTTCTTCAAATCAAGCTTCAGTGAAGTTTCCACAAAGTACAGAAACATTAACAAACTTGACAGAAAATCACTTCTACACCTTCTCATCTATATCTGGGTGAAGTTTGAGCTTTTTAGGTCAAACTTTATAGGAGTTAGAGAGTTTTTAGTCCCAGGTGAGCAAATACAGCAGATGCGTTCTGTCTAATTTGACGTCTTCGCAGAATTAATTGATGATAACACATAAGAAAACGTTGCATATGCTGGTAAAAGGCAGAGTGGCATGTATTGACATACAGCTTTAACTTTCAGAACCATGGACAGCTCTGTTCCTGATTGCCTAAAGCAGGGGTTCCCAAACTTTTCCGCCTGTGACCCCCAAAATTGCAGCGTTAGGGACTGGTGACCCCCTGCTGTGGTACAACACTAATGGGACAATCCAAAAACAGACAAAAGAAACCAATATCCACCCCGAGGATATTTAATTTAACTGATCAGTTGAAAATGTACCGACTAATGTGCACTTTGCTGAGTTCATAGCATCAAACTTCAACAAAGAAATATAAAAAACAGATAAAACATTTTCTGTTTGCATAATTTTATATTATCTTTCACCCCAATTTTTGCTTTTATTCTCACAATAATGGACAAAATGTTCATGAATTGTTCATAGTTTTTGATTTTGGGACACATTCCATGACCCCCTATCACTGTCTCGGGACCCCCCAAAGGGTCCCGACCCCAACTTTGGGAACCCCTGGCCTAAAGAACGGTGCATTGATCAGAAAACTAGTCTCTGTGCAGTCAGATTTCTGAGTTTTATTGCCTATACTGTATTCCTTTTGTCAAAAAATGTGTTGGTGTTGTGTTATTATTAGGGAGAATATAGAAAATTTTATAGAAAATTTGTGAATTTCCCTATCTATCCCTATCTTATCTATCTTATCTAATATGTGACTGTGCAGAAAACTTTTCAAAAACACACAAACAAAACCCAAACTTCCCCGCCCTCAGCCTTATACCCTCACAGAGCTTTTTATCCTGGAGACAGAAGTGAATCTACAGAATCTAAAACCTTCATTTAAATGTTGTGACTTCACTCGAGTTAAAACTGGGGTCGTCCCACTTTCTGTTAATGAAGTGTAAATGTAAAAAGACTGGAATCTTTGGTATCAGAGGTCTCCAGCTGGTCTCCTACACACAGATGACAGCGTGTGTTTTAGAAACGTGAATGACGTCACAGAATCATGTATTTATTACAGTGTGAGCAGCGAGCGTCTGCTGCTCCATGATGAAATATGACACTTGTACGTTTATCGAGTACAGCACGCTCCGTGATTCTAGGGTTTTATATCGGTCGTCACTGATGCTGCAGATGTTGGTTTTCTTTCAAAAACAAACGTTTCAAAACGTGAAAGAGCAAAAATATCAGACTGTTAGGGTTTGTCTAGTGTGACAAAACATCCTCTTTTGCTTAGACATGTCCGAGGATTTTATAACAATCATCAAAATGTTATGTGTTTTTCTCAAACCATTGATATTTTTAATAAATGAAAGCTGCTCTGAGCTACTGACATTCTTCTGATTATTCACCGTGTCAAGAAGTTGAGATGAAAACATTAAACTCTGACTGTTTGAAGCTGCACTCACAGACAGAAAATGCTGAAGTGGAAATGCACTTTTACAGACAAACTGCAGATAAACACAAGTTTCCACCTTTTCTTCCTTGTTGTAACCAATGTTGAGGACTTTTTTTCTGGCCCATATAAAATCAAGTTTCAAGATCAAAAGTTAAAATTTCATGATATAAGTCAAAATTCTGCATTGAAGGTCAAATTTTTGAGCTAAAACCTAAAGTTGTGAGCGAAAGGTCAATATTTTGAGATCTTGAGATAAAAGTCCAAATTTGGCGATATACAAAGTCAAAGTCTGAGCGGAAAACTCAGTTATGAGATGAACAGGTTAATTTTGAGACAAAAAGTTAAAATTTTGAGACAAAAAGTTGAAATTTTGAAAAAAAAAAGTCAAAACTATGAATTAAAAGTCAAAATTTTGAGCCAAAATCTTAAGTCCTGAGCTAAAAAGTCTATATTCTAAGCAACAATATCTAAGTTTTGAGCTGAAAAGTCAAAGTTATGAAAAAACAGGTAAAATCTGAGATGGAGAGACCAAATTCTAACTTTAGAGTCTAATGTTGAGCTGGATAGTCAAAGTTTTGAGCTAAAAAGTTCAAGCTTTGGAATGAAAAAGTCAAAAGTCTGAGAAAAAAAGACAAATATTCCACTTTAAAGTCAAATTTTAGGCTAAGTAGTCAAAGTAATGAGACAAAAACTCAATATGTTGGAAAAGGAAAGTATAACTTTGAGATGTTATACCTAAAATTCTGAGATAAACAAAATATTTTAAGTCAAAGTCTGAGCTGAAGAATCAAAACTATGAGATAAACAGAAATTTTCAGATCAAATGACAAAATCTTGAGACAAAAAAGTCAAAGTTATGAGCTCAAAAGTCATTATTGTGGAATAATACAGTCAAAATTCTCAGATAAAAAGATACAATTTTCAGCTTATCAGTCTAATTTTGAGCTAAAAAAGTCAAAGATTTGGGATATAAGTCAACATTTTGAGATACCTAAGTCAAACCACTGAGATAATTAGTCTTAAATGTGAGATAAACAGTCAAAATTTTGACCCTTAATCGTAAATTTTAAGTCCTTCTCTCAGTGTTTTGACTTCATATGTGAAAAGTTGTTTTTTTATTTTATCTGCAGAATTTGGCTTCAATGCATTACATGAAACTGTCACTTTAAACAGTAAAGGAGAGTTTTAAACAAATGTTGGGTTATGAAGCTACTTTGTCGTCTTTGAGGATCTTTGGGTATTTTTGCAGGATCTCACAGAGGGGGGGTAGGGGGTCCACTTTTTAGATCTTTAGATCAGTGATTCCCAACCTGTGGGTCGTGGCCCCCTGGTGGGCTGTGAAGGTATAGCAAGTGGGCCGCAAAATCATTTCCAAAAAATTATTTAATTGGAGTGTAATTATATAAAGATACAAGGTACAAATAGATAAATGAGCTACAAATACACAGAATGATGTTTAAAATGCTAAACTCACTAAGTTTTAAACTAAATTAAAACAGGTCAGCTATTCATATATGAAAAAAGTCCTCCAAAAAGGCATGTTATTGCCCTATAGGTAGCTTGGCTCTGAAATTTTCAAAAATTGTCAAAAATGTAACAGAAGTGCTGAGCCTGAAAAGTAACAAAAAGGAATAAAGTAAAACCCAAAATATAATAGCTGCACCAGTGTTACAAGTTGTCATATTTTGGGCAAAAAGTTATAATGTTTTTGGCTTAACATGTGTTACATTATTGAGGAGTTATCACATTTTGGGTTTTATTACGTTTTTGGGGGGTCATTGTTATAAATAGGGTTCTAAAAAGGCCTTATATGGTACGGCGACCTTGTATAGCAGCCATACTTTTTAGGTTGGAGGTGGGCCTCGAACATTTTTGAGCTCTAAAAGTGGGCCCTGATTTGGAAAAGTTTGGGAACCACTGCTTTAGATGATTATCACCCCTTTGTTTGTGAAACTCCAGAAGTCTCCTCTCAGCTTTTCTAAGTGATAAACTCTCTGTACGCAGTTGAAGAGATGATGCCTCTGACGCTTTAAATCAGTAACGACCTGATCACAGCTGCGCTGGAGCGAAGCAGCTAAATATTGATGGTGAAATATTGCTGAGTCATATGTTGACCTCTGACCTGTGGGTTAGTCAGCGTAGAAGCTGTGGAGGAATAAAAACTGTATGTGCAGGGACAGAGCGAGCGGCTGATTCTCACAAACACAAACACACAGCGGGGGGGCGGACACTCACCTGGGCTGGCGCTGTGAAGGAACGGCCCGTCTGGCCTCCTCCCCCAGCCGGCTGAGGGAGGGAGACCGGCTCCTCGCCCCCCTCCCCATGGTCCGTACCACCACGTTGCCATTGGGGCTGCCGCTGGGCATCTGCTGGAGCAGCTGGGGTGACAGGCTGCGGTGTAATGCTGCGGAGCCAGGCTGCGTCAGACCCTGCTGGGGCCCCCGGTGAGGGTGGGGCTGGGCGAGTTGGTGCGGCTGCAGGTGGGGGGCCCAGTTGCCAGAGGAGCCGTGCTGCTGCTGCTGCTGCTGCTGGTACTGACTGACGTTTAGGTTGTTGTCGCTGTTGGAGCGCAGGAGGACCCGCGGTGCCGTCAAGGAGGAGGGGGACTGGTCGTTTCCAGAGGACGGACCCCGGCGGCGTTTGGAGTAGGCTGGAGCCTCACGGAAAGGCACTGCGGAGAAACGCCAGAACAGTTTGACCTTTAAATATTTCAAACTGGATTCTTGAAAATGAAAAAATGTCACACAAGTGAATGAGGGACTGAGTTTGGAGGAGAGAGACTGAAAAACAGAAACTTGGAGCCTGGATCTTTTTGATTCTCTGTCTGAAACTCAATCAAACAATCAAAGGCAGGACTGGACCAAAGAACATAAGTTTACAAACCCCAGCAGAATTTACAATTTTTTGGCCTTTTCTCAGAGAATATGATTGATAACACAAAAACTTTTCTGTCACTCATGGTTTGTGGTTGGGTGAAGACATTTATTCACAAACAACTGTGTTTACTCTTTTTAAATCAAAATGACAACAGAAACTTCCAAAATGCCCCTGATCAAAAGTTTACATCCTCTGGTGATTTTGTCCCTGATAACATGAACACAAGTCGACACAAATGTGTTTGAATGTCTCCTAAAATTTACAGACACTTGCATCTTTCATCCGGTCAGTACTACACTGCAAAAACTGAAATCTAAGCAAGTCATTCTGTCTTATTTGCAGTAAAAATTGTCTTATTCTTCAAAATTTGGGCCACATTCACCAGACCAGGTCATAAAAATGTCTTATCTTAAGTTTTTAAAGACAAAAATGAGGTGTAAATTGCTTGTAACAAGTCAAAAAAATCTGCCAATGGGATAAGACGAATTCTCCCGGGAAGTTTCTTGAAATTAGAAAGATGTCTTAAAACAAGAATCTTTTATCTTATCCCATTGGCAGATATTTTTGTACTTGTTACAAACAATTGATGCCTCATTTTTGTCTTTAAACAACTTGAAATGAGACATTTTTATGACCTTGTCTAGTAAATGTGGCTCAAATCAAGAATAGAAAGACAAATTTTACTAAAAATAAGACATAATGACTTGCTTAGATTTCAGTTTCTGCAGTGTGTACTGACATTTCTGGATTCTGAGTCACAGGGAAAGCAAAGAATCGCGGTAAAAGGTAATAAAACTGTATAAAACAGGAAAGGGATATAAAAAGATATCCAAGGAACTGAGGATGCCAATAAGCAGAGTTCAAACGCTAATGAAGAAGTGGAAAATGAGGGATTCTGTTGAAACCATACCACGGTCAGGTAGACCAACAAATATTTCAGCTACAGCTACCAGGAAAATTGTTCTGGATGCAAAGAAAAACCCACAAATAACTTCAGATGAAATACAGGACTCTCTGAAAGAATGTGGTCTGGCTGTTTCAAGATGCACAATAAGGAGGCACTTGAAGAAAAATGGGCTGAAGAAAGACATTTCTACACAAATGCCACAAAGTTTCCTGCTTAAAATACGCCAAACAGCACAGAGACAAGCCTCAAAACTTCTGGAACAAAGTCATTTGGAGTGATGAGAGCAAAAGTGAACTTTTTGACCGCTACCATTTGGCACGAAGCACTTAACACTGCAGAAAATTGACTACTGCTCATCTGGTATCAAGAGACGCCTTAGGGAAAGGTGAGATTTGAATTTGTTTGTCTGTAAAAAATTATTCTTGAAATTACCAAAAAAAAAAAAAAAGAAAAGAAGTCAAACAATAAAAGTAAGTCATATTTATGTTGAATGCTCAGTTACAAATATTTGAAAAAAAAAATGGAAAACTTTTTTTCATACCTTAAGACAAATAAGACTCAAGGTAAAAATCTTGACACAGACTTTTATAATTCATGCATCAGAGGGGTAAAGCTGCTTTGCCTGGAGCATAGACCAACAGGTTCCTTGTTCTGGAAAGAAAAACTCTGCTGCAGGAAACTGAGCCTAACCTTCCTGAAATCACGACTAATCTGGTAAATGGTCGCTCAGTTTGCAGCCCCTTGATTTCATCTATGCAAAGGGGGTGCTGCAAAAACAGTGTGGGAGCCACTGAGTTACACATTATGAGTACACTGTAAACTATAATAAGTTGACTTTACTTAAAAAAAATACGCAAACTTGCTGCCTTACAAAAAGTAATTTCTGTTAACTCAGATAAAGTAGATTTGATCAACTTATTTTGTGTGAGTTTGCAGTACTCAAATGAACAAATAATTTCTATCAGAGTAACTTATGAAAAATCATTCCTCAGGTTGACCATGAGTGAGGAGGGCAGGGAGTGGATATAAGACCCTGCTGTACATGGATATATCATATAGGTGACACAGGCTGTCTTTGCCCTGGTATAGACTGAGTGCCTATGCTCTATGGCTTAGTCCAGCTGTCAACAGCATAGACTGGATGAAAAGGACATCAATGAATTTCATTTTCTTCTGTAAAATTATGGGTGAAAATTCCTGTGAATGCTGGGCATTAGCCTCTAACTCACAGGCATTTTCATTTGCCCACTCAAGCTGCCAATCATGTACTCAGGCAGTCAATGCCACAGAGCATCAACAGCCAGTCAGTGCCTTGGGGCACAGACAGGCCACTGAGCACAGGCAGCTCGTGTGTGAATCACCCATGTACAGCAGGGTCTTATGTCAGCTATGTGCCTCCCTCACTCACGGTTACAGGGTTTGGTTATCAACTTTTGATAGGTTACTGCCGTGACATGAGTTGTCAGAACTTAGTTCTTTTCAGCTTTAACAACTTCAAGTTTGTGGTCAACTTTACTTGGAAATTTTGAGCCAATCGGTTTCCTAAATTTTTCAAGTAAAGTCAACACAAGAAACTTGTCTTTACTAAGTTTGAGTAAGTAGACTCAACAGAGTGAGCTAAAATAAGTGAAGGTAACTTTTTTTTTTTTAAGTAAGATTTACTACTACATTTTACAGTGTACTGTGCATAAAAAGAAGAGGGAGTTGGTCTGAGGTTGTCGTCAGTATTTCAGCTACTTCATTAGTTTCAGAATAGTTAAGTTATTGGGTCGCGGGGTCGGAGTCAGTCGAGTAGTAAAGAGGGAGAGAGATAAGTAAATCTGAGAAAGAAGTTTATTTTGGTAGTTTTACCAGGAACTCTCTCATTAGGTTTGGGGGTTTGGGAGGACAGGTCAGTGTACTGACGAAGTAAGTCTCACTATTTGTAGGAAGTAGTAAATTGAACAGTCTCCTGATTCCAGTGAAAAAGTTTCCGACTCCCTGATTTGCATCTCTGGATTTCTCTAAATGTGTGAAAGCTGCATCCGTAACAGGATGTGACAGTGATGGAGCGTAGAGGCTCCTGGCTCCAACGCTCCCTTCTTCCTGCTCGTCATTATCGTGATTATCAGGACTACGTGAGCCCAGCTGAGCTCCTCTGGCTCGCTCCTCCTCAGCTCCTCCTCAGCTCCTCTGTGGGGTCGTTCCAGTAAAGGAGGTTGGTCTTGATTTCCCCACAGATGCCGAGGATGACGAGCGTGGGACTCCCTCCCATCACACCGGAGCAGAACCAGGCCCCGCAGCATTTCCAATAACAATCCTCTGATTAGGGGCTCAATTAATGTGACGCTAACAGGCTAGCACCCCGGCCCGTTCGCTCGCTCGTGTTTGATCCTGGAAGGGGATTCACTGAGTCATTATCACTCTTCCAGACTAATATCTCAGACCTTCCCCTCTGCGTGTGTTTGAGTGTGACTGTGGGTTCTGCCGGCGTGTTGATGAGGAGTGGAGGTGATAACATCTAATGAGCTAGCACATTCAGGAGCCACCAGGCTATCTGAAGTGTGTGTGTGTGTGTAGCTATCGGGGACGGCTTAAACTTCAGCTGAACACACACTTTTGCGCATCAACTCGCGCTCTCTCTCGTTCTCTGAGTCTCACACAAATTAATTATGAAGCAAAAAGGGGGGGAGGGGGGATTCAAAACAAGCCCCGGCTGCTTATGTAAGAGCTGCAAAAGCAATCAGTGAGTCTATATAATTAAACGCTCTTGAAGCAGAGAATGCAGATCAGAGGTCAGAGTGTCTGGAAGGACTCGACTGAACGACGCTGACATTTATGCCGACACCCTGAGCTGTTACAGGACGACACTTCCAACTCTGGTTGTCTCAAGGTTTCTGTAGCTGGACAAAAAACTGCACCATAGCCCTTTAAAGTACATACAGTTGTGGAAAAGGAAGAGACACAGGAAAGGGATATAAAAAGATACCCAAGGAACTGAGGATGCCAATAAGCAGAGTTCAAACTCTAATGAAGAAGTGGAAAATGAGGGATTCTGTTGAAACCAAACCACGGTCAGGTAGACCAACAAACATTTCAGCTACAACTGACAGGAAAATTGTTCTGGATGCAAAGAAAAACCCACAAATAACTTCAGCTGAAATACAGGACTCTCTGAAAGAATGTGGTCTGGCTGTTTCAAGATGTGTTACTCAACCAAAGAGACAAACTGTTAAAAACTACCTTTACAAAAGNTAGCCCTTTAAAGTACATACAGTTGTGGAAAAGGAAGAGACACAGGAAAGGGATATAAAAAGATACCCAAGGAACTGAGGATGCCAATAAGCAGAGTTCAAACTCTAATGAAGAAGTGGAAAATGAGGGATTCTGTTGAAACCAAACCACGGTCAGGTAGACCAACAAACATTTCAGCTACAACTGACAGGAAAATTGTTCTGGATGCAAAGAAAAACCCACAAATAACTTCAGCTGAAATACAGGACTCTCTGAAAGAATGTGGTCTGGCTGTTTCAAGATGTGTTACTCAACCAAAGAGACAAACTGTTAAAAACTACATTTACAAAAGAAACTATACAAGTGGAGAAATGAGCCAAAAACAGCAAAAAAAACTGCCAAAAAGCAACAAAATTAGCAAGAAAATTGGCCCCAAACCTGGAAAACACTGAGACAGTAGCAAAACGGGTCAAAAGTGGCAAAAAAATAGGTGGACAGTGACCAAAATGGGCAAAAATCAACAAAAAATGGCAAGAAAATTTTGGGAAAACGTGGAAAAAATTCAGAGAGTGAATAAAATGGTGAAAAAAATGACCAAAAAACCCAGTAGAATGTGATTAAAAAAAAGGCTAAAGTCAACAAAAAACAAGATAAAAGTTGGAAAATAGTCAGACGGTAACAACAAATGATCCACAAGTGGCAAAAAGAAGTGAAAAGCATTAAAAATGGGCGAAAGTCAACAAAAATGGCAAGAAAATGACGATACAACCTGGGGAGTCAAAAGGTTTCAAGATGCACAATAAGGAGGCACTTGAGGAAAAATGGGCTGAAGAAAGACATTTCTACACAAATGCCACAAAGTTTCCTGCTTACAATACGCCAAACAGCACAGAGACAAGCCTCAAAACTTCTGGAACAAAGTCATTTGGAGTGATGAGAGCAAAAGTGAACTTTTTGTCCACAACCATAAACATTGTTCCATTTGGAGAGGAGTCAACAAGGCCTATGATGAAAGGTCCACCATTCCTACTGTGAAACACGGAGGTGGATCACTGATGTTTTGGGGATGTGTGAGCTACAAAGGCTCANAACTACCTTTACAAAAGCAACTATACAAGTGGAGAAATGAGCCAAAAACAGCAAAAAAAAACCTGCCAAAAAGCAACAAAATTAGCAAGAAAATTGGGCCAAAACCTGGAAAACACTCAGACAGTAGCAAAAACGGGTCAAAAGTGGCAAAAAAATAGGTGGACAGTGACCAAAATGGGCAAAAAGCAACAAAAAATGGCAAGAAAATTTGGGGAAAACGTGGAAAAAATTCAGAAAGTAGATAAAATGGTGAAAAAAATGACAAAAAAACCAGTGGAATGTGGTTAAAAAAAAGGCTAAAGTCAACAAAAAACAAGATGAAAGTTGCAAAATAGTCAGACGGTAACAACAAATGATCCACAAGTGGCAAAAAGAAGTGAAAAGCATCAAAAATGAGCCAAAGTCAACAAAAATGGCAAGAAAATGACGAAACAACCTGGAGAGACAAAAGGTTTCAAGATGCACAATAAGGAGGCACTTGAGGAAAAATGGGCTGAAGAAAGACATTTCTACACAAATGCCACAAAGTTTCCTGCTTACAATACGCCAAACAGCACAGAGACAAGCCTCAAAACTTCTGGAACAAAGTCATTTGGAGTGATGAGAGCAAAAGTGAACTTTTTGTCCACAACCATAAACATTGTTCCATTTGGAGAGGAGTCAACAAGGNGTTAAAAAAAAGGCTAAAGTCAACAAAAAACAAGATAAAAGTTGGAAAATAGTCAGACGGTAACAACAAATGATCCACAAGTGGCAAAAAGAAGTGAAAAGCATCAAAAATGAGCCAAAGTCAACAAAAATGGCAAGAAAATGACGAAACAACCTGGAGAGACAAAAGGTTTCAAGATGCACAATAAGGAGGCACTTGAGGAAAAATGGGCTGAAGAAAGACATTTCTACACAAATGCCACAAAGTTTCCTGCTTACAATACGCCAAACAGCACAGTGACAAGCCTCAAAACTTCTGGAACAAAGTCATTTGGAGTGATGAGAGCAAAAGTGAACTTTTTGTCCACAACCATAAACATTGTTCCATTTGGAGAGGAGTCAACAAGGCCTATGATGAAAGGTCCACCATTCCTACTGTGAAACACGGAGGTGGATCACTGATGTTTTGGGGATGTGTGAGCTACAAAGGCTCAGGAAACTTGGTCCAAACTGATGAATGAAGGATGAATGCAGCATGTTATCAGAAAATACTGGAGGAAAATTTACACTCATCAGCCCAGAAGCTGCACATGAGACGTACTTGGACGTTCACACATGACAATGATCCAAAACACAAGGACAAGTGGACCTGCCATTGGCTACAGCAGAATAAAGTGAAGGTTCTGGAGTGGCCATCTCAGTCTCCTGACCTCAATATCATTGAGCCATCCTGCCCTCTAGAGTTTGGACGTCAAGTACGTTCTGTCTCGTTCTTAAATGTCCTTGACCTCCGAAAAACGGTTCTTCTTACCAGTCAAAATGGTAGACTCTTTTATTTCTGGGAGTAGGTGTTGCTCGTGTTTTCTGAAGTTCGACAGTAACTACAATTTCCCCCTTTATGTGCGACAATTCTTGACCCCCTACCTTTGTTTAGATCAGGGTCATTTTAGATGATTTAAAATCAGTAAACACAGTTTTTTGTTAATAAATATCTTCACCAACCACTAACCATGAGTGACAGAAAAGTTTTTGTGTTATCATTCATATTCTCTGAGAAAAGGCCAAGAAATCATTAATTCTGCCAGGGTTTGTAAACTCAGTGCAAGCATTTGCTCTTTGCTCGAGATAAAACATTCGAGTAACTGTTTCCAAAACCCTGTAAATCTGAAAGTCCACGTCAAACAAAGGAGCACAGCGATTTTGTGCGATACTTTCTCTTTTTCAGCAGGTTGGAGCTGGATCTCTCTGCTGCGGTATAAAAGATGAGCAGAAAGAAGCAGGAGATTGTTAATTTATGCTGCTATCCACTGAAAATGGAAAGGAACAGAACAGAAACACTAAATTTGGACGGGATGGCGAATAGAGGGCAAACTCTGCAGGGACAGAACTTCATCAGAGTCAGGTTACCTTCGGCTCAGCTGCAGATCTGAGCTGGAAACAGCTGCACGTCACATGCTGAGTGATTTTTAAAGGAAATACACTTCTTTCAGTCGCACGTGGGATGATTTTGCTCTTTAATCCTTACAAACTAAAACCAAATCATGAAAGAAAAACAAGACGGTTGAGGTTAAATCTCCCACACTGGAAGAAACACTTTCTTCAACCTGAAAGTTTAGGTTGAGTTGCTTTATTTGAGAGTGTAGGTCGATTTGTTCTTACATTCAGTCACAAAACAACATAAACATGTAACTTTACAAGATAATCATAACTGACAAACTACTTAAGTGACTAAAGATGAGAGTTTTTGCACACTTCTTCTCGACTGACCTCAGAGTTTAATGATTGTCAGTGATGTATGAAGGTATTTATAATGTTGCATGTATTTAAATGTCTGACCTCTGGCTTAAGTGCTGTTGCCTGTGTGAGTTTTCTTCCTGAAATCAACGAGCACATCTTCAGGTATGTGTAGATGCAGTTACGACCCCTCACACCAGTCTTGTTACATTTGCACATACATGTTTGTGCAAAGATCAGTGGTGTGCACAGAGGGTAGGTAGGGGGTTCAGTCACCTCCTCTCATGGCTCATTTGTTAAGAAATGCACCCTAATGTGCCTTCTTAGGAGTCAAAACAAATGCTGAAGTGCCCTCCTGGTTGGTATACCACACTGATCTGCCCCTTTGGCTGGTTAAAACATGATTAACTGACCTCCTGGGAGCCAAAACACAACCTAAAGTGTCCCCTTAGGAGCCAAACTGCATATTTAAGTGCCTTCTCAAGTGCTTAAACATCCATTAAAGTGCCTTCTTGGGAACTAAAATAGGCTTAAGTTCTCTCAGGAGTCAATTTTTTTGCAAAAGTGCCCTCCCTTTGTGCCACATTTGTGCTGCAGTGCCCTCTTGGGAGCCAAAATATGCAATAGAGTCCCCTCCGGAGCCAACACTTTCACTAAAGTGCTTTCTTGGGGGCCAAAACACACACCAAACTGTCCTTCTGTTTGGCTTACCGCACTAATCCGCCCTTTTGGCTGGTTAAAATATAATAAACTATCCTCCTGGGAGCCCAAACACATGCTGAAGTATCCTCTTGGGACCCAAAACAAGTGCTTAAGTGCTCCTATGGGAACCAAAATATGCTTAAGTTTCCTTTTAGTTGCCAAACTTGCACCAAAGTACCTTCTTAGGAGCCGAATCCTAGCTTCAGTGCCCTATTGGGAGCCAATACGTGTAATAAAGTGCCCTCTCAGGAGCCAAACTTGCCCCTAAGTGTCTTCTTAAGAACCAAAATATGCCCTATTGGGAGCCAAAGTATGCAATACAGCCCACTTGGGAGCCACATGTGTTTAAGTTTCCTTCTTGGTGCCAAACTTGTGCTAAAGTGCCTTCCTGTGACTTAGAAATGGGACACCCCTTAAATGCAAATGAACTTGTTGTGGACTGTCTGTCAGTTATTCCTTCGGTTAGCGTTATCAAAATAATATCTGTATAAATAACACAACCAGCCTGTATAAGTCGACAGTGTCGTATGGTATCAAATAACTTTCCATTTGTGGTCGATATTGATAGCAATGTATTGAGACGCCGATGTCCTCTACTGTAATCGGGCCAGTAGAATATGGTAATAGTCGTGTTCGTACAATATATCCGACAATAGAACTATTTGTTAATGTAATGGACGGAGAAAAATGACCATTTTGTAATGTTAACTAACTTAAACGATAGGAACATGGCTTGTTCGCACCGGACGCTATTGACAAAATATGGTAAAATAAAAATAAATGTTATGCAACAACGAAGTAAATAATCCATAAAATGGGTCTAAACTAAGATAATACAATGGTTTTCGTTTATAAATATAGAGGTAATTGTTTCTTTTATGATATAAACATCGAGCGGAAGAGACGGCGAAACCTGCGGTACAAATAAATGGCTGTTATGCGTTACGTAAGACCTACAGGGAATCAGGGTTCCCACCACAGCCTCTTAGAGTCATAAGAGGGAGATACAGCCTCAAACTTAACCCTCAACCTTAACATTCTGAGAATCAGGACAAACTTACACTTCGCGGGAGTGAGCATTTTGAGATTGAGGGTTAAGACAGGAATTGGAATTCACCCCAAGTATCCTTCTTGGTGCCAAACCTCTGCTACCGTGCCGTCTTCGGAGCCAAAACATGTGCTTAAGTGCCTTCTTGGGAACTAAAATAGGCTTAAGTTTTCTAAAGAGCCAAATGCTTGTTAAGGTGCCCTCATGGTAACCAAAATATGCAATACAGCCCACTTGGGAAATGTGTTCAAGTGCCCTCCAAACTTCTGCTAAAGTGCCTTCTCAGAAGCTAAAACCCACACTTAAGTGTCCTCTTGTTTGGCTTATCACACTCATCTGACCCATCTGGCTGGTTAAAACCATTGACTGTATATAGAATGGACAGCGTGCTTCCGCCTGTTACCGTTCTACGATTTTGAAGCCAAAAAACCCGTTTCTCTAGCCGCCATTGTGCAGCCAGAGTCTGCGCAGTAGAGAATTTCCGGTGGAGCCAAGTAAAAAAGAGAAATAAAAATATTTATTTCTTCTTCTTCAGAAGGTTTCGTCTCCTTTTGGCTCTTTCCCGAAGTTTCTTATATCCCCTGTAAAAACTACTCACGAACAGCAGCTGTCAACTATCGTAAAACGAAACTTATATCGCGGTTTTTAACGTCCAATAACTAATGAGAAACTAACTTCTCAGAAAAAAAAACACCCTAACACCATGCAGCCAGATGACATTGTCATACTACCTTAGTGTAAAGATGAGAAAACGTTTCTACGAGGTATCGTAATTTTTTTAAGTTTTCCCGGCTCATATCTGGAATACATGGGGAGGCGGGGCTTATGACCTATACTGCAGCCAGACACCAGGGGGCGGGGCATCTGCTGGAGGCTTCAGTTTGATCCGAACATCGTTACGTCCACTCATTATACAGTCTATGGTTAAAACATGTTTAACTGCCCTCCCAGGAGCCAAAACATTTACTCAAGTGCCCTTCTTTGTGTCAAACTTGTGCTAAAGTGCCTTCTTGGGAGCCAAAACAGATGCTGAAGTGACCTCCTGGTTGGTGAACCACACTGATCTGCTCCTTTGGCTGGTTAAAACATAATAAACTCACCTCCAGAGAGCCGAAACAAAACCCAAAGTGCCTTTTTTGGGGGCCAAAATACATGCTGAATGTTCCTTTTTATTCTTGCTATTCTTTTATTATGCTGCCGGCAAAGAATAAACAGTAACAGGAGTGTAACTGTGCAAAAGCCAAGATCAGATCCAATCAAACATCTCAGTTTTGAGTTCTTGTTTTCCCCAAAGCTGAGAGAGACAACATTTGTGAGATACTGGAAGAAAATATTGGATTGTTTTGCCGTTTTCCGATAGACAATATTCTTATTATCTTAAGTCCTCAATAAACTCCTGATTGTCCCTGCTGCTTACTCCAGAGACCACCTTCAAAACTCTCTATAACCTGCCTCAAAATTCCAACATCTTTCTCTAAACACAGAAACTCTTCTTGTCAGATCAGATTTAATGTTTACTTTGCTCTTTCTTTTCTCTTTCATTGATTTATGCAAAGTGTCTGATTGTGAAAGCACCGTCCTGATGTAATGTATTGTCCTATTAGCTTTCACCTTCTGTTCAGTTGTCTCATGGAGTCTTATTAGTGGCTAAAATCTACTTCTAATGTCTGTTCTTAAGGTGGAATAAATCATCAACACTGATGGAGACTAACTGTTATTATTTCATGACCACTACTGCTGACTTAAATGGAAATTAAAGCTGCACAAAATCCTCAAATTCGTCCTGTTTCTACACCATCCGGAGGCAACGGATGTGAAATTCATGACACCATTTTAATTCTAATCACTTTCGTCGAACAATGGAGCCACAAGCTGCAAAAATCACATCCTTTACATTTGAAAAAATATCCCATGATGCAATGCTTTGCTTGTGCAGTGAGGTGATACAGGGGTAAATTACAGTTTCTGTCAATAGTGATGAAAAAATGGTGATGATTCATCTAATAAAAGCTGCTGATGGAGTATTTATAGTTAATATAGTGGCTGTCGTATATGAAGCCAAACGAGGGCATGATCCAGGTTTATATTATTCTGTTGTTAGCGTCACATATACAAGCTTTAACCGCCATAAAAAAGCTTCTTTCATGGCTTCAAAACAAACATTTTTGCAGAGTTTGGTTTGTTTTTCATCCAGGGACAGAACAGAACATGTACGTTCTCTAAATGTTTGTTGCATTTACGTATCATACAAGGCTACAAATCTGAATATAGATAATTTAATGAAACTCCACAGAGCGAGATGACCCTGTAGAGAAGATACAGAAGGTACAGGGACATGCAGAACATTAACACACTGCACACGAGACAGCCTGTCCTACGCTGACGGACGCAGTTACCACATCGTTTCTTCACAAAACCTGTTTTGCATATGACACAAACACATGTAAGGTCATTTTTCCACTCCTCCTTGACACATTTCAAACTTGAATTGTTGCTTTTGTACATGAATTTATCAGGTAATTAATCAGATTATGCTTTGATGCATTTGGCAAAGCAGTGCAAAGATTTCAGATTGTGCTCTAGGAGTTTTCGAAGTATAAAAGTCAAATTCAACCTCAGCATTTTGGAGCAAACCTGCAAGATTTGCATGCACAAACATGTCATTGAAAGGAAGTTTAATGCAATGCAATCCAGCTCCTTTCTGCAACATGCTACTAATAGGAGAGAAAATGTAGAAGTGCTTGTATAAAGCTGTTAACTCTGTGACCCATTCATCCCCCCAGGATGCAGGTTTTTGGCCCCTCTCTCTGCCTGTGGGCTCCTCTCTCCCCGCTGTGCAGCTCTGCTTCAGTCTCATTGAGAAAATCGAGCCAAAGCGTCAAACCACCAACACGGTTTCACACACAGGCAGATGGATGGGCTGTCCGGGTGAAGGGGGCAGCACAAAGTCACGTCTCTGGGTGTTTTCTACAGGCTCAAGTCCCATTTTTCATCTCTCGCTGTGACCTAAAAAACACTGCCCTGTCGGTGCTGCTTCCTTTTTTTCACCCCCATTTCTGTCTGGAAAAACTGTCAGATTATTCTTCTAACCTCAATACTCAGACATTCCTTCATTAACGAACCACACTTTTCAGATGACACCTGCACTTTTCTGCACCTGTGCGAGCTCCAAACGAGTGGGATCCAAGCGGCTTATTTGAAAGTCCAAAAAGAGAGCTGCTGCTGCTGCTTACCTTCCTTTTTTAAGGCATTGATGATCGACTTCATTTTCGCTCCTTTGCTACTCCGACTCTGCCTCACAGTTGGTGCATATCACAGGACTTTAAAGCCCGAGTTTCTCCCTTTCAGCACCACGGACAGCGACTCCAACGCGGAGAGGAGCTGCCGCGCGCCGCGCACATGATCCCGCTTCCACTACCAGCAGCTCCCTGGGAAGCCAACACGACCCCCTCTGCTCACACACACTCTCTCACACACACTCTCACACACATGACTCCCACCATTACCCCGCCCCCTCTCTCCTCTCTCCTCTCTCTCTCTTTCTCTCTCTCTTTCCCAGGAGAGGCAGGCTGCAGCGCGTAACTGCACACAGATCCAGAGGAGTCCTTGTGGTGCGTGTAACGGGGGCAGAGCGTGGAGGAATGGTGGGGGTGAAGGTTGTGGTTCTTTTTGTAGTTTGGGTCACACAGGCTTAACACAAGTTCAGATGAAGGATGAACACATGACGAGAGAAACACTTTCAATATTTCAAACAATATTTCCTTCCATCATGAATTGAGTATTTCATCACATGTATTTCTTTATTCTATGAAACCTGTGTTATTTGAACACATCTTTAAACTATTAAAATATAACATGTTTTTTTGTGTTTTGGTTCCTCAAACCCCCAAAATGTCAGGTGGTGCAACCGTCCTGACAAGTATCCACAGTAATTAAACTCTAAAAATTGAATGTCAGTTATTGTAAATGGAAATTAAAAATACAGTGGCATTATTTTATGCTTGAACCTTTTTAAATAAAACATTCTTTGCAAATAAAAAGNTCACAAATAAAAGAAATGAAACACACAAAATGAAAATGTATGAGTCACTACAGACACTTGAGAGATACTTGCCAATAATTTCACACAGAAAAAATAACAGGAACATATAAATATATTTTCATATATTTGGTTGCACCACCTGACATTTTTGGGTGCTCAAATTAAAAATACTAAAAAATAATGAACCTAAAAACTTTGAAATGTTGGTCAACTACTGAAATCTGTTAGAAAACTTAATTCTTCACTCAGAAATATGTTTTTTATCCATTTTCAAAGAACTTTTTAAAAATACGCTTTTAGACCCTCTTTTTGTCAATGACCCACACGAATAATTAGAGCTTCTGTTGACAACATTCAAATCTTCATTTTCATGCCCATTAAGTTTGTGGACCTACAGCTTTTTGTTTGCTGCTGTGGCGAATCATTCAAATCGCTTCAGTGAGAAATGTTTTCAGTGTCAGGGAGGGGGTTTAAAAATGTCAAGGATGCAGATTGTATCAGACACACCTGCGTGATAGTGAGTCAGTCTCACGTAGTGATGGTTCACGGTAAGGCTGGGCAGTTAATCGCAACATTTCTTTAACCTGAAATGTTTCAAAATATCAGATACATTTTTTTGTGTTTTGATCTACACCAGAGTTACTCAACCCTGTTCAACCAATGAGACAAACTGTTAAAAACTAACTTTACAAAAGAAACAATCTAAGTGGTTGAAGGCAAAAATAGCAAAGGGTAGTAATAAAAGAAAAAAAAATAGTTAAATGTGGAAAAAATTGCCAGAAGCAACAAAAATTGGCAAGAAAAATGGGCTAAAACCTGAATGATACTCAGAGAGCCGCAAAATTTGGCCAAAAGTGGCAATAAAGGAGTGAAAAGTGACTTAAATGGTCAAAAGCAACCAAAAAAATGGTGAGAAAATATGATGAAACTTGAATCAAGTCAGAAAGTACTGAAAAATGGTGAAAGGAAGTGACGAAACAGTGACTTGAAAATGACCAAAGTCAACAGAAAATAGCCAGACAGTTAGAATAACATTTGGAAAATAGTCAGAGGGTAACAAAAAATGGTCCAAAAGTGGCAAAAAAGAGTGAAACGTGTCAGAAAATTGGTATAGAACTGGAAAAAAGTCAGAATATAGCAAAAAAAATAGTCTTAAATGGGCAAAATGAAGTGAAAAGGGACCAAAAAGTGGTAATAAGTAGTTGTTGTGCTGTAATTAATGTAACTGTTCATGTCCTACAATGTGTTTGTTTAAAAACATTTCAGATAGAAACCTAGAAATAATAATAATAATAATTATCATTCATCCCCGGTTCAGGGTGAGAACCTAAAAAAGGAACAAACAGAAGTTAATAAATTTGGTTCTGCTCCCCCTGGATCTAAATGTTTCCTGTGGTTTATTGTTTTTCCGTGTTAATCCCAAACCTGTGAAGACTACACAAATCAGGGAATTGAATCTTGTGGGATGAGATTTTACTCAAGTTCTCTAGTAATGGAAACTCTGGCAAGGCGCAATTGAAACTTAAGAAATATTAATTTATTTTGCAAAAATGTGAAATGGAAACGCAGCTGATGACCTATAAAAGCTTAGTGCACTCTGCATGTCACAAAAAGTTGAAGTCAAAAGTCGAAGAGCACCTTCTGTTACTAAAATTCAACATGAAAATCTCCTTCAGTTTATAGTCCAGTCTGAATAGAGCTCATTTATATTCTGCAGATTGGACTGATTAAAAACTGCAGTTCCACTTGATTTCTGCAGCTCAAAGTAGAGTCACATTCAGAGTCTCACCAGAGGACACTGACATTTCTGCTTTTCTCCGTTTGGTTGTTAAAATCTGTGAGTTACATTCTTCTCAATTATGCATTCGTCAAATGTCAGATATTAATCAGAAATTTACATTTGTCTTGTTTCGGAGAGAATTCTGGCGTCCTGCAGTGGTCCAAATGCCACTTCAGGGACTTCAAAACAGGAACAAATCAAAGGACAGGACTTTTCTTTCCTCAAACACAAGTTAGTTAAATCTTTTTTAAAAACGCACAGAAACGAATAATCTACAAACAACTTCAGACAGAAGTGACAGAAAAGCTTCTTCCCTGTGAAAACAGCGTAATTTGAGAGCGTCTCTCCTGATGTCAGAGACGGTTTCTCAGGATGATAAAAGAAGATCCAGTCACTGCCTCAGGTGTTTAGACTCCATTCATTTGCACGAATAAGATTAATAAAACATGAAAGAGGAGAGAAAATAACAACTGACTCTGCAGATTGGAAATCCCCAGAGAAACACACACATGCATAAACATACACACGCATCAGAAAATGAAGCAGGGATGTAAACTGAGAGTCAATATGAATTTAATCACACAGACAGGTGAGTAGAAAGACAGTTTGGGGTATGAATTAATGTTTTATGATTGATAACAGCAGGAGAAGATGGTTAATGGTTAGCTTTGTTCTCAATCTCCTCTATCTCCACTCACAGACTTTCACACGAGTTCCTTTTAAGTGCACGAGCATAAATCAAACCAGAGTTCACGTTGAACTTAGCAGCATAAAGATGTGGTTCAATTAACATTAAATAGCATCAACCAATCAGGTGTAAACAGGCTTTGGTGTCTGCAGGAAAAACAGTCTGTACGTCGTCTTTTGTCAACATCAGCAACAACAGTAACTCCATCAAAATGAAAGTTCGGCTCTTCAAATGTTTACGGTATCCATGGTTACTGCCGGTTACAGTCCTACTTCCACACTCAGCAAATTGAGTCTCATGGGACGAGATTTTCCTCAATGGAAACATAAGCAAGTTGCAATCGTACTTTATGGAAAATTCCCAAATGTTACTGATTTTTTCCTCTTTTGTTCTGCGCCTGTTCTTTACGGTAAACGATTTCAACATTTAAAAGCCAAGTTTGACTATCGGAAATTAACATTGTAGACATCAACAACATTTTTGACAATCTGAATTTTGATTCAAGATATCTGTAAAATTGAATTACAGATATTTACAACGTCATTTTGACAATAGGCGAAATTACACCACTTTTTGCCATTCATTTGTATGGGGTTTCTCATTCAAGATATCTACTATGTCATTTCGAATATCCAAAATGTAGATTATCAGATATCTGTAAATGAATTTTAGATACCTGGAATTACAATTCGAGATATTTCCAAATACATTTCACCTAGTCAAAATATAATTTTTAATATCTGAAAAAGGAATTGTAGATATCTTGAATTGAGGTGAATTAAAGATATGTGTAATTCCAACTCTGACTCAAAACGTATTTAGAGATATCTTGAATTTGAATTACGGATAGGTACAACTTATTTGCAGATGTCTGTAATTCATATTTTGGGTCTTCGAAATGACGTAGTAGATATATTGAATGAGAAACCCCCATACAAATGAATGGTAAAAAGTGACAAGTTTGACTATCGGAAATTAACAATGTAGACATCAACAATATTTTTGACAATCTGAATTTTGATTCAAGATATCTGTAATACAATTTTGACTAGGCAAAATTGAATTACAGATACTTACAACGTCATTTTGACTATAGGCGAAATAACATTATATTGAATGAGAAACCCCCGTACAAATGAATGGTAAAAAGTGACATTTCACCCAGTCAAAATGAGGTTGTAGACAGCTGTAATGACATTTGTGGATAGGCAAAACATCTGAAATGTACTTTTTGACTACGCAAAGTTAAATTACAGATATCTGCATATCCAATCTAGCTTATAAATGTTAAAATGCCATTGTTCTTTGTGTCTTGCCTTCTTATTCCCGTACCTTCCTGAATCCTTCCAAGTCATTACTCCTTGTTAAGTGCGAAAGATCTGGAGTGGTTTTGTTCCTGTCACTTATTGGGCTTTCTGTGTGCACTTTGTTTTATATTTCCTCCCAGCGTTGCAGTGATTTTCTTTTTTAACCCTCGAATAAATACCCCTTGTTTATTCACTGTCTCGGATTCTCACATTTTGGTTCCTTTGGTTATTTAAAGCTTCCTGTTCTTGGTTGTGTGTCTTTGGAGTTCTGTTAATTTCTGTCTGTTAATCACAATAAAATGAAATCAGCTTTGTAGCTCTGATGGAAGCACAGTGAAGCCTCTGTGTAACTTACTGTTTACAGTGAAACTGAGACTCAGCAGAAACGGATGAACAGATGCGTGTAAATTCTGCTTTGACCTAAATTCTTCCTGCATGTGTCATCACTGTGATTTATGTTTGATTTGACAGTTTCCATGCGAAGCAGTCTGAATTGCATGAGGTTTTTTTTTTTTCTAAAGAGGGTCTGATTGATTGCTTCATTGATTGACGGCTGTGTGGAGTTCACTTATGACCCACGGACCCTGAGGAAGACGCCGAGCCTGCTGGGTAAATCTTTGATGATGGCGTTTGTTTTTGTACGTTTCCTTCAGGAGGTTTTATTGAATATGTTTTTAATTTCCACACAATTTTCAGGTGTAAAGAAGAAAATTGAGTACGGATCAGTGGGAAGCCTCTTCAGGATATAACCCCACTATTGTTGCTAAGCAACCCAGAGGGGGGGGTGGCTCCATACATCATTAAAGCAGCACTCACACGGACATGCACACCTGCCTGTTGTATGACGTAATGTACATGTAAAAACCTCTGTGTGTGATTCTTTCACGGCTCCTCGTTTCCTTCAAACTTCAAACTCGAAACCCGAAAAAAGACCTGACCCCACTGAGGGGCAGCCCAGCAGATGGCTGCATGAAAAGCATATGTTGTCATAAAGAATGCAATAATGCTGCATGGGGGGGGGCAGAGTTATGTCGTGGATATTTCCATACTGTTCAAAAACACGCCACAGAAATGAATCAAAATGGGAAATATAGAGGACGATGAAGAGGATCCCTGCAACAAATGGGACCATAATTCACCAAATGAACATCAAGCTGTGTTGAAAGAGACTTGAAACTACTCTGAACTCATTTGGAAAAAATTCACTGAGACGATTAATCAACTGAGAAATCACCTCGTTTCCTCATCGTTCTCTATAGAAGATCATTTCTTTCTGCAGCCAGAGGATGTTCTCCCTGGTTGCACGATGGCTTGGTGCAGGGTGGGGCCCTTAATTTGCAAGTAATTGCAAATTAGATTTAATCACAATACGACCTGTTGCAATATCCTAATTGAAGACAGTGTAATATTTCTTTAAACTGTGTCAGAACACGAGATAAACCTATCAGTAGGTGTTTTCTGCTCTACACCAGTGTAACTCATCAGGTAAGTGTAGACTCTTAATGTATTTGAAAAAGGTGCTCCAAGTTTTATGAAAACGATTGGTTGAGCCTTTTGTTCGATGAAAGTGCATTTTAACTTCAACAGTCAGAGTTTCACGTTTTCCTGCTCAACATCTTGACAGGTTGGTGCATCAGAATAATGTCAGTAATGTCAGTGCAGATTGGCATTATCATAAATATCAAACAAGTTGTTAAAAACAGTGAGATGGTCTGATCACTGCTGTTAAAAAGTTTATGTTACAACGTTGAAGTATTACGACCTTTTCTCAACCAAAGCACAAAGTCAAGAGGAGCAGGTGTGAACGTATGTGCTGTCATGTTCTTCAGCAGCTTCATGCTTCTGTTAAAAGACACAGGAGCATCTGTCAGTCTAAAATTGGTGGTTTCTTATGCAGCACACATGTTCGCCCCTGTATTTCATCTGTATGTGATTCAGTCTGTAATTATGATGCTACTCTACCTGCAGCACCTGTGAGCAGGAGCACGCACTAGATCCCGTGCACCCAGCCGTGCAGGAGAAAGAAAGTAATTTTCTGTTGCTGTGAACCATGTTTATCTGTAAACGAAGCTCACGCTGCTCCACATTATGCCGTCTAATCTAATTCCAGCACCGATCAATACTAATGAGCGTTTTTTTTCTGTTTGTCACCATTCAAAGGACGCTCCCTGAGGGCCGTACGCTGATTTTTCACCTCACAGTTCGAGAATAACTCACCCTGCAGGAGGACAAAGCTTCATGAAAGTGACCTGCAGCAGCTGCTTGGTGTGCAGCAAAACGAAAGTGAAATACAGAAATAAATAAATCAGAATACGTGCAAATTAATTTTCCCGTCGTTCCCCGGCAGGATGGAGAAATTATGAGACAATTTGTCCTCCTTCCTGGGCACAGAGCTGGCACAATCAGCCAAATATAGCTCAGGTTTCAGAGCATGTGTATGTAGCACAGAGCACAGGAGGAGCCCACGTATAAGGAAAGAAATCAGTGTTTGATCTTCATTTATGATATTTAAACACAAGGAGCAATGTTTGGTTGACTTCTGCTTAACTGCATGATTTTCCACCTTCACTTTCCTGTTTCATATTGAACAACAATATAAAGGTGAATGTCCAAGGCAGTGCTTCCCAACCTTTTCCAAATCATGGCCCACTTTTAAAGCTCAAAAATAACTGAGGCCCACCTCTAGCCCGATAAGTATGGCTGCTATATATTGTTCTTTTGGAACCCCATTCGTAACAATGACTAAAAATGTCACAAAAAAATAAAAAATAAAATAAAATCCAAAATGTGATAACTGTTCAATAATGTAACAGATGTTAAGCCGTTAAAAGTTTTTTTTTACATGTTACATTCTGATGCAGTTGTTATAATTTCGGTTTTACTTTATTCTTTTTTATTACATTTCAAGCTCAGCACTTCTGTTACATTTTCAACAATTTTTGAAAATTTGGGATTTATTATTATTATTTTTTTTAAGTACATTTCAGGTTGATGTTATTTTTCAGGTCATGCTACCTACAGGGCAATGACATGCCTTCTTATGGGAGTTTTTTTTTCACATATGAATATCTCAACTGTTTTAATTTCCTTTAAAACTTGACCAAGTTTAACATTTTAAATATTATTATGTGTATTTGTATCTTAATTAATTAATTTGTACCTTGTATCTGTTCAATGAAATACTTTTTTGGAAATGATTACGCGGCCCACTTGCTATACTTTTGAGGCCCACCGGGGGTCCACGACCCACAGGTTGGGAATCACTGGTCTAAGGTATAAGAGATCAACCAATTTCCATTCTTTTTTGTCAAGGAGGCTGATCTGATATTTGGAGCTGATATCCATGTGTAGTAAAAGTAAAAATACTGGCGTTAAAATTTAAATGATAAAAACTTAACACACTTAACTTTGCACAAATGCCTTTAAGCATGTTTATTAAAGGGACAGTGAGGACTTTGGAATGATGGAAGGATGAATGCAGCATGTTATCAGAAAAAACTGGAGGAAAATTTACACTCATCAGCCCAGAAGCTGCACATGAGACGTACTTGGATGTTCACACATGACAATGATCCAAAACACAAGGACAAGTGGACCTGCCATTGGCTACAGCAGAATAAAGTGAAGGTTCTGGAGTGGCCATCTCAGTCTACTGACCTCAATATCATTGAGCCACTCTGGGGAGATCTCAAACCTGCAGTTCATGCAAGACAGAGCAAGAATTTACAGGAACTGGAGGCTTTTTGCCAAGAAGAATGGTCAGTTTTACCATCTGAGAAAATAAAGACCCTCATCCACAACGAGCACAAAAGACTTCAAGCTGTCATTTGTGTTAAAGGGAGAAATACACGACATTAAGAACTGGGGGGTGGAAACTTTTCATCAGGGTCATTTTAGAAGTTTAGAAAGAGTAAACACAGTTGTTTGTTAATAAATGTCTTCACCCAACCACTAACCATGAGTGACAGAAAAGTTTTTGTGTTATCATTCATATTCTCTGAGAAATGGCCAAGAAATCATAAATTCTGCCAGGGTATGTAAACTTGTGCGCACAACTGTATGTACAGAAATCATTCTCGCTGCATTTGTTTTGGTAAAAACATCAAAATGATTACTGTACAATAAAAAAAGGACAAAGGCTTTCAGCTGACACATCTCTGTCCTTCCTCCAGACATGGAACCTTGAATTGGATCTGGTGGCTCAGACAGTGGTGTGTGTGACTGTGTGTGACTGTGTGTAAATGGGATTAATGAATGCTGATTGGTCATACCTGTAACTGTCTCTCCCTTCAGTGTGTGAGCGGGCGAATGCGACACGCAGTCGGGCGAGAAAAGCACGACGTGACTGCAGCACATTTGTTTCTTTGTTTTCAGTCCGGGGTTTAGTTCTGCTGGTTCTCTTTAAGTGTTGTTTGGTGGCGTGAATATGAAAATAAACCCTGATATGATACGTTATAAAAGCTGCTGGAGTTCAGGCTCAGACTGTAACGATCGCCTGCTTTCAGAACAACACAGGACTGAACAGAGAGCATCGTCCAAACTGTGAATCCTGCAGCAGACCGAGTGTGAAAGTGCTTAAAGTGTGAGTGTGAACGTGTCACATGTATGTTTGTGTGTGTGTGTGTGTGTGTGTGTGTGTGTACTATGAAAGTGTGTTTGGTCAAAACATTCTCCCTGTCGGATTATCACACTCATGCAGCGGGCGGTGTAATACGCCCATCTGTCAATCATCCTTACACAGGCTTACTGGTTTATAGAGCGGACAAATACAACACATATCAGCTACAGACATCCGCACAGTCCCCTCATTCATCATACTGAATGTGTGTGTGCGTGTGTGTGTAGTTTTTGTCTTGTTTTGTAAAGAGAGTCATCTGTAAAGAAACTAAATGGTCTTGTTTGTGTTATATTTCAGCGTGAACATGATGTTCTGGATGGATTTTTAAATGTTTGTGTTGTTTTCAGTAAAGACTGAGTTCAGCTGCAGTTTGTGTCTTCATTGTTCTCACTGCTGAGAATGAGAGTTTGTATTAAAAATGGAGGTTTAGATTAAAATGTGGATGAAAAAGTGTTAAAGAAGGTGTTATCTGTTGGGTTCAACATCTACAGTAGTGCTCATAAATTTACATACCCCGGCAGAGTTTATGATTTCTTGGCCATTTCTCAGAGAATATGAATGATAACACAAAAACTTTTCTGTCACTCATGGTTAGTGGTTGTATATATAATTTTTGTTAGTCTACCTGATCTTATTTTCCACTTCTTCATTAGAGTTTGAACTCTGCTTATTGGCATCCTCAGTTCCTTGGATATCTTTATATATCCCTTTCCTGTTTTATACAGTTGGATTCACTTTTCCTGCAGATTCTTTGACAATTATTTTTCTTTCCCCGTGACTCAGAATCCAGAAATGTCAGTGCAGCACTGGATGAAAACTGCAAGTGTCTGTCAGGAGCTCAGAAACTCACTGAGCTTTTATACACACACACTGATTACAAGCAAATAGATCACAGGTGAGGATGGTTACCTTTAGGAGACATTCAAACACATTTGTGTCGACTTGTGTTCACGTTATCAGGACAAAATCACCAGAGGACGGAAACTGATGTAAACACACCAACAGCAGAGTTCTGAGATGCTGATCTCTAAAAAGTCACAACAACCTGAAGTGGAAGTGATTGCAGCAGCTGATAGAGTAACTTCAGATCAAGCATCCAATGATTGGTTTGACACTTTATATCTACAACTACACTTGAAAAAAGACGAACAACCTTTTTAACCTGGAGTTATTGAAGATGGAAAAGAGACGATGTTCCTTTAATGATCATATTTCACTCTGAGCTGCAGGCGTTGACCTCAGGAACAGAATCACTGAGAGGTTTTCACTCCCACACTTACGACTATTACTGCTGCTCATAATACCTGTGATTGAGTCAGAGCTGACGTCCATGCTTCCAGTAAAACAGTGATCTCACCAGCAACCCGCTATTTTTTCATCACGTGTCAAAGCGCAGATCCATGAATGACTAACCATTAACCGCAGAATATGGGTCACACATACATACACGCTCACACATATGTGCGTTAAGTGCATGAAGGACGTCAGCCTTTTCATACGGAAATGGCTGCGGCCGCTCTCTGAGAAGCCTTTCTTTGTCCTCCTCCAATCGCACCACGTCCTACTTTACAGCTCGCTCCACCTTTGTCTCTGTGCCGAGTCCAATCAAGAAATTAGAGCCACGCCGAACACTCCACTCGTACCATAATTCACTGCACAGGAGCACTTTAGAGCGCAGTTACAGTCTGAATAAACTCAGGGTGAAGCAGATGAGATTACAAGCTGATTGGTTTAGAGCCTCCAAGTCTGAGAATAACTCATCCCCATCAAATTAAGATAATAATGTGCTGCTCATTGCTGGTTAGATTATGCATTTAACCTGGAGCTACGAACACCATCACTGTTGTTTTTCCTGTAATCAAACTTCCCCTCATGCTTCAGGGTTAGTTGTGACAGTAAGATTATTATTTGCCCCTTCCTCTGATTGGAAAAACAATCTGAGTCTTTATTTTCATTTGTTTCCTGTGAACATGGAGCTAGTGTACAGTTACCGGTAAACACAGTGATTGTTGTTGTTTATGTTAATATTTGCAGAACAAAAATCGGACTAATAAAACTTGGTCCAAACTGATGAATGAAGGATGAATGCTCGTACAATAGTCTTTTATGACCTCCTTTTAAATGTGAGTAGTCGGGTCTTCGACGTGTACTCTGCATGAACCTGCAAGTGTGTACTGTTACTAGGTTTTGTGTTCCTGTTCACCTGGACGGTAACCGATGTCGTCTTATTTCACTTCCAAGACCTCACCGGATCTCAGTCTCCTGACCTCAATATCATTGAGCCACTCAGTTGGTGGAAGTTTCTGTTGTGATTATGATTTAAAAAGAGCAAATAAATGGTTCACCCAACCACTAACCATGAGTGAAAGAAACGTTTTTGTGTTATCATTCAAATTCTTTGAAAAATTGCCAATCAATTATCAATTCTGTATCTATCTTTAGTCAAAGGGGTGAGAGTTAATAAGCTATGCTTCTACTCATGTCGTTTTTTTTTTTTTTTAAATTAAATCATTTCTTTAATTATTCTACTTAATTTTTATCTTGTAATATTATTTGGCTTCTTCAAATTTTCATGTATATTTCATATCTTGAAAAATTCTTTGGTAATTATTAGGAAGTCTTGTACAATTTGCATATTCGGGATAAAATTTTAAGGAAAAAAAAACTCTGTATTTTTTATCCCTGATGTTTCTTCAGCTTGTTATTGTGTTGAAACTAAATACTACCCTGTCATAATATATTATCATTTTGCTATATCTGTATTTCTGATTTGTAGTTACTTGCTATCCGTTTTCTATATATTTGATAGATAATGTTTATTCATACTTATTTTTGTACAAAGAGAGCAAAGTTGAAGCTGAAGTCAAATTCCTTGTATGCTTCTTGAAGATACTTGGCAATAAAGGTGATTCTGACTCTGATTCTTCAACGCCCAAAGAATGATGGGATATGTTAGGCCACAAAGGATCCATCCATCTTCCAACACTGGGGGGTCACAACCCACAGCTCCTGACCAACGGGTTAGAGACGACCCCCCCCCCCCCCCCCCCCCCCCCCCCCGTTTCCACAGTCAGTCAGCTTCATTTTTCACATCACAGAGAAACCTGAAAACTATGACGCAATGAAACAGAGGATTTGAGCGGCTGAACTATTACATCATCTGAGAGAGAGAAATCCTGCTGAAGGGGCTTATGGTGTTGAGACAACATCACACACACACACACACACACACACACACACAGAGTCAATAATCAACATTAGAAAACACTAAAGCTGTGTCTAACCGGCTAAAGACTCCACGTCTGCACGACAAGTTGGGTTTAACTGTGAAATTCAAAGCGATACAGCGTGAGATTTGTTTGCTCTTTACTTACTTTACTTGCTCTTTATTGATGCTTTCATACTATAAATCGGAGTGACCAGACGTCTTCTTTTTCATCGTAAAATTATGTNGTTTCCACAGTCAGTCAGCTTCATTTTTCACATCACAGAGAAACCTGAAAACTATGACGCAATGAAACAGAGGATTTGAGCGGCTGAACTATTACATCATCTGAGAGAGAGAAATCCTGCTGAAGGGGCTTATGGTGTTGAGACAACATCACACACACACACACACACACACACACACACAGAGTCAATAATCAACATTAGAAAACACTAAAGCTGTGTCTAACCGGCTAAAGACTCCACGTCTGCATGACAAGTTGGGTTTAACTGTGAAATTCAAAGCGATACACCGTGAGATTTGTTTGCTCTTTACTTACTTTACTTGCTCTTTATTGATGCTTTCATACTATAAATCGGAGTGACCAGACGTCTTCTTTTTCATCGTAAAATTATGTCCAGGGGATTTTATACAGTTTCCCAAAATGTCTGGATTTTCTAGCTTGCTTTATGAACCACTGATATTCTTATTAAAAGCTGCACTGAGATACTGACATTATTCTGATGCACCAACCTGTCATGATGTTGAGCATGCATGAAGCGTGGCCCAAATTGAGTCAAATTTTTTTGATAAAAAGTTGAATTTTTGAGATGAAACATCAGAGTTCTGGGATAAAAAGACAAAATTTGAAATAAAAAGTCAGAATTTTAGATATAAATTCAAAGTTATGAGGTAAAACTATTGTCATGTTAACGTCATGTCATGAACTTTTTCTAAGTATAAACTCAAGGTGATCAGCTCACCTCCTCTTCAGCCTCTACGCTGTGTACTACAGCGTTTCGAGTCCGTGTAAACGCAGATTTTTTTTCACTGCTTTTTTTCCATTTTAGGGTGAAATGCTGTGAAGCGTTGTCATGGAAACGGGACCTCAAAAGGGGCAACTTAAACCTTGAAGTCAGTTTTTCATCCTTTTATTAATAACTGTCTGAAATGGGCTTCAATACATTATTTTGTTTAAATAACAGAAAATTTGGACTTCAAACTGAAGCTACTTTGTCGTCTCTGAGGATCTTTGGGTGTTTTTGCAGGATCTCACAGAGGTCGGGTAGAGGGTTGTCCAGAATATGGTCACCCTGCTGTAAATCATGTCACACCTCACAGGTGATTCCATCATCTCCATTGACTGTATATAGAATGGACAGCGTGCTTCCGCCTGTCACCGCTCTACATTTTTGAAGCCAAAAACCCCGTTTCTCTAGCCGCCATTGTGCAGCCAGAGTCTGCGCAGTAGAGAATTTCTGGTGGAGCAAAGTAAAAAAGAGAAATAAAAATATTTATTTCTTCTTCTTCAGAAGGTTTAGTCTCCTTTTGGCTCTTTCCCGAAGTTTCTTGTATCCCCGATAAAAACTACTCACGAACGGCAGCTGTCAACTATCGTAAAACGAGACTTATATCGCGGTTTTTAACGTCCAATAACTAATGAGAAACTAACTTCTCAGGAAAAAAAAAACACCTGAACACCATGCAGCCAGATGACATCATCATACCACCTTAGAGTAAAGATGAGAGAAACGTTTTTACAAGGTATCGTAATTTCTTAAAGTTTTCCCGGCTCATATCTGGAAATGTACCCCTCCGCCCCGAATACTGGATATGACGTCGGTCTGTGGTCCCCCGCCCCGAATACTGGATATGACGTCGGTCTGTGGTCCCCCGCCCCGAATACTGGATATGACGTCGGTCTGTGGTCCCCCGCCCCGTAGACGACCTCCGAAGTCAAAGAGCCGAACGTCGTTATGTCCACTCATTATACAGTCTATGGGTTCAACCAAGTCAATTCAGCACCAAAATGATTCAGGAGCTTTAATCTCATGATGCTGCAGGAAAAATCTTTGACTGATCTGATGGGACGATGGGAGAGTGAGGGGGGGGGGTGGATAGATGGAGGACCGACCTTTGCAGCAGGCTGAACCCATGGTGGCCTGTCAACAATCCAGCTGTTAAGACGTCCCATCCCCCAAATCCACAAACCCACAGCACCAAGAAACAACACGCTCACCACAGCGAGGCCTCACATCCAGACCTGCAGCCCAACACTGGTCTTTACACTCAGAGTGAAGGGAGAGTGGACAGAGGTGTGGACAGATGTGGACAACAACAACAACAACAACAAGGCTTTTTGGGGGGTAATCCTGCACCAGCACGGCGTCCCACTTCGCCTCCAGCAGGTCGCTGCCATGTGAGGCTGCTGAACCGCCGCCATGAGCGAGGGAAACAACTGCAGGATTACATCTTTAGATTAGATTAGATTCCTCTCCCTCTCTTCATTCATTCCCCCCCCCACCCTCAATCTTACTCTGTCCTCTTTTCATATATTCATTTGTGTGTTCATCTTTTCTCATTTTCTCTCAGGGCTCAGTAATCCCAGAGTTATCTCAGCGCACCGCAAACTACTCGACAGGCACAATCCAGCATCTGCAGCATCTGCAGCATCTGCAGCGGGCGCTTCTTCATTTCTGTAGACTCAGAACGTGCTGTAAAAGATATTCACATGTTTGCATGTCTTTAAAAATACACACACTCCTCAAGGTGGAGGCTAAAATCTGTGCAGTCCAAGCTTACACTTCTCTGCCTACACACAACTTGTTCAACTGCAACTAAGCAACAACAACAACAACGGAGAAACATACATTAGAATAACATGGAATGTGTTCAATGCCTTTTTTTTATTTCTGTATAGTCCCAAGGTTCACACACATTTCTTGTGTTCTCACACACTATAGATCTGAGTACAAACACCCTCCTGTTTTCTTCAGGCTGTAACAAAATGTACATTTCACAGAGCTGTGGGAAATGTCATTAAAGTCTCCGCCAGCTCTAAAAACCTATATTTATTGAAAAGAGCTTCAAAGCCTGTCTGCTTGAAGTCTTAAATTATGTTTCCAGTAGCAGAGCTTATTTTCTAAGAGCAGTAAAAACAAAAGAAAGACTGCAAAAGGAAACACAAAGATGGAAAGAAACATTGGTCTCTGTGTTGTCCGACCCTGGTTAGTAATCTAATTTATTCTGAGGAACAAATGACTTATTGGCAGAAAATTGGTGTGTTGCTTTAGTAGGTTGTTTGAACCAGCAGCCAAAAACCTTCTCTCTCTGAAACGTTATTAGATATTATGACTGTGCATGATTTGAGCGCTATCCAGCTGAAATAAAGCGTCACGACTTGTCAGCCTCCCAAAAAAACAACACCATTATCTCACTGAGTGTGAACAACACTCAAGAAAACACCTGGTCCAACTCCTGACCTCCAAACAGAAAGTTCATGTTTTTGATGTTTTGTTTGTGTTGAACTTAACTGTAAAAGTGCAAGGGAAAAAAAGTAATTTGTCTCAACATTAATATATTACTCAAACATTACTTATAGTTCAGCAAGTATCAGTAATTAAATAAACAGTTTAAGAAAAAACGGCTTAAGGGTTTGCAGATAAAACTTATTATTCACTGTTTGTGGCGGTCGCCCCACATGATGCAGAAAAATGGCGTCTTCAACCTATATTCAATTGAATACACAATACAGACAAGATATTTTATTGTTCGAACTGATGAAGTTTATTGTTTTTTTTTGCAAATACCTCTTCATTCTGAGTTTGACGTCTGCAACACGTTCCTAAAAATCTTGGACAGGTTGAACAAAAGTCTGTTAAAGTTGCTGATGCTGAAAAAACAGCTGTTTGGATCATTCCACAGGTGAACAGGTTGATTTAAACAGGTGAATGTCATGATTGGGTATAAAAGGAGCATCATCCCCAAAAGGCTCAGTCCTTCACAAGCAAAGATGGAGCCAGGTTCACCACTTTGTCAACAACTGCGTGAGCAAATAGTCCAACAGTTTAAGAACAATGTTTCTCAACTTTGTCCAACTGCAGGAATTGATGGATTTCATCATCTACAGTCCATAATATCATCAAAAGATTCAGAGAATCTGGAGAAATCTCTGCACGTAAGCAGCAAGGCCCAAAACCAACATTGAATGGCCGTGACCTTTGACCCCTCAGGCGGCGCTGCANGGTAACTGTCCCAGTATCTGTGAAGGCAGCATTAATGCTGAAAGGTACAAACAGGTTTTGGAGCAACATCTGCTGCCATCCAAGACACTTTGTCTTTTTCAGGGACGTCCCTGATTATTTCAGCAAGACAATGAAACCAAGACACATTCTGCTCCTGTTACAACAGCGTGGCTCCGTAGTAGAAGAGTGCAGCTACTAGACTGACCTGCCTGCAGTCCAGACCTGTCTCCCATTGAAAATGTGTGAAAGAATTCCAGCTCCAAAGCTTCAACAATTAGTGTCCTCAGTTCACAGTTAGAAGTAAAGGTGATGAAACAGTGGAAACATGAACCTGTCCAAGATTTTTAGAAGCATGTTGCAGGCATCTATTTCAAAATGAGCAAATATTTGCACAAAAACAATAAAGTTTATCAGTTTAAACATTAAATATCTTGTCTTTGTGGTGTATTCAACTGAATATTGGTTGAAGAGGATTTGCAAATCATTGTTTTCTGTTTTTATTTCCATTTTACACAACATCCCAACTACAATAGATTTGGGGTTTGTACATATTGTCTTTCTTTGTCGCTTGAGTTATCTTTAAATGGAAAAATTCAGTCGAACAGAAAAAGTAGGTGTCACATCATTGACCTTTGACCCCAGAATGTTCGATTTGAATCTCACTCTGATACCAAAGCTGCAGAGTCCCTTATTGGTGCCTTGAGAGGTGAAAGTATCTGCTTTATTTCCTCAGGGTGTGTCTGAAACTAAGTGATTAAGTCATATTTCTGGTTAAATATCCCCTGTATGCACTAAAACTGAGCATCGCACTGGATAAAAACAATAATAATCAAAAGCAGAATCTCTCAGCGCCTCAAATCTTTTCCTGCAGACTCACATCGATCACTCCACACATCTGGAAACCCACCAATCGGTTCCCACCAAACCAAATCTCCCGCTGGCTCAGGCATTGATCATTTTCTCTGGGCCTAATCGCCCGAGTGTAAACATAAACTTTCATCCTCTCGGCGACGCTCTGGTAATCCCGCAGAGGGGATTATAGCGTGAGGTCATTTAGAGGGATCAAACCACCAGAGGGATTTGAAACAGATCCCAGGGGAGGTTCAGGAAAACACGCCGGGCGGTAGAAGAAAAGGTGTGAGGAGAAGAAAAGAGGGGTGCTTACCTATATCAGACTCTTTGTGGTTCTTAATGAGTTCAGCGAGCTCGAAGTTTCCGGCGATAATGGCCACCTGCAGAGAGACGAGACCATCAGAGACCATCAGAGAGCGTCAGAGAGCGTCAGAGAGTGAGTTTTTACAGGGAGAGGAAACAATTAGAGAGCAGAAAAGGACAAAATTTACATCAGTGACTCTTTACAAGAAGCTACTGGCTGTTTTTTCTTACGTTTTCCTGATAATTATTCATGCACTGGTCTTTGCTTTTTCTCCACAGGACAATAAAAGTTGACGCCTCATTATAATAACATGAGCTCCTTCCTTTGCTCCTTCACACATGCAGCACTCATAGGTTTATAAATCTGATGTCAAGAGTCATGTAATCCATCTTAAACACACACACACACACACACACACACACATTCACATGTTTGAGCCAAGATTCACAACATCCTTCATGTGCACGTGTCAGTTCACATGTTGGAGCAGAAAGGGTTAAAGTTGTCCAGTACTCTGTTAACTTTGAAGAAATGCCGAAGCACACATGCAGAAAAATTCAAAATGATTCATAAAAAATTAAAATATTTTGCAGCTTTAGTGTAAAGAACATGATTTTAACCAACAAGTATGAATCATTGAGGCCACTTTGAAAAACAGAAGCACCTGATATGACAAAAGTAATACATGTATGAGAATAAAATCATAAATTTACATAAACTTATTATGATAGAGTCTATGGCAGGATGATCAGAAGAGAAGTAGAAAAAAAACCCTGTGCAAAAAAAGGAAAGTGGAGCAGCTGCCAGATGATGAAATATTTCCTTTTATGTGAAGACTTAACTCAAGTATAACTCCTCAAAATGTTTCACTTTCATTATTTTCATAATAATAAAAAAAACAACTGCTCTCCTGATAGACAAAACATAGACTAAAATAAAGAGTTTTTTCCAACAATCTATGACCTTATCTTCGTAAATTCATGCATTTATTTTCAATAATCTATGATTTTATTCTCAGAAAACTATGACTATACTGTGGAAAAAAAACTGTGACTTTATTATTGTATATTTAAGAGTCTAATTTCTATGACTTTATTCCCTTAAATCTGTGACTATATTCACTTCAAACTATGACTTTATTCTCTTAAATCTATGACTTTATTCTTTTAAATCTATGACTTTATTCTTTTAAATCTATGACTTTATTCTTTTAAATCTATGACTTTGTTCTTGTAAATCTATGACTGTATCCTCTCCTAAATTTATGACTTAATTATCCTTAATTTTTGACTTTTTGTTGTTTAATCTATGACTTTATTCTCTAAAATCTATGACTTTATTCTCTTAAATCTATGACTTTATTATCCAAAATCTGTGACTTTATTCTCAAAAATCTATGACTTTATTCTCTAAAATCTAAGACTTTATTCTCTTAAATCTATGACTTTATTCTCTTAAATCTATGACTTTATTCTCTTAAATCTATGACTTTATTCTCTTAAATCTATGACTTTATTATCCAAAATCTGTGACTTTATTCTCAAAAATCTATGACTTTATTCTCTAAAATCTAAGACTTTATTCTCTTAAATCTATGACTTTATTCTCTTAAATCTATGACTTTATTCTCTTAAATCTACGGCTGTATCTTCTCCTAAATTTATGACTTAATTATCCTTCATTTTTGACTTCTTTTTTGTTTAATCTATGACTTTATTCTCTAAAATCTATGACTTTCATTTTTTTTAATCTTTGACTTTTTACTCTAAAATCTACGACTTTATTCTCTAAAATCTATGACTTTATTCTCCTAAATCTATGACTATATTCTCTTAAATCTATGACTTTATTCTTGTAAATCTATGACTATATTCTCTAAAATCTATGACTTTATTCTCTAAAATCTATGACTTTATTCTCTAAATCTATGACTTTATTTTCTTAAATCTATGACTTTATTCTCTAAAATCTATGACTTTATTCTCTTCAATGTACGACTTTATTCTCTAAAATCTATGACTTTATTCTTGTAAATCCATGACTTCATTCTTGTGTATTGATGACTTTGTTCTTGTAAATCTATGACTGTATCTTCTTCTAAATTTATGACTTAATTATCCTTCATTTTTGACTTTCTTTTGTTTTATCTATGACTTTATTATCCAAAATCTATGACTTTATTGTCATACATGAATGACTTTTTTCTATAATATCTGAGATGTCATCCTTAGAAAAATCTACGACTTTATTCTTTTACATTTAGGACTATTTTGTCAATGATTTTCTTTTCGTAAATCTACACCACAACATTTAAGACTGTATTCGTGTAAATGTACGACTTTATTCTGGTGCATCTTTGAGTTTTTTCTAGTAGATTTTTGATTTTTTTCTGGTATACCTATGACTTTATTCTTGTGAATTTATGAGATTAATCTCCCATATTTCCTCTTGTTTTCTTAGTCGTGATCCTTGACCCAGAGTTTCATGATTCTTTTTTGAATAAAGTTGTAAATAAATAGGAATAAAGTCATAGCTTTGTGAGAACATTGTCTTAATATGAGAAGGGAACAAAAATTCAGTCTTTCACAAACTGGTTGGTTTAGAATAAAGTTGTTCTCTTTCCTCTTAAGTGTTTCTGGAGTTTTGACCTCTTTAGTTGTCTGATCTCCTCTCTGTGCACCATGGGAAAAAAAAACAAATATATACCAGAATCCTCAGATTTTATTTCCTCTCACTTTCTGAACCATTGTTATGAGTTTATCACTTTTATCCTCAGAGGGTCAGACAGCCAAACCAGAGCAGTGTTTCTGAATCCACTGACAAAAATCACACACAAAGGATGTGTTTTTATAAAAAGACACAGAGATTACGAACACGCCTTCATCTCTTCATGCTTCCATTGTTGAAAGTTGAAAAGCGTCTGCGTCCACTTTAACTGATAATCTCTAAATGTGTCGGGGTCAAACAGAACCCAGACTCCAGCCCGAGGTGTCGCAGCTCAAACCTCGTCTGAGGCTCTGAGGCTGAAAACTCGGGGTGACGCAGCGTTTACGGTCAAAGCCTCGCGACTGTGGAACCAAACGCTGCAGGAATCAGGTCAGAAGATTCTGTGACTGTTTTAAATCTGTTTCACACTTTATTCTGTCATCGCTGCTGAACTGTGGTGTCAGGGTTTAGTCCTGCAAAGCATTTAGCATCAAAAGTTTCCTTAATATTGTTTTTTTTATTCAAATTTTCAATAAAACGACTTTCTAATGGGACTAAAATTAACTTTTGTTTTTTAATAATTCAAAATGTGAAATAAGAAATCTTTGCAAATGAATGTTTATGCAGCATTAATCAGCACATTTTGTGTCTTTATTGTCAGTTTGCAAAACTAATCTAATTAATTATTTTTCCCAGTAATGAAATTTGTTTCATTATGCCATTATTTTTAGGTTCCCCATCTTATGCGTTGTTATAATTGCTATATTAAAGGAGACAATGTAAATATTTAAATTCTAGTTTTGAATAAGAAAAACACAAACATGAGGGAGGTAAAGTCAGATCTTTGAAAAGAAAAACAATCCACAAAAGAAACTCTCTTTGCATAAACACAGGAACATCTCAGAAATTAGAGTATCATAGAAAAAAGTTAAATATTAATGGTCATTCATTTCAGAAAGTGACACCCAGATATTATATAGACTCATTATACAAAGAGTGAATTATTTAAAGCCTTTTAATTCTTGAAATGTTGATTATTATGTCTTATAGATAATGAAAAACCCCAATTTTAGTGTCTCAGAAAATAAGAATATTACATACGATTAATTAAAAAATATATATTTTAAAGGGAAATGTGAGGCCTCTGAAATGTTTTGCAACTTTCTGACAGTTTCCAAGTTTACCCCCAATTCCCGACTCTTTTTTTTTTTTTTTTTTTTTACCACTTTTTTTTTTTTTTTTCAACATTTTTGCAACTCATTATTTTTTTTTTTTAAGTTTCCTCCAAAATTTTCTTGCTCATATTTGTTGCTTATTGGCCATTTTAGTCTCTTTTATTTTTATTTTTTGCCACTTTTGGACCATTTTTTGAAACAAGCTGACTATTTTCCAAGTTATATCCCATCTCTCTGGCAATTTTTGTTGACTTTGGCCATTTTTTCCACTTTTAATTGTTTTACGTTACTATTTTCAACATTTTTGCTACTTTTTGATTATTGATCAAATTTTCTCCAAAATTTTCTTGCTCATATTTGTTGCTTTTTGGCCATTTTAGTCACTTTTCATTTTTTTTTGCCACTTTTCAACCATTTTTTTGTAATAAACCACCTATTTTCCAGGTTTGATCCCAACTTTCTTGCCATTCTTATTGACTTTGGTCATTTTTTACCACTTTTCACTGTTTAACGTTACTATTTTCAACATTTTTGCTACTTTTTGATTATTTGTCAAATTTCCTCCAAATTTTTCTTGCTTATTTAGTTGCTTTTTTGCCATTTTAGTCACTATTCACTCTTTTTTGCCACTTTTGGGTCATTTTTTGAAACAAACTGACTATTTTCCAAGTTTAATCCCAACTTTCTTGCTGTATTTGTTCACTTAAGCTATTTTTACCACTTGTCGATAATCTTTTCAACATTTTTGCTACTTTTTGATTATATTAAATCTCTGAAAACTTTTTCAAATGGAGGCTGAATTTCCTTCATTCCCCCCTGAAAGTGAAGAACCTGCTGTTTGATTTGCAGCATGTTCCCTGAGCGTCCACCAGGGGGCAGTAGCGAGGTTTCCTCCTGAGCAGGCCGGGGGGGTTATCACGCTGTCAGTGACCCAGATCACTCTCCATGCTGTCGTGTTCCTGCAGGCTGCAGAGCTCTCGGGGTGTTACAGGGTTTACAGTACGCTTCAGGACCATCGGTGTGAAAAGACTCTGGGTTATTTCTCACTCAACACACACACGTTAACAGCAGCACACACACACACACACACTCACACACACACATACACACCTCAAGGGAAACCCAGCAGCGTTATATAAGCCTGCTGTGATTCCTGGAGAACAAATATTCAGGAGGAAGCGAGTGAGTGAGTGAGTGAGCGGTGGAGTGATGAAGAGCAGGTGTATTATTAAAGCGGAGCTGGCGACTGTAGCTCTGCTGCCTCCCTCCACACTTGACCTTTTCTCCACATAAATAAAAACGCAGCGTATCCAGGGGAAGGCACAGGGGAGTCTCTAACGAGGATGTTTTCCTTAGGAAGGAGCCTCCTGAATTTTTCAACATTTTCCATTAATATACAATATATTCTCGACTGTTTCTCCCTGATAAAAACGCTAACTTTGAGCAAACTGTGAGTCAATAAATGTAATCTCTCTCTCTCTCTCTCTCTTTTTCTCTCTCTTGTTCTGTTTCATGGAGGAGAATCGGATGTTTCCTGTGAGGGGGATGGAGGATGAATCAAACGGGATGCTGTAAGCCTCTGATCAATAATGCCCAAATCAAAGTGTCCACGAAAAGCTCTTGTTTTTGTCACTGACAGATTAAGGTTTTTTTCTATCAGAGAAACAAGAAGAAACTTGAAACTGTCATCGTTGCAGCTCTAATACATCAACAACTGCCTGTTTCACATTAGTTGACCTTAATAGACACATGTTAGAGGAAACAGCTGAGAGTCAAAGGTCAAAGCTACAAGAAACATGGGGACAATAGAGAGTAGGGCTGAACAGTTTGCAAAAATAATCTAATTTTAATTATCATTTCCTATATTGCGATTTTTTTCGTGCGATTATTTCTAGATTCCCATCTTCCCTGTTTTTAAACAAACTCATTGTAGAACATGAACAGTTTCATTAATTACAGCACAACAACAACAACCCACTACCACTACAAATGGGACTGATTTTTTACACATTTTAACCACTTTTTACTTCTTTTTTGCCTCTTTTAAAACATTTTTGACATAATCTCTCCCTTTTCTAGGTTCACTCCCAATTTTCTTGCCCATTTTTGCCACTTTTGGACATTTTTTTGTAACAAACCACCTATTTTCTAGGTTTAATCCCAACTTTCTTGCCGTATTTGTTCACTAAGGCTATGTTTTACCACTTTTTGTTTCTTTTTTCAACATTTTTACAACTCAGTATTTTTTTTTAAGTTTCCTCCAAATTTTTCTTGCTCATTTTTGTTGCTTTTTGGCCATTTTAGTCTCTTTTAATTTTTTTTGCCACTTTTGGACCATTTTTTGAAACAAAGTGACTATTTTCCAAGTCTAATCCCATCTTTCTTGTCATTCTTATTGACTTTGGCCATTTTTCACCACTCTTCAATGTTTTACGTTACTCTTTTCAACATTTTTGCAACTTTTTGATAATTTGTCAAATTTCCTCCAAATTTTTCTTGCATATTTTTGTTGCTTATTGGCCATTTAAGTCACTATTCACTCTATTTTGCCACTTTTGGGTCATTTTTTGAAACAAAATGACTATTTTCCAAATTTAATCCCAACTATCTTGCCGTGTTTGTTCACTTAGGCTATTTTACCACTGGTCATTATTTTTTTCAACATTTTTGCTACTTTTCGATTATTTTAATGTTTTCTCTTAACAGTTTCTTGCAAATTTTAATTCCTTTTTGTCCATTTAAGTTACTTTTCACTCTTTTTTTGCCACTTTTGGACCATTTTTTGAAAAGAAATGACTATTTTCCAAGTTTAATCCCAACATTCTTGCCATTTTTGTTGACTTTGGCCATGTTTTTACCACTTTTCATTGTTTTACATAACTCTTTTCAACATTTTTGCAATTTTTTGATTACTTGTCAAATTTCCTCCAAATTTTTCTTGCAAATTTTTGTTGCTTATTGACCATTTAAGTCACTTTTCACTCTTTTTTGCCACTTCTGGACCATTTTTTTTTAATACAAAATGACTATTTAACAAGTTTAATCCCATCTTTCTGCCCATTCATGTTGACTTTGGCCACTTTTACCACTTTTCACTATTTTGTGTTACTTTTTTCAACATTTTGACTACTTTCTGAACTTTTTAAAGTTTCCTCTGAATTTTCTCACAAAGTTTGTTTTGCTTCTTGGCCATTTAAGTACATTTTTACTCTTTTTTTTGGCCACTTTTGGACTATGTTTTTGCTGCTTTTTGAGTATTTCCAGGTTTTATCCCATTAAATGCCAATTTTTGTTGTTCCATTGGAAATTTTTTACTGCCTCAAACAATTTAGTCACTTTCACTTTTTGTTTTTGCTGCTTTTGGACTATTTTTTGCCTCTTCTTGAGTATTTACAGATTTATCCCGATTTAAATGCCAATTTTGTTGGGTTTTTGGTGTTTTTTTGGCAATTTTTACCACCTCACACAATTTAGTCACTTTTCACTCTTCTTTGCTACTTTTGGACCATTTTTTGCTACATTTACTACACTGCCTGGCCAAAAACAAAGTCTCCACCTGGATTTAACTAAGCAAATAGGTACGAGCCTCCTATTGGATAATTACTGCATGGGTGATTATCTTTCAGCTGGAAACAAGTTATTTAACCCCAACTGGTGCAATGAGCTGCTTCTCATTTCCTAAACAACCATGTGGAAAGACACATCCCGTGGTCGTGGAAAAGATGTTAGTCTGTTTGAGAAGCGTCAAATCATTGGCATCAAGCAGAGAAAACATCTAAGGAGATTGATGCAGAAACGACTAAAATTGGGTTAAGAACTGTCCAACGCTTTATTAAAAACTGGAAGGATAGTGGGGACCCATCGTCTTCCAGGAAGAAATCTTACACATTTAACTCACTTTTACCTTCTTTTTTCACACTTTTTTCACCTTTTTTTGCAACAAACTAACTTATTTCCAAATTTAATCCCATCTCACTTGCCTTTTTTGTTGTCTTTGGCCATTTAACCACTTTTCAGTGTTTCTCATCACTTTTTCATCATTTTTGCTACTTTCTACATTTTTTTAAAGTTTCTTCCAAAATTTTCTTGTTAGTTTTTGTTGCTTTTTTTGTCTGTTTTAGTCACTTTTAACTCTTTTTTTGCCACTTTTGGACCATTTTTTGCAACCTATCCCAATGTAAATGCAAATTTTGTTGCTTTTTGGCAATTTTTACTGCCTCAAACCAAGTTTTGTGGCTACTCTTTGCTGTTTTTGCCTCTTTTCTCCACTTGTATAATTTCTTTTGTGAAGGTAGTTTTTAACAGTTTGTCTCTTTGGTTGAGTAACTCTGGTGTAGAACAGAAAACATCTGCTGTAAAAACTGTAGCTGATATTTTGAGACATTTCAGGTTATAGAAATGTGGCCGGAAAAAAATCCTGAATGATGGTGATCGGCGATCACTTAAACGTGTGGTGAGATCAAATGGAAGAAAAACAACAGTAGAACTCAGGGCTATGTTTAATAGTGAAAGTGAGAGCATTTCCACACGCACAATGCAAAGAGAACTCAAGGGATTGGGACTGAACAGCTGTGTAGCTTTAAGAAAACCACTAATCAGTGAGGCTAACCAGAAAAAAAGTCTTCAGTTTGTTACGGAACATAAAGATTGGACTCTGGAGGAATGGAAGAAGGTCATGTGGTCTGATGAGTCCAGATTTACCCTGTTCCAGAGTGATGGGCGCATCAGGGTAAGAAGAGAAGCCTCACTCATCATGCCTAGTGCCTACTGTACGAGCCTGTGGGGGCAGTGTTATGATCTGGAGTTGCTGCAGTTGCTCAGGTTCAGCAAAGAATGAGGTCAGCTGACTACCTGAATATACTGAATGACCAGGTTATTTCTTCTCTAATGGCACAGGCATATTCTAAGATGACAACGTCAGGATTCATGGGGCTCAAATAGTAAACGAATGGTTCAGGGAGCATGAGACGTCTCTTTCAGAGTCCAGACCTTAACCCCATTGAGAATCCTTGGTATCCTGCTTTTCTGAAAACAGCTCCAACTCTGCAGAGATCTTCCCTGTGATGATCGGAGACTCTCTCAATACCAATATTAGTCCCTCTGTGGTAACAACAACAATGACAATAACTCTGAGTGTACGTGAACACAATAGGTGGACGCGTGGCCAAGGATGATGACTGCAGCTGCCAACTGAAGCATCAACTGAAGAAAAATCCAACCTTTCTGTAAGTGTGAGTCATTTCAACTAACAGGAACAAAAGGATTCAAAATAATGGTTCTGAAAGGGAGATTATTCCTTCTACCATTACAGTTGAAGATATCATCAATAAAAGCTTCAGGTTTTTCTCTTAGAGTTCAGTTGTAGTATAAAGTGTCTACACTGTGATGTTTCCTGTGAGGGTGGAAGAGGAGGGGACGTGTCTTACGTGGTGACAGCTTGCTCGGTGTCCCACTCGCTTTCAGGATCTCCCACACTGAGAGCAGCAATGTGTGACAAATCTATGACAGGCCAGCGTCTCCCAGAGGAACACAAACTCATCCTCGAGCAGCTCGACTGGATGTGATGGAGTAACACGTCGGTGAAGAGTGACAGAGTGACAGATGAAGACGTCACTTTCACTCTGACCTACAAACTGAGACGCAGAACCAAGCGGGAAAAATCTGAAGCTGTTTGAGAGAAATGTAAAAGGCTGAAACTCAGAACCAATCAGTGCTCGTGTGACAAGCAATATGTCTAAACATCAGACAACTTTACAGACAGAAGAGTGAAGTATTGATTAAGGAATCTACCCCTAAGAGTGAAGACTTTCTTCTTCTCTCCTGCTGTGTTGTTTATAGTTCAATGAGAAACTCAAGAAGAGAAGACGTTCAGGTCAAACACAAAGAAAGAAATGTCTGCAATCGTTCCTGGACTCATTATATCCACTTAAAGCACATTTATTCATCTGTTTCTAGTCGGACTCAGCTTTCACAGAAGCTGCACTCCAAGTCTCTGTTGTGAAGGCAAATAAAAAGGCATAATTGTTCACCCTGCAGAAGTCATTATGCCTTATTTGTAGTAAAAATTGTCTTATTTAAGGACAAAAATTAGGTCTGAATTGCTTGTAACAAGTCAAAAAAATCTGCCAATAGGATAAGAAAAATAAAGTTTCTTGAACTTAGAAAGATGTCTTAAACAAGAAACTTTTTCTTCTCCCATTGGCAGATTTTTTTGACTTGTTACAAGCAATTCAAGTCTCGTTTTTGTCCTTAAAGAACTTGAAATAAGACATTATCCTGGACTTATCAGTTGAATGTAGCTCATATCAAGAATAATAAGACAATTTTACCAAAAATAAGACATAATGACTTCCTCAGATTTCAGTTTTTGCAGTGCACCTGTTATTGGTCAGTCTCAGCTTCAATATAAGTTACAATGATGATGAGAGCAAAAGTGAACTTTTTGTCCACAACCATAAACATTGTTCCATTTGGAGAGGAGTCAACAAGGCCTATGATGAAAGGTCCACCATTCCTACTGTGAAACACGGAGGTGGATCACTGATGTTTTGGGGATGTGTGAGCTACAAAGGCTCAGGAAACTTGGTCCAAACTGATGAATGAAGGATGAATGCAGCATGTTATCAGAAAATACTGGAGGAAAATTTACACTCATCAGCCCAGAAGCTGCACATGAGACGTACTTGGACGTTCACACATGACAATGATCCAAAACACAAGGACAAGTGGACCTGCCATTGGCTACAGCAGAATAAAGTGAAGGTTCTGGAGTGGCNTTTAAAAAGGTTCAAGCATAAAATAATGCCACTGTATTTTTAATTTCCATTTACAATAACTGACATTCAATTTTTAGAGTTTAATTACTGTGGATACTTGTCAGGACGGTTGCACCACCTGACATTTTGGGGGTTTGAGGAACCAAAGCACAAAAAAACATGTTATATTTTAATAGTTTAAAGATGTGTTCAAATAACACAGGTTTCATAGAATAAAGAAATACATGTGATGAAATACTCAATTCATGATGGAAGGAAATATTGCACTCGGACACAAAAAAAGGGACATCACGTCATTGACCCAAAGACTGAGCTTGTAGAATTAATAATTAACATGCATGGACAGAACTTTATTTTTGATGTATCAAACCACCAAAACCACATTTTCCTGTGTCATATTTAAAGTAAGCTGCAAGTAAAACCTTCTCTTCTGTATTTTTGGTAAAAACTCTGACCACTGACAGCTACATTAAATCTGAGTAAGAAACATTGACTTTGGAGTTTCAGATCACTATTTCCCACCTCATCATTAATTCATATAATATTGCATGTTGGAATGAGGTCTTCCATCTGTCATGTGAGCTTTCACCAAAGATGATATCACCTTAATATAAAATTCACCTCATATCAGAGATCCCACTGAACATGGCACCTTTGATACCTGCAAAGTAAGCGTGAAAAATCTCCTCACAGCTCCGACTCTACGCTGAGAAATGAGGCAATATGTTACTAAACTGTATCGCAATTCATAATTCAAAACGCCGCGTGATTAACTTTCTCCTCCCGAGCCTTAATGTGATAGCAAATTAAATAAGTGCAGAGAGAGAGAGGGAGGGAAAGGGAGGGAACGAGACATCAATTTTTGGAGGCTGAGGGAGGAAGAGTCAGAGCAGACAGCAGGGACGTAACACGAGGTTAAAGAGGGAGGAGGAAGAAGAGACAGAAGAAGCAGAAAGATGTGTAAACTCTCCAGGTGATGACTCTGTCAAAGTGCATTATTTGATAAGCTGAAATCGTTGGCAACAGTAAAAAATGAGTTGATCATCTTTAAAAAAAATGGTTTGACATCAATAAGTTATCATTACATGACGATAAATCATATTAAAGGCATGAAAAGGGCCAAAAAATATCCTCAAAAAGTGGCAAAATTGGTGAAAAGGGGCAAAAATTAGAAAAATAAAATCAGAAAATGGTTGGTAACTGACATAAAATGCTCCACAAGTGGCAGAAAAAAGTGAATAGTGACTTAAATGGGCAAAAAATAAACCCAGTTAGAAGTAGAAAAATGTTATTGAGTGCATAAAAATGAAAAGAATCCGGGTCGTTGTGTTTAAAATCTCCTTTTTTGCCATCTTATGTAATGTTCTAATTTTCTGAGTCATTGAATTTTAGCTTTTCATTATTTGTAAGCTATAATCATCAACATTTCAAGAAAAAAAAGGCTTGAAATGATTCACTCTGTGTATTATGAATCTATATAATATCTGTGTTTCACTTTCTGAATGACTGACCAAAAATACTGAACTTTTTTTTTTGTAATATTCTATTTATTTTGAACATAGAGTTGTGCCCATGAGTTTACATACTGTGGAAGAATTTATGATTTCTTGTCATTTTTTTCAACCATAAACATTGTTCCATTTGGAGAGGAGTCAACAAGGCCTATGATGAAAGGTCCACCATTCCTACTGTGAAACACGGAGGTGGATCACTGATGTTTTGGGGATGTGTGAGCTACAAAGGCTCAGGAAACTTGGTCCAAACTGATGAATGAAGGATGAATGCAGCATGTTATCAGAAAATACTGGAGGAAAATTTACACTCATCAGCCCAGAAGCTGCACATGAGACGTACTTGGACGTTCAAACATGACAATGACCCAAAACACAAGGACAAGTGGACCTGCCATTGGCTACAGCAGAATAAAGTGAAGGTTCTGGAGTGGCCATCTCAGTCTCAAGAATTTACAGGAACTGGAGGCTTTTTGCCAAGAAGAATGGTCAGTTTTACCATCTGAGAAGATAAAGACCCTCATCCACAACGCGCATAAAAGACTTCAAGCTGTCATTGATGTTAAAATAGGGAAATCATAAATTCTGCCAGGGTATATAAACTTATGAGCACAACTGTAACTGGATGTCAGGCTTTGGGGCCATCTTTTTATCCAGTAAGTCACCAGACAGAATACTGATACAATAATTACAAGAAAATATCTCTTCCCGCCCCTTGTCATGCATCACTTTAAGCCTTAATTTAACCTTGTCATAAAAAAATTTGCTTTTGTAAAATCAATTTGCAACAGAAAAGTAGCTTTGCAGACAAACAATGATTTTATTCCTGGCAGTAGCCTGGTTCATTTCCGCTGCTTGATGTTTTAACATGGGGGTCTATGGGAATTGACTCACTTTTGGAGACAGCCTCCAGTGGACACTTGGGGAACTGCACAAGTTTAGACTTCAGACTAGGTACAAAAAACAACTTTTAGCCTGAAAACATTGCAAAAAAATCACTTCTTGACAACATTTTTATCTAAAAATGTAAAGTGAAGGTTCTGGAGTGGCCATCTCAGTCTCCTGACCTCAATATCATTGAGCCACTCTGGGGAGATCTCAAACCTGCAGTTCATGCAAGACGGACCAAGAATTTACAGGAACTGGAGGCTTTTTGCCAAGAAGAATGGTCAGTTTTACCATCTGAGAAAATAAAGACCCTCATCCACAACAAGCACAAAAGACTTCAAGCTGTCATCGATGTTAAAGGGGAAAATACACGCTATTAAGAACTGGGGGATGGAAACTTTTCATCAGGGTCATTCTGGAAGTATCTGTTGTCATCATAAATCAGGGGTATGTAAACTTTTGAGCACAACTGTAAATGTGCTTGTGTTTGATTGCAGAAATTTAAACCATAAACCAAAGATGATCTGAATGGTATTATGTGTGTTTCATGTGTATCGTCCAGCCTTGTTTTGTCGTTTGATTTCTTCTCCCCCATCACCTCACAGCCGCTCTGCTGTACTTCTCCTTTGATTTTCACCACGTAGAACAGAAAGCTGCACAGGAAAATGCATGTTTTTTTTTAAAAATATTGATCCAAAGCTGAGGGCGTTTGTTGCTCTTTTACTTTTGAGCTTCATTTTCATTGATGAGGTCAGGGTGATATGATTCCAGGTAACCAATAAAAAAACAGGAAACTTTGTCCCAATTTATCCCTCATTATCATTCTTCCACCCACCATCACAACCACTACTGCCATCACCACCATCACCGCCCCCGCACTGATTCTTTTCCTGTTCTCCCCTGGTTGTCATGGAGACAAATGGTTGTGTATAACACAATAGTAAGCGGTAGGTGGGGGGGGTTGGGGAGAAGCAGCGTGGTGAGCCGCTTTCAGCTGAGGAACATCAGCAGGTTTGAAGAATCAGGAGAGCACAAAGACAGAAAGAAGAGAGGAACAATCAGGAGAAAGGAAATCAATCAGGGATCAATACGGAACAAAAGTCCAGGCGAAGAAACACAGAGGTTTGTTTACGACGACCTTCACACACTGATCTGACCAAAACTTCCTCCATCAAGTCTTTTCTTTTTTTGAAAACCACACAGTCGAGTTGGTGTTTTTATTCCAGCCTGGTGTGAGACAGACAAATGACTAAAATTCTCCCACAAGAGGTCAATGAATGCTAAATAATGGATGCTCCTTTGTGTTTCCTTCACTTCTTTGACTTTACAGCAGAATTTTAAAAGCAGACACACAACAAAATATTCTCATTGACTGTTTGTGTTGGAGTACGATGATTCGTCCAACGAGAGCCTGAAGGTTCTGACTCAAATTTACGCTCCGTAAACTGTAGATTCGATCTAAAAAACAAAAGTATGGTGGCTGCCAAGGACAAATAGTCAATAATTGAAAGGGTGATTATAATCAGGAGAATCAAGCTGCAAACGCAGACATGATTTTTGTCTTAAATACACGTGGAAAAGTCAAGAAAAGTCACCAAAAGGAAGATGAAGCCATTTCAGACCCATGAGTGTTACATCTGACAGGGATGGGTATCAAGAACTGGTTCCTCCCAGAAATCTATAAGAATCTATATCACCAGAGTAATTCATTTACATAAAGGGAACCCCGACTGTAAGGACTTATAGGCATGAATATGCTTAAATGTTTGTCTCAAGCCAGAATTTGTTGTTAAAAGACATAACGAATTGTTTTTTCTTTAAAAAAATACAGTTTAAAACACAGTGTCTATCCTTCGGGTGCAGCCATTGTTTTACTGCCGCAATGCATTCTGGGTTGATGACGTAGATTGGTTGCTTGGTGCCGAGCATCTGGATTTGGCCGTTTACTCACTACTAGGCTACTAGGGGTTAATCAGACAGCCTCAAGTGGACACTTGAGGAACTGCAGCTTTTTGCACTTTTCACCTGATTTATTTCTGAGCAGCAAAGAGGTTTGCTTCAGTAAAACTGTCCATGAACGAACCTCTTTAATCTCCGCTCTGAATACTTGGATAGCTCTCTGCTTTAATGCAATTCATAACATGTCAGCGCTGACGGTAATTGCAGCACGTGACGTTGAATACTTATGAGGATACGATGCTGAAGGGGAAATCGTGTCAGAGTTTGAGTGTGTGCAGAGCTCAGGGCGGTGGAGCACGACGGGGCAAAGAAAAGAGAAAAGAGAGGAGACAATGAATGTAATGAGGAGGAGAGAGGATTCAGAAGTTTAGAAAGAAGAGAGGATAGTGAGATGGAAATGTTGGAAATGTTGGAAATGAAAGGTGGATGGAGTTAAACCTGCAGAGAGAATGAAAAGATTATAGGAGCAGGAGGTGAGATTACAGGAATGCAAATTCAGTTTGAGGTGACAGAAAGAGCAAAGACGGGTCAAAGAGACCGAAGAGGATGTGACCAAGTGATAGAGGAGATCGATTATTGAAGGAAATGAACATTTTCCTCTTTTATTCAGGCTCTTCGTCCAGAGAAAGGTCCGCTCAGAGAGGATGATGGGTATGAGACACTGATTATAAAGTTTCACACACAACAAATAACATTTCTCCACATTTAGCCCTGAAACATAAGATTTCTAAGATTTTTAAATATTGAACTTTGATATCTAAATATTTGCAATAAAATCCGGCTTAACAAGATCGCTTCCTCCAACTTTTGTTTCGGTGTTTCCAACGTGCGGGAGTGTGGATTTACATATTTGAACCTCAAAGTTTAGAAATCTTGTCTTCATATTTAGAAACTTTTGCCATATATTTAAGTGAAATATTTAGAAATCGTACCTCAGGACTTAGGAATCTTGACTTCATATTTGATAATCTGGACTAAGTATTTAGAAAATCTTTGCTCAAGCTTTAGAAATATTGACTAAATATTTAGAAATGTTGACGATAAAGTAAGAAATCTTCGTGAAAAATGTAGAAATCGTACCTCAGGACTTAGAAATCTCGACTTACTTTTTTAGAAATCTTTAGCAAATGGTTAGAAATCTTGGGAAAAAATTTAAAAAATCTCATTAAAATATATTTTAATCCTGCAATTTTGGCGTAATATTTAGAAATCTTAGTGAAATATTTGGAAATTGTATATCAGGATTTAGAAATCTTGACTTTATATTTAGAAATGTTAACTAAATAATTAGACCTCTTGGCAAAATATTTAAAATATCTGAGTGAAATATTCTGAAATTGTACCACAACATTTGGCAATCTTGACTTATTTAGAAATCTTCGTGAATGTTTAAAATTTTAGTGAATTATTTGGAAATTGTACCTCAGGATTTAGAAATCTTGACTAAATATTTAGAAATCATTGCAAAACTTTTAGAAATCATAGTGACATAATTAAACATCAAAGCCAAATTTTTAGAAATATTGGATAAATATTTAGAATCTAAGATAAATATTAAGTTTCAGCTAAACATTTAGAATGTAAACTAAACGTTTAGAAACGTAGCTGGGTCAATGAGGTGACGTCCCTTTTTTTGTGTCCGGGTGCAATATTTCCCTCCATCATGAATTGAGTATTTCATCACATGTATTTCTTTATTCTATGAAACCTGTGTTATTTGAACACATCTTTAAACTATTAAAATATAACATGTTTTTTTGTGTTTTGGTTCCTCAAACCCCCAAAATGTCAGGTGGTGCAACCGTCCTGACAAGTATCCACAGTAATTAAACTCTAAAAATTGAATGTCAGTTATTGTAAATGGAAATTAAAAATACAGTGGCATTATTTTATGCTTGAACCTTTTTAAATAAAACATTCTTTGCAAATAAAAAGAATTTTAAAGCTGTTGAGAAATGTAAAAAACTTTTGTCCCGTAATTTTCACCTTGTCAAATGTCAGGGTGGAGCAACCGTAACATTAGACTTTTATTTTAAAGTGAAGAGAATAAAACAGGAAACAGGAAACTGCATCAGCCAGAGGAGCCCAAATGACATTTGTGACCAAGTGGAAAAGTTTGTAGATTTCTCTGAAATACTGATAAAAAAGGTTTTTTCACTTCATTGGTGACTGGAACAATTTCCATGTCAGGTGGNGTAATAATGTGAAATGTTATTTTAACATCAAATTATTTATCTTATTCACAAATAAAAGAAATGAAACACACAAAATGAAAATGTATGAGTCACTACAGACACTTGAGAGATACTTGCCAATAATTTCACACAGAAAAAATAACAGGAACATATAAATATATTTTCATATATTTGGTTGCACCACCTGACATTTTTGGGTGCTCAGATTAAAAATACTAAAAAATAATGAACCTAAAAACTTTGAAACGTTGGTCAACTACTGAAATCTGTTAGAAAACATAATTCTTCTCTCAGAAATATGTTTTTTGACCCTCTTTTTGTCATTGACCCAGCTAAATACTTGGAATCAGGACAGTTAGATAAAAGATTCAACATTTTTATATAATGTTTGACAAATATATTTAATTTTTTTTCTCTAAATCTGAATAAAAAGTGATGTTTTAGGGCTGAATGTGGAGAAATGTTGTTTCCCCTCATGGTTGGGAGATTTTGGTGCTTCAGCTTTTTTTTCACACTTCCTCCAATTCTCAAGGCTGCAACATGTTTTCTCAGGATAATCTGTAGTACACACACACACATGTGCACACACACACACACACTCGGTGACAGAGGGAACTGACACATGATATTATCAGATGACCACACGCCCACACGCTGTCCTAATTAAGAGCGTGTGCTGTAAAGCGTCGTAAGCGTGTGTGTCTCCGTCAGCTGCAACAACTGCTGTTTATTAGTGTTTTCACTCCCTGCTCGTTAACTCGGCTCCTAATGATGCTTCTCTCTCTCTTCAGGTTTTTCTCTCTGCAGAGCTGACAGGCAGCATAAGCCCCCCCCTCCTCCCCTCCTCCACAAACTATTCTGGAAACACACAGACGGAGCCACATGTCCACAAAAGAAGGGGATCCCTCGTTTCTAATCTCCACCTGTGAATCTGTATGAAACCACTTTACCTGTTTTATTCCAACACAAGCGTGAAATGAAACTGTGAGACTCTGCGTCTGTTTGCAGCAACTATTTTCAACACAAAACCAACGCAGTTCAGCTTTTCCCAACGCTCAGAGTCCTGAGCTCAAATACGCCCTCAGGAAAAGGTGTTTGCTGTCACTGTGCTCTGCTTTCTCTCTGCTGAAAACGCTCCAGCTTTGAGAGAACGAGACCTTTAACAACCAATCCAAAAAGAGAGGCCACGACTCCCGGTGTCAACAGCAACGCCGCACAAACTCGTTCCTGTCAAGAGTTGCTTTGGTTAAGTTTTCTCTTCTGTTTTTGTTATAATCTATTTTCATGTTTGACTGTAGATGTTCCCTTTGTGTGTGTCTTTTTTGTCCTTTTGTATTCCTGCAATCTAGTTTGAGTGAGGGGAACTTTAAAGAGGGGGTATTATTCTATCTGACATAGCAAACCTGACTTTTTGAGGCACATATGAAGTCAAATTTTTGGATAAAAGTCTAAAATTGAGATAAGGCTCATACTTTTGTGCTTAAAGGTTATTTTCTGGGATAAAAAGTCACATTTATGACATTAGAAGTCCATACTTTAACATGATGGAATCAAAAAAATGCCAAAAGTTTAAGACAGAAAGTCAAAATTTTTAAGCTAAAAAGTTAAAATCATGGGATAAAAAGTCAATATTTTGAGAAACCTAAGTCAAAATCATGGGATATCAAATTCAAATTATTAAGTTTAAGTATAACTGTATAATATTTCAATATAAAGTCATCATATTAAGTCAAATTGTTGGATAAAAGGGTCATAGTTTTGTGTTTAAAAGTTAAATTCTGAGATAAAAAGTCACATTTAAAAAAAGTCATAATTTAGAGAAAAAAAATGCCAAAATTTTAGATGGAAAGTCAAACTTTTTAAGCTAAAAAGTCAAGATCGTGAGATAAAAAGACAATATTTTTAGATACTTAAGGCAAAATCTTATAGCCAATATCATAAAATATAATCAGTAAATATCATAAAATCATTAAATATCATAGCCAAATTATCAAGTTTAAGTATATTAATATATAATATTTCAACAAAAAGTCATCATATTGAGTCAAATTGTTGGATAAAAAGACAAAAATGTGAGGTAAAGGTCATATTTTTGTGCTTGAAACTTAAATTTTGTAATAAAAAAGTCACATTTATGACCTTAGAAGTTAATATTTTGAGATAATAGAATCAAAATCCTGGGAGAAAAAGTTGAATTCTTTGAGATAAAAACTTGACATTTTGAGCTAAAAAGTCAAAGGTGTGAGATAAAAGCATAATTAACAAAAACATGCCAACATTTCGAGACAGAAAGTCAAACATTTCAAGCTAAAAAGTCAAAATCATGGGATATCAAATTCAAATTATCAAGTTTAAGTATATAAATATATAATATTTCAACAAAAAGTCATCATATTGAGTCAAATTGTTGGATTAACAGTCAAAAAATTGTGATAAGGGTCATAGTTTTGTGCTTAAAAGTTATTTTCTGAGATTAAAAGTTGCATTTATGAGCTTAGAAGTCCATATTTTGACATAACGGAATTAAAAAAAATGCTAAAATTTTAAGACAGAAAGTCAAACATTTTAAGCTAAAAAGTCAAAATCATGGGATATCAAATTCAAATTATTAAGTTTAAGAATAATTGTATAATATTTCAATATAAAGTAATCATATTAGGTCAGATTGTTGGATAAAAGGGTCATAGTTTTGTGATTAAAAGTTATTTTCTGAGATAAAAAGTCATATATACGACCTTAGAAGTTGATATTTTGACATAATGAAGTCAAAATCCTGGTAGAAAAAGTTGAAATCATGAGATAAAAACACAACATTTTGAGCTGAAAAGTCAAAGTTATGAGCTAAAAAGTCAAAGTTGAAATTAAAAATCAAAAGGTATAAGATGAAAAGTCATAATTAAGAGAAAAATGGTATATAAGTATATAATATATAAATATAAAGTCATCACATTAAGTCAAATTGTTGGATAAAAGGGTCATAGTTTTGTGTTTAAAAGTTAAATTCTGAGTTAAAAAGCCACGTTTATGACCTTAGAAGTTAATAATTTGTTATAATGGAATTAAAGAGTTGAGATGAAGTCAAAATCCTGGGAGAAAAAGTTGAATTCTTGAAATAAAAGCACAACATTTTGAGCTAAAAAGTCAAAGTTATGAGATTAAAAAGACAAATTTGAAATGAAATGTAAGAGGTTTGAGATAAAAGTCATAATTTAGAGAAAAAAAATGCTAAAATTTTAAGATGGAAAGTCAAACTTTTTAAGCTAAAAAGTCAAGATTGTGAGATAAAAAGACGATATTTTCAGATACTTTTCAGATAGATTCAGATACTTAAGGCAAAATCTTGAGATATCAGAGCCAAATTATCAAGTTTAAGTATATAAATATATAATATTTCAACAAAAAGTCATCATATTGAGTCAAAATATTGGATAAAAAGACTAAAATTGAGATAAGGGTCGTAGTTTTGTGCTTGAAAGTTATTTTCTGAGATAAAAAGATGCATTTATGACCTTAGAAGTCCATATTTTGACATAATGGAACCAAAAAATGCTAAAATTTTCAGACAGAAAGTCAAAGGAGGAGGAGTCTTAAAGAGACAGCAGCTTAAATGACAGAGGCTAAAATAAAGGTTTTCTTTAAAACAGAGATTTTTTTCGCTGTAAAACATTCCTCTCATAAGGACAAACCCTAAAAAAGCACTTTCCCCTTTTCTTTAATGCACCATAAACAAGGTTCTGTAAGAAAGTTTCAGTCTAAGTCGTGTTCTCTGTGTTTCTTCACAACTTCCCAGCATTCAGCCAGCATCACAGATTAAACCATTTCTGATTTTGGTGAGAACAAAACCCTGAACTCGACACCATCCAACACTTTCAGGATTTAATGCCAAATAGGAGCCGAACCTCTGCGGCGAAGGTTTCGGTTAAATGAGAGGAAATTCATGCAGCAGGTTTAACGGTCAGCGAGAAACTAAAACCAACACATTTCATTCGTTCACTGTGATTTTTGCAGATTGGCAGGATCTGTTAGTGTTGATATGGAGGAGTATAAAGTTAATATTTTGTGATTTGATGAAGAAGAAGTGCTTTGAATGTTCATCTTCTGATACTTCAGCTGCTGATCTCCTCCATTTCCAAGAACGCCGTCCACTCAGAGAACAGGCTCAAACTTGTTGGATTCGGCTCTCGGCTCCATGTGTAGGTGGAGAGTGCAACGGTGATAAAGATAGTAAGAGCAAGAGAGCGAGTTCTTCCACTCGAAAACAAGTGAGAGTCCACAGCATGTCTAGTGGCTGCTTGTTGTTCTGCTGCTGAGGCTTCTGTCAGCGGCAAAACTGCTGTTTGTCTCTTTATCAACAGATTTCTCTCTGAATGTTTGCAGAGATGCCGGAGCCAAACGTTGGCTGCTGAAAGCCTCCTTCAGTCTGTGACTCCGAGGGAGTGAAACCATTTCCTGTTACTGTTGATATTCTGCTTCCAAAAAAGACATGTTGCTGCTCTTGAAATATCTTCCAGGGCTGGGAAATTATTCAACAGTTGCTCTTTTTGTGCAGCGATGATAGGATGATGTTGTACTGTTTGTATCATGTTAGTGTTACATAAAATGATGCTGTCCAAATTATTAATGGCAGACTTCATCAGAAATGTTCAGCTCCTCTGAAAAGATGTTTCATAATAACAGAAAATCACTTCTTAATTCAACGTTTGATGATTCTTTACATGAAATTTAAAATGACACAATGTTGAAATGGATAACCTCAAGTCTGAAAAAACATCTTGGAGCGTAAAAAAAAACACCTCACGATTTTAGAAAAAGATCTAATTGTGATTTTTCTGTCAGATATTGCGATTTCACTTGAATGTAAGGATGAAAACTGAAGATAAGAATTGTTTCTAACTGTATTTATTAACAATTTTGCATTAAAAAGTCAATATTTTGAGATAAAAGGAAAAATTTAAAGATATTAAAATCAAAATTTTAAAAGATTACAGTTAATATTTGATTTAATGGTCAAAACTTTGAGGAATTTAAAGTTGAAATTTGAAAAAAAAGGGTTATATATTGAGCTAATAGGACATTTCTTTAAACAGAAAGTCAAGTTTTGAGCTGAAAGAAAAACTTAAGCGATAAAAAGTCAATATCTCAAGATAATACAGTCAAAAAAATTGATATGTTTGTCAAAATTCTGAGATAAAAAGACAAAACTTGAGCTGAAAAGTCGAAGTTATCAGATTAAGAGACAAAGTTTTGGGATAAATAGTTGCAGTTATAAGGACAAAAAGTGAAATTTGAGAAACAAAAAGTCAAAGTGTTGAGATATTAAAGTAAAAAATTTGAGTCAAAAAGTCAGTTATGAGATTAAGAGACAAAATTTTGAGCTAGAAAGGCGAAGTTGTGAGATGAAAAGTCATTTTTGAGAAAGAAATTTTGAGATAAAGATTCAAAATTTAAAAAAAAAATGTGCACGTACAATTTTTAAAGTCCTAGACCAAGGAAAAAAGGATCTTTTCTAACAGTTTTACATCCAAAAACAGCTGACACAACAAATCCTGGATCAGTCAGGATATAAAAAAAATCACAGCTTTGGCGATCACATGATCACGATATCTGGATTTGTGATTTCGATTCGGCCCTACTGATCACAAATTACATTAAATCACAATATGACCTGTGGCAATATTCTAATCACAGACAGTGAAATAATTATTTAACCAGAATCAGAGTTCCAGATAAACATCTTTTTCTGAAAATCTTTTATGCTTTACAACCAAATAGCGAAACTTTTGAAAACGACCTTTGCAAGAGGAACAATCAAAGTGGTGAAAAGTGGCAAAAACAGCAATAAAAATAACTTTAAGGTGCCAAAAATGGTCAAGGAGCAGCAAAAATTGCCAAGAAATTTTGGAGAAAACTTGAAAAATACTCAGACAGAAGCAAAGAATGGTCCAAAAGCGGTGAGAAGAAAGAGTGAAAAGTGACTAAAATGGACAAAAATTAACCAAACATTGGCAAGAAAACTGGGAGAAAACTAGAGAAGGTAGCAAAAGCAGGGGAAAAGTGACAAAAAACAGTGAAAAGTGGTTAAAAAAATAGCCATAGTTGACAGTAAATGGCGAGAAAGTTGGGAGAAAACTTAAAAATTAATCAGAACAAAAAGAGGTGGGAAAAAGAAACGTGATGGGATGTTGTCTTTTCATAATTGTGTCAGTGTTCATGTCCTAAAAATAATAGCACAAACAAATTGCAATTACATTACAGGGAAAAAGAACTGCAATTAGATTAGTTTTGCAAATCATTCAGAGTGAATGCAAACAGTCGAATGTCTGAAGTCTGTGTTTGCTGATGTGAAAACGCAGCAGAAAAAAAAACCTGGACGACTGAGCATGAGAATGCACTAAAGTAATGACGTATATGTCACACAACAGGTGTGAAACTGCAAAAGTGACTCATAATAGTATGAATAAAACCAGGAGAATTCACGTCTCCATCTGTTTACACGTAGACTTTATAAAAAATGTAGAATATTTCCTGTTGCAATACTCAATTAAACAGACAGTGAAATATTTCTATAACTCGCAATTTGTCAAAATATCAGATATAGTTTTGCAGCAGATGTTTTCTGTTCTACACCAGAGTTACTCAACCAAAGAGACAAACTGTTAAAAACTACCTTTACGAAAGAAAAACCCTACAATCTAAGTGGTTAAATGAGGCAAAAACAGCAAAGAGTAGCGATAAAACTTAGTTTGAGGTCGTAGAAATGACCAAAAAAGCAACAAAAGTTGGCATTGCAATTGAAATAAAACTTGTTAATACTCATAAAGTAGCAAAAAATCTTTCCAAAGTGGCAAAAAAAGAGTGAAAATTTAAGAAAATTACCAACAAGTGACAAAAATAAGCAAGAAAAATTTGGAGGGAACTCAAAAAGACATCAGAAGCGGCAAAAATTATGACAAAAAATAGTGAAAAGTGGTAAAAAAAATGGCCAAAGTCAATAAAAACTGCAATAAAGTTGGGATTTAACTTGGAGAATAGTCAGTTTGTTGCAGAATAAATGGTCGAAAAGTGGCAGAAAAAGAGTAAAAAGTGTCAATAATGGGCCAAAACAAAACTGTTAAAAACTACCTTTACAAAAGAAACTGAGCAAGTAAAGAAAAGAGACAAAAACAGCAAAAAGAAGAAATAAAACTTAGTTTGAGGTGGTAAAAAATGGCAAAAAAGCAACAAAAATTGGTATTTAGATTGGGATACAACCTGGAAATACTCAAAAAGCAGCAAAAAATGGTCCAAAAGTGTGAAAAAAAGAAGTGAAAAATGACTAAAATGGCTACAAAGCAACAAAAATCAACTAGAAAAATTTGGGGGGGGAAACTTTGAGAAAGTCAAAAAGTAGCAGCAGAGGGGAAAAAAGTGACAAAAAACAGTGAAAAGTGGCTAAAAATTGGTAAATTAAAAAAAAAATGGCAAGAAACTTGGACTAAACTTGGAAAAAAGTCAGTTTGGTGCAAAAAAATGGTCCAAAAGTGTCAAAACTTGGGAAGTAAATTGGGAGTCAACCTTAAAATTGTTAGAATGTACCAAAAAATGTTCCAAAAGTGGTGAAAAAGAAGGTAAAAGTGGTTAAAACATGTATAAATCAGTCCCAGTTGTCGTGGTCGTGGGTTGTTGTTGTTGTGCTGTAATTAATGAAACTGTTCATGTTTTATAATGTGTTTGTTTAACAACATATAAGATGGGGACTTATAAATAAAAGCACAAAAAAAACACAATTGCAATATAGGAAGTTATAATCGCAATGAGATTATTTTTGCAAATCGTTCAGCTCTACTGAAAACTGACTCAAAATTTCCAGAAGTTCATGTGTGAAAAAGTCCAAAGTGTCCAGTCTGTCGAGCTTTAAGGGAACACCACCTCTCTGAGACAGATTTTCTCACTTGGTGTAGAAACATGCTGCTCCAGACTGTTCTACAGAAGCTCTTCAAAGTTTCTGGTTGGATTGGAATCACAGAAACTTATGGGTTCAGACTTTCAACAACAGACCAGAGTTTAAGGTTTGTCCAGGATAAAACAACAAGTCTTGGACATGATCATATCTTCCATTATATTGTTTGATATCTTTCAGTTACTCCTGAAGCTGTCTGTGCCACAGACTGTATAATGAGTGGACGTAATGACGTTCGGCTCAAACTGAAGCCTCCAGCAGATGCCCTGCCCCCTGGTGTCTGGCTGCAGTATAGGTCATAAGCCCCGCCCCCTGGTGTCTGGCTGCAGTATAGGTCATAAGCCCCGCCCCCTGGTGTCTGGCTGCAGTATAGGTCATAAGCCCCGCCTCCCCATGTATTCCAGATATGAGCCGGGAAAACTTTAAAAAATTACGATACCTGGTAGAAACGTTTCTCTCATCCTTACACTAAGGTAGTATGATGATGTCATTTGGTGTTCAGGTGTTTTTTTTTGTTTCGCATTAGTTATTGGACGTTAAAAACCGCGATATATGTTTCGTTTTACGATAGTTGACAGCTGCTGTTCGTGAGTAGTTTTTATCGGGGATATAAGAAACTTCTGGAAAGAGCCAAAAGGAGACTAAACCTTCTGAAGAAGAAGAAATAAATATTTTTATTTCTCTTTTTTACTTGGCTCCACTGGAAATTCTCTACTGCGCAGACTCTGGCTGCACAATGGCGGCTAGAGAAACGGGGTTTTTGGCTTCAAAAACGTAGAACGGTGACAGGCGGAAGCACGCTGTTTATTCTATATACAGTCATTGATCATATCCAATATGCCTGGTCTACGATTTGCACATCAGCAAAGAAGGTTTCTAAAATCTCCGGAAAGACTTGAGTTCCTGATTCTACAAACATTCAACAACTATGCACAAAAACCTGCAGCCGTTTGTGTAGAATAGAACAGCTCTGCTGACACAGTGGTGGTGAAAGTCACCGTAGGTTTCTGTAAATAATTGCAGAGCTGCAGAACAGGAACAAAAAGAAGGCTGTATCTGTACAATCAAACTCTAGGAAGATCATAATCCTGTCTGATCTCTCAATGTGAAGGTTTCACTGCTTTTCTGGAGATAAACGCAGAAGAAACAAGACGACTGATTCTCTACAAACCTACTCACCGTTCACTATAAGTGACTGATTTAAAATACTGACTGAAAATAACGTATTTATGTTTCAACTCAGGTTGTAGCCTCTTAATACTTTTGAATTTTTTTGTTTTTCTCAGGTTGTTCTACAGAAAATTGACAATGTGTCAAAATTTGAGATGAAAAGTCAAAATTCTGAGACAAAAAATAAAAGTTTTGGGATAAAAACTCAAAATATTGAGCTAAAATATCAACGTTTTTGGATACTAAATCAACATTTTCAGCCAATGTATTAAAGTTTTGAGATAAAAAGTCAAAATTTTGAGCTAAAAAAAAATCAAAGGTTTTGTAGATACAAATTAACAATTTGAGCTTAAAAAATTAAAAGTTTTGGGATAAAAACTCAAAGTTTTGAGCTAAAATATCAACGTTTTTGGATACAAAATCAATGTTTTCAGCCAAAATATCAAAGTTTTAAGATAAAAAGTTGAAATTTTGAGCTAAAAAAAAAATCAAAGTTTCTGGATACAAAATCAACATTTTGAGCTAGAAAAAATAAAAAATTGAGATAAAAAAACTAACATTTTGAGCTTCAATACCCCCCAAAGTTTTGAAATAAAAAACATTTTGAGCTAGAAAAAATAAAAGTTTTGAGAAACAAAGTCAACACTTTGAGCTTAAAAGTAAAAAACATTTTTGAGAAACAAAATCAATCTTTTCAGCTAAAAACAATCAAAGTTTTTACACACAAAATCAACATTTTGAGCTAAAAAAAATCGAAGTTTTGAGATAAATAGTCAAAGTTCTGAGAAAATTGTTGAAATTTTGACCATTTCACAAAATTTTGACAACAAGTGCAAAAGAAAAAAGAAATCTAAACAAAGCCACTTTTTAATTTTCTAGATTTCCAATGGGGGAAATTAGATTTATACATTCTTTTTGTTTCCCTTATAAAAAATTTTGAGGATCTTTGGGTATTTTTGCAGGAGTTTTGGCCGAGTTTGGGGTCTTTTCTTTTCTTTTTTTTGAATAAAGTCACCGTATAAAAGCAGACAGAGCAGCACATGAGTCTGCGTTATGATTTTCACAGTTTTGAGTCGACAAAAGTATAATTTCAGTCGACATCTGCTCCAGTATCAGCAGCTAAAGCTCAGTATCAGCCTCTTCAACTTCTGCAGAAAACTGTCAGTGCTTTGATGCTGAAGCATGATATGACAGACTTCAAACACAATATATAAGAGCCTGGAAAAATTACATGTAACAACAGCAAGAAATGGAAGAATGGAGGCTCAGAGTGCAGAGAAAAAAGACCAGCAATCATTGGACAATTGAGACGGATGGACTGATGGGTAATCACTGAGACTCTGCTGTAACTGAGCTCTTTTATCACGACCTCTTTGTTCTCTTACATCAACTCAGTGACACAGTGTTTGTCTACTGTGTGATTTCTCACTGCACTGAGGCATTGTGGGAAAGAAATCTGCTCTTAGAAACTCGCTCTGAGGCTTAAACACCGCCATCGTACCTCAAAGGTGAAGCGTTACAGCGAGGCGTCAAAGTCCCAGGATGAAAAAAGATCCCAGCGTGATCACACTGCACTCAGGGAGATTTGTATCTTTATATATTTTTACTATATTTACGTCTCTTTACAGAGAAAGGCTCGTGCTTTTATGGTTTGGCCTTGTGGGGAAGTGGTTGAGTTTCGCCGCCCGTCTGTGCGAGCGTGTCACAAATGGAAATCTCAGATCTGGAGTATTGGACTGAATCCTTCAGCGTGTATTCATCTCCTGATACTCCACACAGCTGCTGTCTTTGGGAGGAAAAATAACACCAAAACATCTCTGCAAAGGGCTCCAGGCGTCACTGACTGCTCACATCCAAGGCAGAGACGCTTAAAAAACCACCTGAACGTTTGACAGGAAACGAAGCAACGGGACTGAACCGACTCAAAGGATGGAGGGAAATGTTTCTGCTTCATTATAATCAAAACAAAAGGGTCAATGACAAAAAGAGGGTCTAAAAACTTATTTTTAAAAAGTTCTTTGAAAATGGATAAAAACATGTTTCTGAGAGAAGAATTATGTTTTCTAACAGATTTCAGTAGTTGACCAACATTTCTAAGTTTTTAGGTTCATTATTTTCTAGTATCTTTAATTTGAGCACCCAAAAATGTCAGGTGGTGCAACCAAATATATGAAAATATATTTATATGTTCCTGTTATTTTTTCTGTATGAAATTATTGGCAAGTATCTCTCAAGTTTCTTTACAAAAGAAAAAATAACAATCTAAGTGGTTAATAGAGGCAAAAACAGAAAAGAGTAGCAATAAAACTTAGTTTGAGGTAGTCAAAGTTGCCAAAAAAGCAATAAAAATAGTCAAAAAGTAGTTAAACAAAGGTCTATAAGTGGCAGAAAAGTGTGGAAAGTGACTAAAATGGCCAAAAAGCAGCAAAAATAAGCAAGAAATATTTGGGAAGAGGCTTAAAAAAATTCAAAAAGTAGCAAGAATGGTGAAAAAGTGGTAAAAAAAATGGCAGAAGTCAACAAAAACAGCAATAAAGTTGGGATTTAACTTGGAGAATAGTCAGTTTGTTGCAAATAAATGGTTGAAAAGTGGCAAAAAAAGAGTAAAAAGTGTCAATAATGGGCCAAAACTAGAAAAAATAGCAAGAAACTTGGAAGCCAACCAGACAATTAGTGAGAAAGGATCAAAGAATGGTCCAAAAGTGGCAAAGAAGAGTGAAAAGTGAATGAAATGGCAGAAAAGCAACAAAAAATAGCAAGAAAAATTTGGGGGGGAACTTTGAGACAATCAAAAAGTACCAGTAATGGATGAAGAACAGTAGAAAGAGGTTAAAATTGTTAAAGTTAAAAAAAAAGGCAAGAAGTTGGGATTACACTCTGCAAAAAGTCAGTTTGTTTCAAAACATAGTCCAAAAGTGGCAAAAATTGGCGAAAAATGTGTCAAAAATTGGCAAGAAAATTGGGAGTGAACCTGGAAAATAGTGAGATGGTTTCAAAAAATGGTCTAAAGTGACAAAAAAGAAGGTAAAAGTGGTCAAAATGTTTAAAAATCAGTCCCAGTTAAACAGACAGTGAAATATTTCTATAACCTGAAATGTGTCAAAATATCAGCTACAGTTTTTGCAGCAGATGTTTTCTGTTCTACACCAGAGTTACTCAACCAAAGAGACAAACTGTTAAAAACTACCTTTACAAAAGAAACTATACAAGTGGAGAAAAGGGGCAAAAACAGCAAAGAGGAGAAATAAAACTAAGTTTGAGGTGGTAAAAAATGGCAAAAAAGCAACAAAAATTGGTATTTAGATTGGGATACAACCTGGAAATACTCAAAAAGTAGCAAAAAAGAGTGGAAAAATGACTAAAATGGTTAAAAAGCAACAAAAATCGACTAGAAAAATTTGGGGGGGAAACTTTGAGAAAGTCAAAAAGTAGCAGTAGAGGGGAAAAAAGTGACAAAAACAGTGAAAAGTGGCTAAAAATGGGTAAATTACCAAAAAATGGCAAGAAACTTTGGATTAAACTTGGAAAAAAAAGTCAGTTTGGTGCAAAAAATAGTCCAAAAGTGGCAAAAATGAGTGAAAAGCGTAAAAAATTGGGAAGTTAATTGGGAGTGAACCTTAGAAATAGTTAGAATGTATCAAAAAATGTTCCAAAAGTGGTAAAAAAAAAAGGTGAAAGCAAGTAAAATGTACATATATTAGTCCCAGTTGTAGTGGTAGTGGGTTGTTGTTGTTGTGCTGTAATTAATGTAACTGTTCATGTTCTACAATGAGTTTGTTTAAAAACAGAGAAGATGGAAACTAGAAATAATCACACAAAAAATCACAACTGCAATTTAGGAAATAATAATTGCAATCAGATTATTTTTGCAAATCATTCAGCCCAAACAGAAACTGACCAAAAACGATAACAATCAGCCAATGAACTCCAGGATCTCTGGTCCAACCACCAACTTTACAGCTGAGAAAAAACCAGGTCCTGCAGCGTAAACTAAACACAGGCTAAAGGATTTCAAACCAACACCTCAGCCGAGCGTTCAAACACTCGCTCGGCCGCTCTCTCTCCCTTTATGAAGCACAGGACCCTGAGGGACCGTCTTCATAAACGCCGGCCTGAAAATGCTTCTTTTGTAATTCAGCAGTAGGTTATGAGTCAGTCTGTGCAGCTGGTCAGCTTCACTAAACCCTGATGTGTTTTCCCTTTGGGGGATAAAATGCTAAAGGATTCACAACCAACACAAACACTGAACATCCACATGCACTGAGTACATCGTAGAAAAGCACGCACTGAACCGTGGAGCTGTTTTTAGACCAGAGAGTCAGGGAAATATACAGCAAATATTCAGACGAGAAAATGATCCTGCAACCAGCCTCTGTGCATGGACAGTGTTTAGTCTATTAGGGTCAATGACGTGACGTCCCTTTGTTTGTGTCCGAGTGCAATATTTCCTTCCATCATGAATTGAGTATTTCATCACATGTATTTCTTTATTCTATGAAACCTGTGTTATTTGAACACATCTTTAAACTATTAAAATATAACATGTTTTTTTGTGTTTTGGTTCCTCAAACCCCCAAAATGTCAGGTGGTGCAACCGTCCTGACAAGTATCCACAGTAATTAAACTCTAAAAATTGAATGTCACTTATTGTAAATGGAAATTAAAAATACAGTGGCATTATTTTATGCTTGAACCTTTTTAAATNTACAACCAATGTAATAATGTGAAATGTTATTTTAACATCAAATTATTTATCTTATTCACAAATAAAAGAAATGAAACACACAAAATGAAAATGTATGAGTCACTACAGACACTTGAGAGATACTTGCCAATAATTTCACACAGAAAAAATAACAGGAACATATAAATATATTTTCATATATTTGGTTGCACCACCTGACATTTTTGGGTGCTCAAATTAAAAACACTAAAAAATAATGAACCTAAAAACTTTGAAATGTTGGTCAACTACTGACCTTTTCCTGCAAAGTTACATCTGCTTTCTCTGGACGGATCCTTGATCTTTCAGGGCTGATAGTTTCTCCAGCCGTGGAAAATAACTGATATGAGAATTGTTCATCAAATTGTCCTGAGTCTTATCATCTTTCATCTTGTCAAAACTAAAGACACGAGAGTTTTTCCAGCTGCTAAACGTAACTATGTACAGCTCCATCTTTTTAACTAGCCGGGGTTGCAAGGTGGATATGACAACAATTAAAAAAAAAAACAAGTTGGCCACTGGCAAAAAAACCCACCTGTAGCAGAACCTGTACAATGCCATATTCTGCAGGAAAACTGCAAACCTGGCAACCATGAAGCGAGCTACCTTACTGTTCAGCTGACAAACATGATATTTATCTGCTGATTCTTGAGTTTTAAATCATTGGTGAGTTAATAACAAATACTTGGTACTTGTGAAAGTAGTAATATTACTGTGTTAGTGCCCAAAACTGCACATGAGGCACCTGCATGCTTGACCACCTGGAACCAAACTAGTGCTTCACTTCCAGCTCAATTCTGATATCCAAACATTGTCGAGCTGCTTCTTTATTTCAGGGACTAAATGAAAAAAAAGGTGTGAGAAGTGTTTCTGCAGTGCACAGCTTCTACCTGCAGAAAAACAGGCGACAAATGCTGCACGAAAGAAAGATATGCAACGTTTACAAAGTGTCCACTATAAAGAGAAACAGCCTCAGAAAAGGAGCTTTTCCGAGTCAGAGTTTGGCGTTGCATCGCTCTCTTTAACGCCACTGAACTCCATTGAAAAACACACTAATTATACGTTACAGACAATGAGTGTTATTAGTCTACGGCTGCTTACGCTGGCTGACTTACTCATTGCTCTCAGAGCCAGCTGACATTTTCAGACACTGTACAAACTGGGAGACTAACATGCAGAATAAAACAGGGATGCATCAGCAACTCTTGTGTTCGATAAGTTAAAATTGCAGCTTTTGATGTGCAGAAGAGTGATGTAATAGCTGTTTCTGGTTTAAAAAAAGAATGCAACCTCAACAAAAAGTCACCGATTTTTTTCTATAATGCTTTCCAACAATATGAGCTTTAATCCAAACACAGAGCTTGAACTTTTCGTGGACATGCTTGCAGATATTTGAGGCCTCTTCTGCAGCTTTTAGCTCATGCAATCTAGAAATACTTTTGATATCAAGCCTTAGAAGTGAAGATTCATTTCCTCAGAGCTAACAAAAACCTATTCTGAGCCAATTTTATGAACTTTCCAGGTTTTTTCTGGTATTTCTGGAAGTTAACTCAATGTTATTTGTGATGTAGAAAGAAAACTGCTGAAGGACGAGAGGTGAAGTGACTAAATGGATGCTGCTGAGGCTCGATGCTCGCGTTTGGTCCTCTTCTATAAACACTTTAACTGAAACAAATGTAATACTGGCCGGAAAGACATCCCACATTCCCTGCATCCAACTGACCTTGACCATTTTGCACCGTTTCCATAGCAACAAATGAGACGAAGAAAGCGTGCGGCTCCTATAAATGTTTTTCTGACACTGACAGCTGTAAAAAAAAAAAAAACCTCCAACAACAGAGTACGAGTTAAAATATCAGAGCGTTTCATTATTTCTTTACCTGAAACGGACTCTGGCTGTTGTAGTTCTTCACTTCCTTGTCGGCTCCTCGAACGAGCAGCACTCTGGCACAGTTATCCTGGAGAAAGAAGAAGGAAAAATAAAAAAAAAAATAAGCTGGGAAAATGTCTCAAACAAGAGTGAAATCCTTCACTTGCGTACTTTGTGGAGTTAAGGCTTCCTGTGACATTAGTAGAATTGCATAAAAAAAAAAAGTCAGCAGAGTAGGAAAAGATCTAAACATCCCAGAAAAAGAAGAAGAAGCAGAGAATATCTACTACCTATAACAGAAATGGAGCTTCTCTGGCTGCTAAGTGTGGATCTATGGCTCCACTCAAAGAGGAAGAGGGAGTCAGAGCGAGAGAGATAGATGGAGAGAGACAGAGAGAGAGAAGAACAGAGAGATGGAGAGTGCTGAGGGGTTTGAATCTGCTGCACGGATCGCCCACAAAGTGCTCAACCACGCATGTACTGTGCACACACACATGAATATAAATACTTTTTTTAGATCCACAATAAGCTATTGAGGGTTGAGAAATGGCTTCGCACAGAAACAGAGACACAAGCAGAATGTGAGCAGAGCTGTCAGCATCACAAACATCTCTGTGATTAGACGTTTAACATCTTACGCGCCACTGGATCCTTGGCAACTCGCTTACCATTCCTCTGACGTCATCAAAGAATAAACAGCAACGCCGTTATCAAACATTGTGTCAGAAAGCTTTGATTCACGTTTCAGTTTGTTTTACTGTTTTCTTCACCAACAAAACGTAATAAGTGAAAGAATCACTCACAACAACGTGGACGTCCTACCTGTTTGGGGTCATTACGTCACATCCTGACGCCCGTACCCTGAATATTCACTCTCCTTTCCACCAGAGGAATCCAGAGTTCAAACATATCAAAAGTGTTGTTTCATCAAATTATTCCAAGTGGTGAAATTTCTCCTGTAAAGTCCGTTGTTTGTCTGTCTGTCGTGTCCGTTCTCATCAATAACAGCAGCTTCACAGTCTTAGAGCATTTCCTCCTCAATGTCAATCTGACAAAATTTGGCACATTTTATTTCCTTAGACTTCTAGCTTTCAAGACAAAAATGTCTCCATCTCGATGCACAGAGATTTGATGCCAGGAGAGCCTGATTTATACAACAACTGCTCTCTGCTTGAGGCTGCACAAAGCCCCCTAACAGGCTCGTTTATCAGCTATCAGCCTAGTAACTAATAGCATCTGCGTTTACACGAAACCTGCTGTAGCGAGTTAAACAGCCGAATAGATTTTTTTTTTTGCCGTGTGTAGTCATTTATATTCATGGGCGCAACAGGAGAGGTACAATCCATGTATGGAAGCTATAATGTCACGATTTTTCGCTAACCTTTTCACAGAGAGAACAAAGTTGACTACAAAGAAGACACTGAGCACTGATACAGCTGGTTTTGTTTGTGCAAAGTCCTCTGACTAGACTTTGGTCAACGAGGACGCATCTGCTCGAGTTGGACACCTGAGACTTAAACTCTCTAACTCCTACAAAGTTTTACCTGGAAAGCTCAAATTTCACCCAGATGTAGATGAGAAGGTGTAGAAGTGATGTGGTGGATGTTTTATGTCTGACATGAAGCATGTTGAAGTTAATGATGTTCAAACATTGGTTATAAAAAAAATGAAGATGGAAAAGGATGTGGACTTAAGCCATGTATAAAAACATGACATTTTCCAAAACTAGAGACTTTAATCTTTCAAATGAGGAGTCACTGATGAATTTTGACCTTATGGTTCTACAGTTTTAAGCTCTGGAACATAGCATGGTATATAAGCCAGAATTGGGAGGAGTGTAAAGGGTTAACATCTCATTTCCAGACGAGCATGAGTGGGATATTTTTACTCATTTCCATCTGGAGTGATTCAAACCCACGACAAGTCTTCCTCTATACAAGCTCCATTTATAATGAAAATGTGTGACATACATCAGAGGGCATTTCTGCTTTGAGATTATAATTAGAAACAGAGCAGCAGAAAAGAGAAAGCAGAGAGTGAAGAGCAGGAGGATGAAATGATGAAAAAAAGAAGTTGAATCATGATCATCCAGGAACGTGCAGCTTGAAGAACACGGGAACTNAACATAGCATGGTATATAAGCCAGAATTGGGAGGAGTGTAAAGGGTTAACATCTCATTTCCAGACGAGCATGAGTGGGATATTTTTACTCATTTCCATCTGGAGTGATTCAAACCCACGACAAGTCTTCCTCTATACAAGCTCCATTTATAATGAAAATGTGTGACATACATCAGAGGGCATTTCTGCTTTGAGATTATAATTAGAAACAGAGCAGCAGAAAAGAGAAAGCAGAGAGTGAAGAGCAGGAGGATGAAATGATGAAAAAAAGAAGTTGAATCATGATCATCCAGGAACGTGCAGCTTGAAGAACACGGGAACTTTAAATGGATTTTTCTTGTGCTTTTCACGTTGAGTTAGTGAGTGAGGGTCACTGATGGAGAAAGAGGCATTCTCTCTCTCACACACACACACACACACACACATTAAAAGTTTCTCTGTATCTGCGTGCACACCCTGCTCTCAGACGCTCTGCATATTTATAACGTACAGTAAAACAAGCGCACGGTGACAAAGCAGGTTATATTTTTACTTTTGTCTCACCATCACTATTCTCTTCTTTGATTCTTCACATCCTGGGCTTTTTTTTGTTCGCCTGCTTTGATGTGAGTGAAGAAGGCAGAAAGGGAATTATGCAACGAAAGCTGTTTGTTAGTGGTTTGTTTGACAGGGTTAGTTCTTGTTTACCTGGACAAATGTGGAGCTGCTAAATGTGGGCAGCACGAAACTGATCCTGTTGTTTCATATTTTACTCTATTGTTGTATCACATCAACGTCTCCTGCATTATATCATATTTTATTGTAAATCATATCATACGGCAGGGTTCAACAACTAGGGCTGGACGATTCATCACAAATTAGATTTCATCGCAATATGTCCGAATCGCAGACAGTGCAATTTTTTCTTTAACCTGGAATGTGTCAGAATACCAGATAAAAATTTTTGAAGTCGTTTTTTTAAGCTCTGCATCAGTGTTACTCAACCCTGCTCAACCAAAGAGTTGGAAACAACCTTTGAAAGAGCAACGATCGGCATTAAAAGTGAGTTTAAGGTTGCAAAAATAGTCAAAAAAGCAGCAAAAGTTTGTGAAATGCGATTGAAAATTGAGAGAAAACTTTAAAAATATCAAAAAAAGCATCAAAAGAAAGATTAAAAAATTTAGCAAAAATGGTATCGAGTGCATAGACATGCATGTAAATTTCAAATCCCTAACATTTATTCTAAGATTAAATTTTCCATATGAATCTGAATCTTTCTTCTTTTGTGAACTTTCTTTATTCCTAGTTTCTTTTGTCAAATATGGTGCTTGTTTTGCAATAAATAGTGATTTTTTGCTGGTTTACCGACAGATAATATGAGGAACCTGAAAATAAACCCCAAAAATAAATCCCAAGTGCAATAAAGGGAAATGTAATCAAAATTAGATTATATTTGAAAATGGTTCAATTCTATCAACAACTTCATTTGTCTGAAAGTCAGACACTTTAATGAAATAGATAAAACTAACAATAACGTTATCTCAAGACACTTTACAAAAAAAAAAAAAAAAAAAAAAANAAAAATTTTCTTTTTTTTTTTTTTTGCAAGAAACACGTTACCAGACACGAATGTAGGGAAAAATAATCAAAATTAAATTATTTTTCAAATGGTTCAGCTCTATCAACAACTTAATTTGTCTGAAAGTCAAACCCTTTAATGAAATAGATAAAACTAACAATAGCTGTTACTATTCAATCAATCAATCAATATGTAGCACCAAATCATAACAAATGTTATCTCAAGACACTTAACAAAAAAAAAACAAAAAAAACACCTAGAATTGTGCAAAACTTAAATATAGGAATCCAAAAATTGTAATGGAAACAACATCATTTCAAAAAAACCTTTAAAAATTCAATGTAAAGTTTTTACGTTCTCATGAGGTGTTGCTTTTTAGAAATTTTGGTGTTGAAGTTTTATCACACAAGTGCATTGAAAACTTTTTTTTTTGCAAAAAACACGCTACCAGACGCGAATATTTTCATTAGAATTTGCTCGTTCTTATTTTTTTCAAACTCTCGTTTCTTCTTTTTGCACCTGAAAACTCTACTTGGAACATTTTTACAATCCAACAGTGCAAAATGTAAATTTGTGCATTTTTTTTCCAACTGGTCTTTTGATTTAGATCAAGAGTGAACATGAGTGAAGATTTTATTCTTTAACAGTTACTTTGTAGCTGAAAGAAAAATCAGAAAGTTACAAACAAACTGATGCTTTAGGAGATTTTTTTTTTCCAAAATCAGGAACGATAAGCAGCGTTAAGCTTAAAACGTTTCCTTCTCCTGCTTCATGCAGACAAACATGACCTTCACTTCAACATTTCACAAACAGAAGCCGAGGCACGGGTATTTCAGAAAGGTCAGGAGAACGTGCGTGTTTGTTTCAGATGAAGAGAAGTCTTTCTTGAATAAAGATATGAATTTGTTTTTAATCAAACACACCATGGAGGTTCTGATTCGAGGCTGTAATTCCCCGTTTAGCAGCAACTAGCAGCAACGCTCCGAGTCTGATGTGTTAAATGATCTGAACAAACAAGGACGAAGGCGACCGCTGACCTTCAGCCCCGGGGTTCACTGACACGTTTGAGTCAAGTGATCTTTGAGATGGTTCATTTGTTTTCAGTTATTTCACTCCAGGGATGGAGCTCCTGTTGGACCAAATCAACAAATAAAAGAAAAGGATCAAAGTCTAATTTAGATTCAAGAATCACTTCATAAATACGGACTCTTCTGTCCTTGTTGGCTCCTTTATCATTAAAGGATGATGAATAATACTGAATATACTGTCTTACAGCAGCGGTAACGTGATGTGTTGCTTGTGTATCTGGGGATTTTTCAAACTGCAGGAGCTCGGCGTGAAAACAACGAGTACGTGAACATGACAAATAACGTGAGGATAATGGCAAATAACTCATCTCCTGGGAGCGAAGAGCAAAGAGCCCGCAGGGTGCGTGGAAACAGAGAGGAGGTGAAGGAGGTAAAAGCAGCAGCAAACACATGACGGCATCAAGGAGCGGGAATGATGAGGTGAGCTGCAGTTCTTTAAGTGGCCACTAGGGGCTGGATCTAAATAACTTTAGCACCGTGTTAGTGTCAAACTTTACAGCAGGAACAAACATGTTTACAGCTCATTGATTTATTCTCTAGATTAATTTTTAAGAAAGCTCAAAGTGTTGCATTTATTTGGGGAAGGGTGGGAGGTTCCAGTTTTCAACCTGTTGTCACCTGAGCCAATTTATTTTGTTCAACTGAACCTCTTCCCAAACAAAGTCCAAGACTAGGGGAAACTAAAAACACATTTTAACAAAACTGGGAAATAACGACTTGGACAACTCCATGATTTTGGGATTCACTAACAGGGATTTGCTACAATGCACTCTTTGGTACCAAACTTACACTAAAGTGTCTTCCTGGGAGCAAAATCACATGTTAAGTGCAATTTTGGGAGCCAAAACAGATACTTAAGTGCTCGCTTGTTTGGCGAAACACACTGATATGCCCCTTCAGCTGGTTAAAACATGATAAACTGCCCTCTTGGGTGCCAGAAAGTATGTTAACGAGCTCTCTGAGGAGCTAAAACCAATCCTACACTGCAAAAACTGAAATCTAAACAAGTCATTATGTCTTATTTTTAGTCAAATTTGTCTTACTATTCTTGATTTGAGCCACATTTACTAGACAAGGTCATAAAAATGTCTCATTTCAAGTTTTTTAAAGACAAAAATGAGGCATCAATTGCTTGTAACAAGTCAAAAAAAAAATCTGCCAATGGGATAAGATAAAAGATTCTTGTTTTGAGACATCTTTCTAATTTCAAGAAACTTCCCGGGTGAATTCGTCTTATCCCATTGGCAGATTTTTTTGACTTGTTACAAGCAATTTACACCTCATTTTTGTCTTAAAAAACTTGAAATAAGACATTTTTATGACCTGGTCTGGTGAATGTGGCTCAAATTAAGAACAATAAGACAATTTCTACTACAAATAAGACAGAATGACTTGCTTAGATTTCAGTTTTTGCAGTGTACTGTGCCTTCTCAGGAGCCAAACATTTTCTCCAGTGCCAAACTTGCACTTAAGTGCCTTCCCAGAGGAAAAATCACATGTAAAGTGCACCCTTACGAGCTAAAATACGCTTAAGTGCTCTCCTTGGAGCCAAGACCGATGCTTAAGAGCTCTTCTGGTTGGCAAACATCTGCCCCTTCGGTCGGATAAAACATGATAAACTGCTCTCTTGGATGCCAAAACATGTGCTTCAGTGCCTTTTTGGGCACCAAAACATGCCAAAGTGCCCTCCTTGGTGCCAATCTTGTGCTAAAGTGCGTTTCCAGAAGACAAAACCCAACCCCAAAGTGTCATCTAGGGAGCCAAAATACTCTGAAGTGCTCTCTTGGGAGCCAAAACAGATGCTTATCTGCTCGACTAGTTGGTGAACCACTCCAATCTGCCCCTTTGGTGGATTTAAACATGATGAACTGCCCTCAAAGAAGCCAGGGAGTACCGTAAAGTGCCCTTTTGGGAGACAAAATTTGCACAAGTGCCATCTCTGATCCCGAAGTTGGTTAATCACTTTAATCTGCCCCTTTTACTGGTTTAAACATGGTAACTGCCCTCCTGGGAGCCAAGGTATGCCAAAGTGCTCTCCTTAGTGTCAAACTTGTGCTCCACTGCATTCCCAGGAGCCAAAATATGCTACAGAGCTCTCTCAGGAGCAAAACTCCCACCCTCATATGTCCCTTTGGAGGCCCAAACATTCTTAAGTGCTCTCTTAGGAGCCAAAACATGTGCTTATCTGCTCTCCTGGTTGGTGAACCACTCCATTCTGCCCCTTTTGGTGGATTTAAACATGATAAACTGCTCTCTTGGATGCCAAAACATATGCTTCAGTGCCTTTTTGGGCACCAAAACATGCCAAAGTGTCCTCCTTGGTGCCAATCTTGTGCTAAAGTGCGTGTCCAGAAGACAAAACCCAACCCCAAAGTGTCATCTAGGGAGCCAAAATACTCTTAAGTGCTCTCTTAGGAGCCAAAACAGATGCTTATCTGCTCTCCTGGTTGGCGAACCACTTTACTCTGCCCCTTTGGCTGATTTAAACATGATAAACTGCCCTCTGAGAAGCCAAGACGGACTGTAAGGTGCACTCTTGGGAGCCAAAATGCACACAAGTATCCTCTCAGGAGCCAAAGTGCCTTCCTTGGGAGCCAAAATTTGCACAGGTGCCCTCTTTGATCTCAAACTTGGTGAACTACTTTAATCTGCCCCTTTTACTGGTTTAAACATGGTAAACTGCACTTCTGGGGCACAAAACACATGCTAAATGCCCTTTAGGGAGCCTAAAAATGTGCTGTATGTGCCTTTTTTTTGCCCTTCAAAATATCTGAGTATGTCACTGATGCCTGTTGTAAATTTTTGTCGCTCTGTGTTTTCCTCGCTTTTCACAACAGATTTGAAAGAACGAGACTCACTCATTTAATACCTGGTTAATTTATCTGTAGTTTGTGCTTTCAGTCATATGATTCAAACACATGCACACACACACATCTGTACTCCTGAGGAACAGAAACCCCCTGTTACACACACACACACACACACACACACACTCACTCACCTGGTTGTAGAGGGCACAGATGTGAAGCGCGGTGTTCCCCGAAGCGTTTTGGGCGCTCATGTCCGCTCCATAAAACAGCAGATGCTCCAGGTGCTGCACATGGCCGTGACGACAAGCCTGCACACACACACACACACACACAGAGTCAGAAAATTACAGTGTCAAAAAAGCCCATAATTCAGGTACAGTAGCTGCAGTTAGAGGCTCCAAACACTAGATGTCAGTGCTGTGCAGAGGAGATAAGATCAGCGCGGGGCTGCAGCAGCTGTAGCCTCAGTTTGAACCCGACATCAGAGATAGAGGAATAAACCAGTGAGGCTTTAATATGTGAGATAACCACAGAGTGTAAGAGACAATTAAAGGATTACACAGCGGCTGAGGAGGAAGTTTTTACTGTAAGAATCCAATTTTCTCAAGAGTCAGATAATGACAGAGGTGGAGGTGACGCTGTGAAGTGCAGCGTGAAAATTCTCCAGAAGAAAAAGCTTATTCATGCTGCAGATGCAAAGACTGAAAGACTTGAGATGTAAAAGTAAAACAAAAAAAAAAGCAGGAATGCAAAATTCAATGTCTCTGGAATCTCAAAATCATTCAGGGTAACAAAGTTTTACAGTTTAAAACCAAAGTATTGATTATTTCAAGCAGCAGGAGCAGAAAACCTCAAAACTTTCTTCACTGATTCAGACTTTGGAATAATAAAATGTTCAGTATCAAACAAACAAACAAACATAGTGAAATCTATCCTTAAAGAGTGGGAACATAAAAAAACTCGCTGAAAAAAAAAAAAGCCTCCAGAAGGATCTGAAGATTTATGATTCATAATAAAAATGCTGCAGCACGCAGAGCGAAGGACCAGGGGTCAAAACGCTGATTGATTATTGGACGACCTGCTTTACCTCCGAGCCACAGCTCCACTAAAGCAGGATATAATATTTACACAGCCAGGAAAAAAAAGTACACACATCAGGCTGAGCATGTTGGATGATTGATTTGTCTGCAGGACTTTCTCCTCAGCAAAGGCCGATGGTTACTGTAGTTTTTCTAACAACCCCAATTCCAATAAAGTTGGTACGTTGTGTGAATAAAAGCAGAATACAAAGATTTCAAATCTTTTTAAGCTTTACTCAATTAAGTGTACTACAAAGAAAAGACATTCATTGTTCAAACTAATAAACTTTATTGATTCTATGAATATTCACTCGTTTTGGATTTGCATTTCTCCTGCAACATATTCCTAAAAAACTTGGACAGGTTGAACAAAAGTCTGTTAAAGTTGCTGATGCTGCAAAAACAGCTGTTTGAATCATTCCACAGGTGAACAGGTTGATTTAAACAGGTGAGTGTCATGATTGGGTATAAAAGGAGCATCATCCCCAAAAGGCTCAGTCCTTCACAAGCAAAGATGGAGCCAGGTTCAACACTTTGTCAACAACTGCGTGAGCAAACAGTCCAACAGTTTAAGAACAATGTTTCTCAACTTTGTCCAACTGCAGGAATTGATGGATTTCATCATCTACAGACCATAATATAATCAAAAGATTCAGAGAATCTGGAGAAATCTCTGCACGTAAGCAGCAAGGCCCAAAACCAACATTGAATGGCCGTGACCTTTGACCCCTCAGGCGGCGCTGCATTAAAAACCCACATCATTGTGTAAAGGATATTAGCACGTGGGCTCAGGAACACTTCAGAAAACCATTGTCAGTTAACACAGTTCATCACTACATCTACAAGTGACAGTTCAAACTCTACCATGCAAAGACAAAGTCACACATCAACAACACACACAAACACTGCAGAACTCTTTTTGGAAATCATGGACGTGGTGTCCTCCAGGCCAAAGAGGAAAAGGACAATCAGGATTGTTCTCAGAGCAAAGTTCAAAAGCAGCATCTGTGATGGTATGGGGGTGTGTTAGTGCCCATGGCATCATGGGTAACTGAGGGTCATAGACACTTCCGTCGTAATTACGACTTTCCATGTTTGTCCAAAACCTCGTTGTAGACCTGCCATCCAAGACACTTTGTCTTTTTCAGGGACGTCCCTGATTATTTCAGCAAGACAATGAAACCAAGACACATTCTGCTCCTGTTACAACAGCGTGGCTCCGTAGTAGAAGAGTGCAGCTACTAGACTGATCTACCTGCAGTCCAGACCTGTCTCCCATTGACAATGTGTGAAAGAATTCCAGCTCCAAAGCTTCAACAATTAGTGTCCTCAGTTCACAAATGATTATTGAGTGTTGTTAAAGGAAAGAGGATGAAACACAGAGGAAACATGAACCTGTCCAAGCTTTTTGGGAACATGTAACTATCAAGTTAATCAGTTTGAACAATAATTATCTTGGCTTTGTTGTGTATTTGATTGAATACAGGTCAAAAAGAATTCGCAAATCATTGTATTTAGTCTTCATTTACAAAACATCCCAATGTTTGTGAAGCACAGAAGAAGTTATGAATGAGTGGAGACGACCTTGGACTGTAAACTAGCAGCAGCAGTCGTCGTCGTGGCGTTCGCTGTGCCGCCTGACAGCTGATTGTTATCGTGTCTGAAACGGGACAGATGGGGGAGGCAGAGATTTTGTGAGTCGACAGGGAGTGAGACACGAGCAATCTGATAACGCTGATGGCCCCATCACACACATATGCACACACACAAACACAAGACGGTTTGAGGACGCTGATATTTTGTCACTGCTGCAGGGTTCCTCTCTTTAAACAACTTTATCTCCTACAACAGGAAACAGCTGCCAAGTCGCCTACAGCCTGTGTGCTTCAGTAACGCTTTCACAACACAAGCTGCTCCTCAGAACGTGCAGCCAAAAGAGAACCCCCCCCCCCTAAACACACACCTGGAGAGTCTGAGTGTGCGTTTACCTGGTGAACTTCGTGCCAGCCGTTCTCGTCCTGACAGCAGACGAAGGCGTGGTGGTTGAGCAGGAGCTCGCAGCAGCCGGGGTCCCCCCCCACCACCACGCAGTGATACAGGGGGGTCAGGCCGCGGCTGTCCTTGTAGTCTGGAGAGGCTCCCAGCTCCAGCAGAGTCTGTAAACACACAAAGGTGGGAGGACAAACATGAGCCCTGGTTTCAGGTCATTTTTGGACTTTTTATCCAAATCTCAAAGACTCTGAACATGAGACAAAAACACAGTGATTCAAAAAAGTTATAAACTTAAAGAAATGACTGAATTTCTTGTATGACAGAAAAAAAACAGAGGTCAAGTTTCTTGAAATCAGAGTTACGTATTTACTTATTTGAAAGGGTGCACATTTAAAATTCACTTTTGCAAACAAACTGCAGATAAACAGTAGCATCTCTCCTTTCCTCATGGTTGTGACTGGTGTTGAGAATTTTTGTGGCTCATATCAAGTCAAATTTTGAGATAAAAAGTCAAAAAGAGCAATTTTTGTCTCTGTGAACGCTCAAACACAATCTCTATGAATTCAGACCAATGAATGAGCTTGCTACTTTTTAAAATCAATTTATGTTTTCGATTCATGCTGGAATGCTGATAGTCAATGTAATTCTGAAGGTAAGTTGTTTCTCTTCTAGTTAAAACATCAGTTTTGGTGGTTTATTACATCATGCACTAAATTCTTACATTTCCTAGAGAAAAAAAAGTGCAACACCCGCATTTTGTAATAATCAACGCAATATGTAAGAGATTATTACATAATGCGGGAAAATTTATTACATATTGCATTCAAGAGTTTTATTACAAAATGCATCAGATTATTACAAAATGCGGCGTCATTACAAAATAAAGTGAAAATGTATTACATTATTACATAATGCGGCGTAACAGAATCTTTGTATATTTTTGCAGGATCTCACAGAGTCTAAATAGAGGAACCTCTTCATAGGTTTTTATAATATGGTCACGCTAGTCAGTAAACTTTGCAGAACATGAGTGATTGTTTCATATTTACATTGATAAATAATGAAAAACCCTCTTTTTTAAGCATTTGTGACCACAGAAAAACTTGGGTGTCTGAAGTATCAACTGACCCATAAACTGTGAAGCTAAACAGCTCAGTTTTTAGTTTGTTTGTCTTAGTTAAGAACTCAGTTTGTTCAGAGTCTGCTCTCTTTCTGAAATCACACCAGCCTCACCCAGTCTCTCCACACTCACCTTAAGAAACACCTTCAGAGTAAAACAGGAAGTCTGCCAACACTTTCTTCTCATGTTACAGTTGTTTATAAAGACTATTTTCCTCTTCTGTTGTGTTGTGTTCTTCCTCTTCCTCCAGGTGAATCTAATCATGAGTTAACGAGCTGCAGCTGCTCTGAGCTCAGAGAGCAGAGGACTTACAGTACTGCTGTCCTCACTCTAATCCTGCTTTATTACCAACTTCTTCCTGAAGGTTTTATCAATCTGACAGCTTCGACAGCCAAAACTGACCCTTTTACTCAGAGCAGTTTTAAACAGAGTCTAAACCTTTTTACCTAAGAATATCACTTAACGTCTGATCCTGTTTAAGAGATTTGTTGAAATTCTTAGAGCCAATGAACTGAAAAGCATCACTGTCTTAAACTAGATGACACACTTTTTCAACTCTCCTGGGTCAATTTGACTCGATTTCAAAAGTTATTTTGTTGTACCTTTGGTTTTCTTTCATAAAACGGTTAACAGTAAACAGAACACATGCATTCTTGCACATTCTCTATCTAATTTAAATGTCTACATATGTTTTTTCTTTCTTCTTTTTGTACAAAGTTTCTGTATTCCTAATATTTCTAATCTGTCGTTACCTTATATCTATTTTTATATATTTGATATTTAATGTTTATCCATACCTGTTTTTGTTTAAGGAGAGCACAGTTAATATTAGGCAATAAACCTGATTCTGATTCTAAATTGCTCGAAAATTACATGGATGGTTCCTTGCTATGCTGTTTGCATGTAAAAATAGTTTTTATTTTCCATCTTGCTGCTGTTAAAGAAATTAAAATGATTTCAAAACAATATCCTGGCTTCACTTTGGCTATACTTCCCTGTGTTAATTCATCAACACATGCACCACTGAAGGTCAAAAACCATGTCACCTAATGCATTCCCCGATGAGAGGTGGTAAAACTTAAAAAAATTATTACACCTCATAGAAATGTTTCTCACATCCTTACGCTGCCGTGATATGAAGATGTTATTTGGCTGCACTGAGTTCAAGTCCTTTTTTTTTCTGAGGAGTTGGTTTACAGTTAGTTATTAGACATTAAAAACCAGATTATACACTTCATTTTACAATGATTGACAGCTGCCGTTTGTGTCATTTTTTATCAGGGATATAGGAAACTTTGGAAAAATGAGCCAAAAAGAGATTATACCTTCAAAAGAGAAAAAAAAATATGTTATTTTGCCCAAAATCTCTACTGCACAGACTCTCGCTGCACAATGGCGGCCCCAGTTACTAAGTTCTTTTGTCTTTGGTCAGGATGGTTTAACAGTCTTTACAACCACAGAAAAGCAACGCAAAAATCTTCTGAACTCACCAGTCATTTATAAATCATAATATCTGAAAATAAACCCCAGGTCCTGCAATTTATGACTAATTCTTATTTAGTCTTCGAAGTTAAATCATATCTGGAACTGAAACTGTGATAGTGAGTCATCGTTTCCTTAAGTGATGAGTCTTACAAGTATTTTAATCCGTCTGTGAGATGAGGGAATAATGATTAAAACATCAAAGATGTTCAGATTTGGAATAATAACTCAAGATAAAGAGGTTTTATTGAGGTGCTTGTTCTTAAAGTGAAGTCTAAGACGGGTTAAGAGACTCAAACAGATTTTCCTCGTCTTGGCTGATAGTAAGAGCGTCGTATCCTCTGATCCTCTGAGTGTTCGCGTTTCTAAAACAGTCAGAGGCGTCGTCTCATCCTGCTGTTAATGACAGCTCCGCTCACTTCACAGCCTGACGCTGATTATGTGGAAACCCTTCGGAGTCAGCAGGTGGAAAGATGCAGAGAAAAGAAGAGAGAGCAGGTTTCCTCCTCACCATCAGGGTGATCTGGTTCTTGGAGCGAGCGGCTTTGTGGAGAGACGTCATGCCGTCTTTGGCTCTGAAGTCCAGGTGAGCGCCGCCGTTCCTCAGCACTTTGATCATCTCCACCATGTTGTCCAGGTGAGCAGCAAACGTCAGCGGACTCTCTGAAGAACAAAACAAAAAAACAGTCTTTGAAATGTTATCTGTATCAAAGGAAAGATTAAGACATATTTGAAACAAGGAACTTTCCTTCAGACTTAACCGTTCCTGAGCCCCAATGTCACCTGACGACATTTATTAACAAACAACTGTGTTTATTCCTTTAAATCATAACAACAACAGAAACTTCCAAAATGACCCTGATCAAAAGTTTCCATCCTCTGGTGATTTTGTCCTGATAACATGAACACGAGTCGACACAAATGTGTTTGAATGTCTCCTAAAGGTAACCATCCTCACCTGTGATTTATTAGCTTGTAATCAGTGTGTGTGTATAAAAGCTCAGTGAGTTTCTGAGCTCCTGACAGACACTTGCATCTTTCATCCAGTGCTGCACAGAAATTTCTGGATTCTGAGTCATGAGGAAAGAAAAAGAATCGTCAAAGTTTCTGCAGGAAAAGTGAATCCAACTGTTTAAAACAGGAAAGGGATATAAAAAGATATCCAAGGAACTGAGGATGCCAATAAGCAGAGTTCAAACTCTAATGAAGAAGTGGAAAATGTGAAAAAAAAAACAGCAAATAACTTCAGCTGGAATACAGGACTCTCTGAAAGAATGTGGTCTGGCTGTTTCAAGATGCACAATAAGGAGGCACTTGAAGAAAAATGGGCTGAAGAAAGACATTTCTACACAAATGCCATAAAGTTTCCTGCGTTCAATACGCCAAACAGCACAGAGACAAGCCTCAAAACTTCTGGAACAAAGTCATTTGGAGTGATGAGAGCAAAAGTGAACTTTTTGTCCACAACCATAAACATTGTTCCATTTGGAGAGGAGTCAACAAGGCCTATGATGAAAGGTCCACCATTCCTACTGTGAAACACGGAGGTGGATCACTGATGTTTTGGGGATGTGTGAGCTACAAAGGCTCAGGAAACTTGGTCCAAACTGATGAATGAAGGATGAATGCAGCATGTTATCAGAAAATACTGGAGGAAAATTTACACTCATCAGCTCAGAAGCTGCACATGAGACGTACTTGGACGTTCACACATGACAATGATCCAAAACACAAGGACAAGTGGACCTGCCATTGGCTACAGCAGAAGGAAGTGAAGGTTCTGGAGTGGCCATCTCAGTCTCCTGACCTCAATATCATTGAGCCACTCTGGGGAGATCTCAAACCTGCAGTTCATGCAAGACAGAGCAAGAATTTACAGGAGCTGGAGGCTTTTTGCCAAGAAGAATGGTCAGTTTTACCATCTGAGAAAATAAAGACCCTCATCCACAATGAGCACAAAAGACTTCAAGCTGTCATTGATGTTAAAGGGGGGATTTCATAAATTCTGTCAGGGTTTGTAAACTTATGAGCACAACTGTACACCCTTTAACACATAATCATGAGCAATAGCAGAGCTCGTAGCTCCAGGGCCTTGGAAAGTATAAAATAAAGACCATAATAAGTCTTAAGTCCCAGGTCCCTGAAGTGGGATTCCTTCTGGATCTTCGTCTCTTCCTGTGGAGACTCTGCTCTTCATTCTGAACGTATATGAAGGAGAAACGAGTGTTTATGTTTCCTCCGTTAATCATATGGAGAGCTTTTCCTGGACAGCTGAAATCAATCGCTTGTGAGAGCGGAGTAACAAGAATCCTCTCTGCGGGGACGCCGCTCTCCATCAGTAATAAGGCGTTCATTTAACAAAAGCTCTCAAAGCCCTTTAAAACAACCTCAATTCTCTGCTTAATAACCTTCCTCCTCTCAGCTCCACCTGCGTTCAGCTCAATAGACTGATGTGTGTGTGTGTGTGTGTGTGTGTGTGTGAGTGTGTGTTTTTTCTGGCCAATCTGTGTCCACTCGATATTGGCTGCGATGAGAGCACCTGCACAACTGAGATACTCTTGACATCTTCATTAATGGGTCATAAATAAACATGATTGTCACCTAAACGCTGAGGTGAACCAGCTCTGAGTTTAAAATGATTGTGATGAGCTTTTAATCGCAGGATGTTTTCGATAATTAAACAACAGCGTTTCTGAAATCTCCGAGAGGTAATCCATCCATCTCTCAGCTCGGGGAGGAAAGAGACGTGTACTTAAAGCATCCTCTTCAGAGTGGAACATTTCTTTTCTTCTTTTCTGAACTTGATGTCTCACTGAGTGCTCTTCATAACCACTTGATTGTTTCTACTCTTTAAGAACAGCTCAATCTTAAAATGACTCACAATCCTGAACTTGACTCCTTCCTCAGCCTCACCGTGGCGTTTAAACTACAGGCCCTGAGCGTTCGCTGTCAATACTATGGATCGCTCGCTCTTGTTTCCCCTGAGTATGATACTCATCCAAAAGCCAATAAAGCTGATAAGAGAGTGAAGGACGGGGTGAGAAGGAGGAACTGAGTGATTCAATATTAAATGCTCTTTTTCTGCAAGCAAGAGAGATGGATTTACACTGAAGAGAAATCAGAAAAGTGGTGATCTTGCAGAAGTGTCTTAAACTTGTGGTTGAGAGTGGCCTGGGTTTGAGTCAAGCCTGTGGACTGAGTCTCACGTCGCCCTGTTTCCTGCCCTCTCCCACTAAAAAAAGCAGGAAAAAGCCCCTTCAATACTAAAACAATGAAAAACAAAACAAATAAAACATGATCATTCTCTCTTGTCTTGTCTCAATCTCTAGTTCCAAGTCTTTTATGGTTAAATTTAGAGAGATACTGCAATCAAACAAGAGATGCTTCAGAGCTTTAATTTCTGTGATGGATACGTTGAAACCAAATTTGCGCCTGTTGCTCAAATTTCGACCCAAGGAATGGTAAAAAAGCCACTTTTTGACATGCTTTCCATGCTTAGAGTTCTGGTCTGAAACTGAAAAGAAGGTTTGAATTGTTGAAAGCTGATTGGCTCTGAAGTTTGGGTCCGATGCTTGAGGGTCTGCTAATAAATTTTAGCTCTTCTTGCACAAAAGAGAACGAAATAAGACAGTAAAAGAGCATGTGTACCTGTGACCAGATGTTGTTTTCATTATCTTGTAGAAATGAAGAGTCTTTCGTTCATTTTAAAGCAGAAATAAGAGCAGTGCATGATTACTTCCATTAGCTCAGCCTGTTGAGTGTTTGCAGTCGTTCTGTCTGAAGAGGCTGCTGTCGAGGAAGATGTTCCACTTTTTTTAATACCTCTACATTTGACGACTCCACCTGAAACCTCCTCCAACACAAGCTGCACAACAAATGAAGAGGAGTGTGAGTGTGAGTGGTTGTGCAGGAGATAATGTTTTGTTATTCTTGCCAGGTTGCAGCCTCCCCTGACGCGGAGCTCTTGGGCCTGTGAGAGGGTCTGTGCGGTCTTACAACTCTAATCCCGACCCAGCGTTGCATGAAACACCTGCTCACTCTGTCTTTCTGGAACATTTGTAAGCCGTGTTGGGAACACACTGATATTAAGACACAGCTCATTACTCCGGGCTCTAGCCCCCCCCCTACGGTGAATCTATGTGCAAAAATCTCTGCACACTCCTCTCAGGAATACCTGATACACTTCTCTCATGTTCACACCTGAAAGATAGTGAGAGCAAACATAATCTTTGGCTGCTGCCTGGAGGGGGACATGCTCTGCTTGGTTAGCTGCAGAGCTGGATCTTTCTGCCGTGTTTAACAGCGATTTTAGTATCAGCGCTAAGGTGAAGAACTATCTCTGTTACAGCACAGTTTCCCCTCTCAGCTCCACCAACCAGAGCCAGGATTTCAGGAAGCTGCTGCCTCCTGAGGCTCTCCTGGAGGGTCCATTCTGACAAACTTAAACTTTTACTTCCTTGGTATCAATCCGCTCCTATAGTGCCAGTTCTCCAGAGAAGTGTTCAAGTTTTCTGCTTCTTTATAAAACTGCAGTAGCCAAATCGTCTGCCAGTGGAACTTTTGCTCTTTTTTACTGTCATTACTTGGAGTCATTTTAAACTATTTTTAAGTCGGCAGAACTTTAGATTTAATGAAAGTCTCAAAGTTGTTTTGAAAGTTCATGTAAAAAGTAAAAAAGATAAGTAAAATGTTTTTGCTTAAAGCGGCTGTGAGCAGTCTGTTTGAAGTGGATTGCAGCGCCCCCCTCTGGTTGGAGGACTCGCACAAACTGTTGTGATGAAACTAAACATGTATTTGCTGCAAAAGAGATCGGATCCTTCTTTTAGTTCTACTTTTCTTTGCTCAAGATGACTTTGTATCGGAAAATACATTACGAGGTAATTTATTCATCATCAGTTACACTGTGCTGTTATTTCAATGGCAACAAACTTCCAAACTGACCCTGATCAAAAGTTTACATACTCCTTAATAATGCATATTTATGAGGGTCTTTATTTTCTCAGATGGTAAAACTGACCATTCTTCTTGGCAAAAAGCCTCAAGTTCCTGTAAATTCTTGAGACTGAGATGGCCACTCCAGAACCTTCACTTTCTTCTGCTGTTGCCAATGGCAGGTCCACTTGTCCTTGTGTTTTGGATCATTGTCATGTGTGAACGTCCAAGTACGTCTCATGTGCAGCTTCTGGGCTGATGAGTGTAAATTTCCCTCCAGTATTTTCTGATAACATGCTGCATTCATCCTTCATTCATCAGTTTGGACCAAGTTTCCTGAGCCTTTGTAGCTCACACATCCCCAAAACATCAGTGATCCACCTCCGTGTTTCACAGTAGGAATGGTGGACCTTTCATCATAGGCCTTGTTGACTCCTCTCCAAATGGAACAATGTTTATGGTTGTGGACAAAAAGTTCACTTTTGCTCTCATCACTCCAAATGACTTTGTTCCAGAAGTTTTGAGGCTTGTCTCTGTGCTGTTTGGCGTATTGTAAGCAGGAAACTTTGTGGCATTTGTGTAGAAATGTCTTTCTTCAGCCCATTTTTCTTCAAGTGCCTCCTTATTGACAACTAGACCACATTGTTTCAGAGAGTCCTGTATCTCAGCTGAAGTTATTTGCTGTCATTTCATTAGCATTTGAACTCTGCTTATTGGCATCCTCAGTTCCTTGGATATCTTTTTATATCCCTTTGCTGTTTTAAACAGTTGGATTCACTTTTCCTGCAGATCCTTAAACACTTATTTTGCTTTCCCTGTGACTCAGAATCCAGAAATGTCAGTGCAGCACTGGATGAAAGATGCAAGTGTCTGTCAGGAGCTCAGAAACTCACTGCGCTTTTATACACACACACAGATTACAAACAAACAGATCACAGGTGAGGATGGTTACCTTTAGGAGACATTCAAACACATTTGTGTCGACTTGTGTTCATGTTATCAGGACAAAATCACCAGAGGATGGAAACTTTTGATCAGGGTCATTTTGAGTAAACACAGTTGTTTGTTAATAAATGTCTTCACCCAACCTCTAACCATGAGTGAAAGAAAAGTTTTTGTGTTGTCATTCACATTCTTGGAAAACTATCCAAGAAATCATAAATTCTGCCGGGGTCTGCAAACTTATTTCTTTTTACATCCTCACCACCGCTGTCACCGTCCTGGTAGTTTGGATCGAAGCCTCTCTCCAACATCCTGGCCACTTTGTCCACCTGATTGTGCTGAATGAGGTCCATGAACTTCCTCAGGTTAGCCTGCGTGAAACCAGAGAAGAGACAGAGCTATTACAGCGAGCGGAGAGAACAAATGGTGGTGGGTGTGAGAGAGACAAAGGCAGGAAAGAGGTTCAGAGCTGTAAAAGGACGGAAATAGAAGTGGAGATACAGAGAGGTGCAGAGGGTCAAACATAACTGAAGGTGAAAAGCAAAAGTATTTAGGAAAAAGTGTGAAACTGCGAGAGTCACAGTTAAGGAGGAGGGGATTTAAGGTGGATTTAAAGGCTGAAAAACAGAAGGGGAGATGACAGGATTCACAGTGTGGCCATTGTGGGGAGTGAATGTCTGCTTTCTTTCTGTTCTGCTTCCGTCTGCTGTCTTTCCAGGCCGCACGATAAAAATAGATAAGAGAGCAGCTCCCCGAAGGAGAGCAGAAAATGAGGAGAGAAGAATGAGATGGCAGAAGAAGGAAAAGACAATGGGTGACAATCAGAAAAAAAAGAGAGTGAGGAGGAGGAGGAGAGAAAAAGGGAAGGGGTGTCCTGAACACAAAGTGCTGCCCCCAATCCTGATCCAAATCCAAGTATTTGGTTGAATATAGGCCAGAAGAGAGAGAGAGGAGAGAGTATTTTTACCACCTCAGAAAGTGGAAACAGTTTACATGAGGATAATGTCATCAATTATTGAGATTATTATGCCCATTCTCACCCAGAGCTCATCCTAAATCATTAAAATATGATGCCGGAGTTAACACTTTCACTTCCAAGAATAAAAAATAAATCATGCAGTGTCATAGTTTGGAGAGGAAACACGCAGAAAGATAAGAAAAGACTGAAATGAGAGGAGAGGAAACACTAAAATATTATTGGTTGGGCTGGGATACAACACAAAGACTTAAGTCGTCAGTAAAATATAAGTTTACTCATTCACATAACTTAAATTGACGCTTGTATCTATTGAAATATAACTAATCAAACCAGCTTCACGTGACCAAAGATGACAAAATGTTGAGTAATAGCCAGTGATTTAATTTACATGAACTTTAATATCCTGTTGTGTGTGAATGGAAACATCATCTCCCAATTTCAGAAACCAAAGTCAAGCTCCAACCAACCAAGTCCTGAGACCTAATAAGTTTTGCATTCACTGACAAAACAATGAAGCTTTTGCACTTTTATTTCCATCATAATATACAAACAAACGTTTCATGATATGAAATATCATCCGGGGCGAGCGTCAAGAAAACACAATTCTGGGACTTTTATTTTGAAACCAACTCAAGAAAGAGTGTTTCATCAACCAGACACATCTGAGGAACTAATGAAACACCTGGAAGGTTATTAAGTCTTTCTCACTTTTGTAAATAAACCTATTTTTTAAATAGCTGTAATGTACTATGCACATTTGGGATCATGTGTTAATAACTAAACTGTTTATATTATATTTTATCTGCAAATCTATAAGCCTGTCCTTCCTAGATTGTTTATTTATTCACTAATACTTGTTGAACTATTAGTAATGTTAAAGAAATATTTTAATTTTGAGACGACTTACAGCTGACCCAAAAGACTTTTTTCAAGGCTGTCCTTTTAATTCAACTTTAAAAACACTTAAAGGTGAAGTATGCAGAATTTTTTGATGGGTTTCGTTTCAATCTACAATGCAAATAGTCATGAAAATAAAGAAAACGCATCGAATGATTAGGTGTGTCCAAACTTTTGGCCTGTACTGTAGGTATAAGTGCCCAGGTTTCAAACGCTGAGTATCATCAAAACTGGAATATGACTCAAAGTCAGGACATTTAAATCCCTTTTTATTCACTGAGTGTTACATCTACAAAGGTCATAGGTTCATGACCGTCCTGGGTCTTTGTGGAATGATTTATTAGATGTAGCAGACTTGAACCCGTGTCCTTTTCTCTCCTTCTCTTTCTGCTTTTCCTGAACAGGTTGTGATGCTGGCGGTTGATTGGCTGTCTCAGTGTGAGCTCCAGCCAACCACCGAGCAGCAGACTGCACAGCTAACAGGATTAGCCTCCAAAGTTGAGTCAGGCCAAAGAAAAAAAAAAGAACGCAGAAAAAAAGCGACACAGTTTTGGTAATAAACGTCTCCTCTGGCAGAGCCGCGTTCTCTGACTCATGATTTTTTTTTTTTTAGTGTAAACACATCTGAGCGAGCGTGCGTGCTCCAAATTTAGATTAAAAAAAAAAAAAAACCACACGTCCTTCTTTGCATTTGATTTATTTTCATGTCTTTTCATGTCTGTCCCGTCCTGCTCTCTGATGTAGAATGAGAGCAGCTGTCAGACGGTTTCCTGGTGCGCCGCTAACAGAGAGCTGCCACAGACACTTATGCTTTTGGCTGCAGGACAGGATTACAGTAGCTGTGGGGACAGCCTCGCAGCACAAGCCTCACACGACACGAGGAGGCTAAAAATCTGCAATTTACTCTCCAGATTTATTCTATTCATGTGGGAGGGCAGAGATAAAGGAGGGAGGGGTCTGCAGACACACAGAGAAAGATTCAAAGGAGACCTCAGAGGACGGAGGAATAACTTTTCCTACTCTATCTGAGCAGAGCAGATAAACCTGACCTGTGAGTTCAGGGTGATTCAGCAGCTTTTCCTTGTTTCCTGAAGCTTTTATTCTGCAGTGTCATCTCTGCATGAACACAATGAGGTTTCTGCTCTGAATCTGGAGCATCCTTTTCATTATGTTCGCTCTGATTTGGTAAAATGTCTGTGCTGGTTTATGATGCACGCCGTATGTCTGAGAGCCAGAATCTTGTTGGCGTAAACACTTCCCCATGATGTGCTGTTGATTACAACATTTGCATAACTAGATCTTGCCCGTGGGCCAAGCTGGCTCTTGAGATTCTGTAATAAATCACCTCAGTCTGAACGAGCCGGCGTTTCTTTGAGGAGCAGCAGAAACTGGCAGTAGATCAGGCTGAAACTTCAACAAACTGAGGAGGTTTTTCCTCTTCTCTTACCTTTGTGTGAAGTTTGGCGATCTGTTTCTCGTCCACATTGGGCTGACGGTAAACTCTGCTCTTGTAGCGAAACTGTAAAAGAAACAGAAAGTTAAGTTAGGTGACCAAACGTCCTCTTATCCTCCTTTTAAAAGTAAAATTATGTCCAAGCAGATTTTATAAAACCCCCTAAAAATGTGCTCGTTAAAATAGACCATTGGTATTTATGTATGAAAGCAAAGCTGCACTGAGATACACTCAAACAACCATCATAATAATTATAATAATACATTTTATTTGTATTGCACTTTACATTTAGACAATCTCAAAGTGCTACAGAGTAAAACACAATAAAAAACAATTAAAAAACACATTAAAAACCCTTTTAAGAATAATTTCTAGGGTAGTAATGGAGAGCCCAGTACTGCCAACTAGCCAAATGCTTAAAAAAAAAAAAAAAAATCATGTTTCTGCAGATGAATGTGTATTTATATTTCTTTTTGTTCAACAATGTAGAAAGGCATTATCATGGAAATCCATTCCCATCAGTTAAAAACCAAAAAAGGAAAGTAGGCTTTGTTGAGAATTATTTTTGGGTCAAGTGAAGTCAAAATTTTAAGATAAAAAAGTCTAAAATTTGAGATGGGGCCAAAATATTAGGACAAAAAGTCCAATTTATGAGCAAAATATTAAAATTATAACAGAAAAAGTGAAATAAATAATTAAAAATCCATAATCTACGGAAATAAAACCCAGAATTCCAAGATTAATAACTAGAATTATGGTTTAAAAGTTAAGATTTTGAAAAAAAAAAAGTCAAAATTGTGCAGTAAAGGTCAAAATTTTGAGATAAAAAGTCAAGATTTAAAGTCAAATTGTAAGATAAAAAGTCATAATTCTGAGGGAAAAAGTCAAATTATAAGATAAAGATTCAGATTTATCACTAAAGACGTCAAAATGACCAAATAAAAGTCATCTTTTTCTTGAGAAAATGGAGATTAAAAGCCACAATTTTGAGCAAAAAAGTCAAAATTTCGACATTCAAGTCAAAATTATATAGTAAAGGCCAATTTACAAGACAAGAAGTCTACATTTATGCGATAAAAAGTTAAAATTATGACAGAAAAAGTCAGAAGCTTTAAGTGGAAGTCAATACTTACAGGTTAAAAAAAAATAAAATTAGATTACAGGCATGAATTATTAGTCAAAAGGTTAAGATTTGGAGATAAAGGTCAAATAATGAAGTAACAGTCAAATTGTGTGATCAAAAGTCAAATGAATGAGATAGAAAATGAAAATTATGAAAGAAAAAGTCAAACTATTAAGAAATAATATTAAATTTATTCATATGGCAGATTTTATCATACTCCCCAAAAATGTGCTTGTTAAAATAGACCATTGGTATTTATGTATATATTATGTAGATACACTCAACCAAACATTATTGATATTTTTGCAGATAAATATACATATGTACCTATATATTTTTTTTGTTCAAGAATGTAGAAAGGCATAATGATGGCAACCCTTTCGCATCAGCAAAAGGACGAAAAAAGGAAGAAAAGCAGTCGAAATTTTAAGATAAAAGAAGTCTAAATTCTGAGATGGAGCCAAACCTTTGAAGTAAAAAGTCAAATTTATGTGAAAAAAATTAAAATCATAACAGTAACAATGAAAACTTTATAATAAAAGTCAATATTCCAAGGAGAAAAAAAAACAAAATTCAAGATTTTAAGCCAAAATTATGGTTTAAAAAGTTACGATTGTGAAGTAAAAGTCAAAATTCTGCGATAAAGTCAAAAATATGAAATAAAATCTTGAGATAAAATGTCAAAGTTTTATGACGGAACCAAAATTTTTTAGATAAAAAGTCAAAGTTTTGAGAGAAAAAAGTTGAAATGTTGAGATAAGGAGTCAAATCGTTAGATAAAAAGTCACAATTAATCCAGAAAAGTCAAAATTTTTAAGGAAAAATTGAGATTAAAAGTCATAATTATGAGTAAGAAAATCACATTTTAGAGATAATAGTCCAGATAACAAGTCAAATTTCATGAGAAAAAGTCAAAATTAATGAGCTTAAAAGGCAAAATTATCACAGAAAAAGTCCGAATCAACACATTTAGGTTAAAAAGAACGAGACTAAAAGCCAAACTTGTAAGTAACAAAGTTAAGATTTTGAGATAAAAGTCAAAATTATGTGATTAAAAGTCAAATTAATGAGATAGAAAATCAAAATTATGAAAGAAAAAGTCATAATTATAAGAAAAAATATCTAAATTTATTCATTAATCTTGTCTCAAAACCTTAATTTAACATTGGCAAGAAAAAACAAATGAAGCCAGGAGCGTCACAGAGATCTGAGCTTTGACCCCAGTTTTACCTCCAGAGCTGGGACCCCCTTGCTGATGGGTTGTGGGTACTCTCGAAGGATTCGCTCCTCGTCCAGGAACTTCCCGTCCCTCCCGTTGCTCGCCGGCTGGAAAAGTCCGTAGTTGAGGACGTCTTTCAGGCTCTGGTTCAGCGTACACAGGATCCGCTGCTTGGCGACCCAGACGGTCGCATTTGGGTTGAACCGCATGCATTTCTGTGGGGAGGAGAAGAAAAAGAAGAAGAGAGATACATGAGGAAAGAAATATAAATATGTCACATACTGTGATCGAGACGAGGGCTGAACAATTTATCATTTTCTCAGCGAGATCACAATTCCAGATATCGTGATCATGTGATCGCATAAGCTGTGATTTTTTTATCTTGACTGAACCAGGATCTGTTGTGTCAGCTGTTTTTCACAAATGTGACTTGGATGTTAGAAAAGATCATTTTTTCTTTGGTCATCCTCTCCGGCATCAACCAAAAATCATTGTCCCGCCTCCAACTGGTACAGAACTCAGCAGCCAGGCTTCTCACCGGTTTTAATAGACAACATCACATAACTCCTGTTTTAGCCTCCCTTCATTGGCTCCCCGTTAGTTTTAGAATTGATTTTAAGATTTTACAGATAACCTTTAAAGCATGCACAGGGCTGGCTCCCAGTTACATCTCAGATCTTTTAACCCCATATGAGCCAGCCCGCAGCCTTAGATCCTCGGGCAGGAACCTCCTGGTCGTTCCAAAGTGGAGGCTGAAAAGCAAAGGAGACAGGTCCATCAGGGCCCCTCGACTTTGGAACGACCTGCCCGAGGATATAAGGCTCGCAGACTCAGTATCATCTTTTAAATCTCTTCTTAAAACACACTTTTACCGTCTTGCTTTTATGTGATGTCGTCTTCTTCCTCTTCTTCCTATTCCTATCACTGTGTCTATCTCTTCACCTCTCTATTGTCCTCTTTTGTATTTTTACCACCCTGTTACAGAGCTGACTCACTTATTTATCTATCTATTTACCTCCCTATTTATTCATTCACTTATGAGTTTATTTTAATTATTTATGTTTTTTTTTATTTATTCAATTATTTTCAATGAGTTGAGCGCTCCAGTTTTCATTTCCACTCTAATTTTTAGGCTGTTGTATCCTTTTATTACCTTATTTATTCACTGCTATATTTCATTGTTGTTTTTATCTTCTCTATTGTTCCTGTTTGCTCTTTTACTCCTTCTCACCTCTGGTCCTCATGGTCTCATCATAGGGTCTTGCACTGCCTGAGTTCTCTTCTCTTTTAATTCTGATTGGTCTGTATGATTTTTAATTTTTATTGTTGCTCGCTATTTGATTCACTGTTTTTGTTTGTTTTTTTGTTTTTTTGTTTGTTGATTTTGTCCCTGCTGTAAAGCATTTTGTGAACTGTTGTTTTTAAAGGTGCTCTATAAATAAAGTTACTATTATATTAGGACTTAAAAGATTGTACATGCACATTTAAAAAATTTCTTTAATTTCATCTTTTTGTCTCAAAAATGACTTTTTATCTCACAAATTCACCTTTCTAGCTCAAAATTTGTCTCTTAATCTCATATCTGACTTTTTGGCTCAAATTTTTGTCTCTTTGACTCAAACTTCTTACTTAAATATCTCAATAATTTAACTTTTTGTTTCTAAAATTTGACTTTTTGTCTCTCAACTGCAACAATTTATCTCAAAACTTTGTCTCTTAATCTAATAACTTTGACTTTTCAGCTCAAATTTTGTCTTTTGTCAAAGTTTTGTCTTTTTATCTCAGAATTTTGACAAATACATCTAAATATTTTGTCTGTATTATCTCGAAATATTGTCTCCAATTTTGACTTCGTATCTCTTAAATTTTCCGTCAGCTAGAACCTTGACTTTCTATTAAAAAATGTATCTTTTTATCTCAATATTTGACCTTTTATCTCAAAATTTCAACTTTAATTCCTCAAAGTTTTGACAATTAAATCAAATATTAACTTTTATCTTTTAAAATTTTGATTTTCACATCCTAAAATTTGGACTATAAAATCAAAATATTGACTTTTTAATGCAAAATTCTTCATTAATACATTTGGAAACAATTCTTATCTTCAGTTTTCATCCTTGCATTAGAGTAATAACTGTTGATGATTCAATGGTTTGATGTAATTTTCTGTCAAGTTTGTGAATGTTACTGTACAATGTGAAAACTTCATTAGACTAGATTAAGAAAACTTAATCTAGACTAGAAAACTAGATTTTTGCAGAAAGGTTTCATACTCTACATTGAGTTGAAACGTTGAAGTTTGAACTCTTGTAATGAGATGTGAGTTTGTTATCAGTTAAATCCCTGTTTCTGTTTTGGACTTAAAGTGACCTTCCTGTTTTTTAGCTCTGAGTCACAAGTTCCACAAAATTCCCACACGTCCTTATTTACCCTTCCTCGAAATACCAAAACTGTGCCCCACGCTTTCAGCTCGACTCGTCCGTGTGAATCAGTGTCATTAACAAAGTCGTCGCTGGTTCAACCAATAGAAAAACAGCTCCTGCTGCAGGAGGTCAAAGTTCACACGTGTCAATCAAGCTCTCCACGGATGTTGCTGAAGTGGCTCCACTAATCAGACTGACAGGATCTGCAGCAGAGAGTCAGGTGAGCTGACAATCATTCTCTCTACAGGAAGTTACAGGAGATAAACTGCTTCCTCACAAAAAAGGACCAGGAAATGGAAGTTTTGTGCTGTTTTCTGCAAAACAAAAAAGGTGCATATTATGAGCAGAGTTGGGTATTTTACTACAAGTTACAAATTAAACGCTACGATCGTTACTTCTACAACGACTGCAAATAGATACTGTAGCGTCTGCCTGGATGTTTTGGAGGATGACAGGATGATGAGTGGACACAAGCTTTGAATAAACAAGTCACTGTCGGCCGTGACCACGCTGAACAAGACAGAAAAAATCTGTCTCTATCAGAAACTCCAGCTCCGAGTCAACCTCCTCACACTCAGCCCCTCTGCTCTCTTGGGTGCATTCACTGACTCCCAGAACAGTAGGAATTCAGAACACTAAGAACAACATGAGTAAATGGACCACTTTATAAGAATCTGAACTGTTACAGTAATAGATAAAATAAATGATTTCCGCTTCAGATCGACTGCAAAAAATCGAAAAATTGAAACGTCACAGCCGTATTGCAGTGTATTGTGGGTAATCAAAGTAGGGAGGTCCGCAGAAGTCTGCACCCCAAGCAGACTCTCTAGAAGTCTGCAGAAAGTCCGCTTGAGGCTGCTTGTGGACTGGATGAATTGTGGATTTGGACGACCCTCAGCACTCCTGGACTTCCCATGAACGCAACCGCAAAGTCTGCGAGTTCACAAGTGAAGTCCAGAGATTTGGATTCAGCCAAAACAGTAAACAGGAGGAGGAGCACAGAGTCCAAGCAGCTAACGCCGAGCCCGATGTCTGTTTAAAGTTGTGTGTAAAGACATATTGTCTAGTTTCAGTTGCCTCAAAGTTCAGCAACAGACTAAAGTAAACAATGAGACAATGAATATTTTCTTGGAAATGATTATAATTGTTTGAGAATCATATTCTTTATAGTTGTGATGTATCAGGGGGATAAAGCCGTGTAACGAGTAGTGTAACTTCTTTACTATTTCCAGAGAGTAATCAAGTTGTGTAAGGCACTACTTTTTTCAAAAATAATGAGTAACGGGTAAGTCTTTACTTTTTTGAGTAACGGACCCCAACTCTGATTATGAGGTGTTGGAAATGCACAGATTTGCAACAAAATTCATCCGGACAAGTTTGAAATCCATCATCAGGAGTTACTGTGTGCCCGTCAGCCAATCAGATTCCAGTATTTGAAAGTCAGTGGCTGTTTTCCAAACCGCCTACGAGCATCAGTTTGTGAAAACTTGGTAGATCTGTAGTAAACTACAAGTTCCTGGATGTTTCTACTGATCCGAGAAAATTTCTCAGTCTGTAACGGACCAGTCTACCTGGCGTACTGTTTCCCACAATGCACGGCGCTAATGGCGTTTGTCAGTTTGGGGGCGCTCAGGTTGAGGTGAATTACTGACACCTACTGGAATAAATCAGCTCAACTACAACACAACAACAAAAATGTGAAACGGTCCCAGAGATAAAAGTGAAGTGACAGGAAAGAAACAGCGGTAAATCTGCTCACTTCATCATGAAAGAGCTGTTTACTTTTACCAAATTCATAAAAGCCCCTAAATCATTTATCACTTTTTATTTTACACTAACAGCCTACGTGGGTAATGAGGACGCAGTTTTTACACCAGCTGGAAAAATAAAAAGTCAGTTGGTTTCAGATTTATTTTCAATACATGATAACTTTTGGTGCAAGATAAAAAATCAAATATGGTGATTTTGCTGTAATAAACTTCTATACCTTTGCAAATTTTATAAAATCAGGACTCTAATCTCTCCCTAAATAAATTAAAAATGTTCCTTGAACCACTAAAAATAATGAAAATACCAAAAAATTATCAAAAAAATTTACAACTACCATTCCCTTCCCATTCTTAATTTCTTTTGTTTATTGTCTTTTGTATCTCATTGACATCTAATTTAACTTATCTACTTTTATTGCTCCTGTAACTTCACCACTGATTGATATGGTGAATTAAGGCCAAAAAAGGGAAAAGTAGGCCTTGTTGAGAATTATTTTTGGGTCAAATAAGTCAAAATTTTAAGAAAAAAAAGGTTTAAATTTTGAGAGGGAGCCAAAATTTTAGGATAAATACTCCAATTCTGCGCAAAATACTTAAATTATAACAGAAAAGTGAAATAAATAAATAAAAATCCGTATTCTACGGAAATAAAACCCAGAATTCCAATACTAATAACTAGAATTATGGTTTAAAAGTTAAGATTTTGAAAAAAAAAGTCAAAATTGTGCAGTCAAGGTCAAACTTTTGAGATAAAAAGTCAAAAGTTTACAACAGAGCCAAAATTTTAAAATTTAAAGTCAAATCTTAAGATGAAAAGTCATAATTCTGAGGAAAAAAGTCAAATTATTAGATAAAAATTCAGATTTATCACTAAAGAAGTCAAAATGACCAAATAAAAGTCATCATTTTCTTGACAAAATTGAGATTAAAAGCCACAATTTTGAGCATAAAAGTCAAATTTATAAGGTAAAGGTTAATTTTCAAGATAAGAAGTCTAAATTCTTGCAATAAAAATTTTAAATTATGACAGAAAAAGTCAGAAGCTTTAAGTGGAAGTCAATACTTCTAGGTTAAAAAAAATAAAAATATATTAAACAGAAAATCCAGAGTAGTATACGACTAAACAGACCCAACAAAACAGTCATATTGATTGATTGAGGATTTAAAAGCCACAGAACAAACGAGTCCCGGTCAGAAAAGTTCAGACAAACTGCTGCTCCACGAACATAATTTCTGTCCCCGTTATTATCACAAATAAACGGCGTGTGCCAAACTCTTTCATTGTTTTATTGTTCGCCTGCTGTGCTGCATGAGATGTAATTGACATGACCCACCCCCCCCCCCCCCCCCCCCCGGTTCCCCCCTGTCGCAGATTTCCTGGGGTACGAAAAACCAATCACAATACTGGACTGGGTTTAAATCGTAGAGGATTACGGGCACCGTGCCGCCTCGTTTACAAAGTGTGTGTGAGTGTGTGTGAGCGCGAACAGCTGGATGTGCTGCTCAGCTGGCGATAGCGGCCCCTGCTCCTGTGATAAAGGCAGAAGAGATGAACAGTCCGTGAACCCTGCCTACCCATAATCCTCTCTGCCTGGCGTGGATCCGGCAGAGGGAGAGGAGGAGCGCGGGGATGAAGGTTGAAGGTAGAGTACACAGAAACAGATGTCTGGTATCTGGCGAAGCTGCTGGGGCTGATACGGCCTCGTTTCCTGCTGCTGCTGCTGTTTTATGACGGCGGCAGATTTTTAATTCACTGATTCTTCAAGTTCAACGACGTGAGTGAAGTTTTCAGGAAACAGAGGCCACAACGCTCGACTGGAGAACCACTTCCTTCTGTTTCTTTTAAATAATCCTTTTATTTTCTTCAGGATTCTTGGCAGCAGTGGAGAAGGTTTCATCATCACAACATCTCAGCTTTATGAGATTAATATTTGAAAAGTGGGAGCCACACAGAACAGGAACCACCACTGATGTTAACTGAATCCAATCTGGAAAGGTAGAAAACATGTAATTCCACAAGTGTCCACTCGAGGCTGTGTCCAAAAGTGAGCCAATCCCCATTAAGGCTCATTTTTCTCTCAAAAAAAGATTGTTGATTTTTATAATAAAGCAAAGCTGCTCTGAGCTGCTGACATTATTCTGATTATTCACCAACCTGAACTCAAGATGTTGAGATGAAAACATGAAACTCTGACTGTTTGTAAAGCTGCACTCACAGACAGAAAATGCTGATGTGGAAATGCACCACTTTCAATCAAAGCACATGGTGAGGCATTATTATGGAAGCCCATTTACACCAGTTAAAAAATTAATTAATCAAAATATCGCTTTGTTAAGAATTATTTTGGTCCATTAAGTCTAAATTTGAAGATAAAGAGTCAAAATTATGAGATATAACATCTAAACTTCAATTTAAAATTGTAAGATAATTAAGTCAACAGTATAAGAAAGAACTTAACATGTTGAGATAAGATCAAATTTTCAGATAAAATGTCAAAATTAGGAGATAAAATGTCACAATTTTGGGAAAAACTTTAAAATTTTGAGATCAATAGTTGAAATTTTGAATTTAAATGCAAAAATTTAAGTGATAAAGTCAACATTACGAGTAAAAATTTAACAATTTGATTAAAAATGATATTGATAAAATATAAAATTGGAGATAAAACTCAATATTAGAAGATAAAACAACAACATTTTGAGAAAAAAAAACTCATGATTTTGAGACGGAAAGTCAAAATTCAAAGATATGTCAACATTTGGAGATAAAAAAGTTGAAATTTGGAATTAAAATTAAATATTTAGAAATCAAAATTTTACAATGAAGTCACAAAGTTGAGATACCACGTCAAAATTATGAGAACATTTCAAAATTAATGGACAGACAGTCAAAAATTAAATATGTTACAGTAAAAATTCTGAGATAAAAAGCTGAAATTTTGAGTGAAAAAGTCAAAATGTGGGAAAAAAAAAATCATTATTTTGAGGTAAAAGAATCAACATTTCGAAATAAAAAGTCAAAGTAATGGGGAAAGAAGACGAAAATGTCCTGTTTTAATTTATATTAAAACAAAAAATGATGTCTGAATTGCTCGTTGAGAGGGGGGAAAAAAGCCGATGATTTTACAAGAAAAGTTTAATCTATTAAGTCATTGTTCTAGGTTTCAGAAAACAAATTTTTCTCACTCAATCAGCAGATTTCAAGGAGACATGTTTCCCAACTGAAAAGGTAAATGTGGGTTATATTGAGTCTAAAAAGACAATTTCTGCTAAAAATAAGTGAAGAGACGTTTGCCCACAGGGGGGCGCCACATGCAACACAAACTAAAAATTCCTTACAGAAGCTTTAACTTTAGTTCTTTCACTTTGAAGATTCTTTAGATTATCCGGTGGGAGAAGTAAATCCATGATTGGACCCTATAGTTGTAACTTCCTCCTCTGTCTTCTTTTATATGAGAAATGTGATTGTTGAGCACAGATCAGAGCTGCAGCCGCGGGCGTAGTGTGTGTGTGTGTGTGTGTGTGTGTGTGTGTGTGTGTGTGTGTGTGTGTGTGTGTGTGTGTGTGTGTGTGTGTCTGTACATTTGAATTATTCAGCCAAGTTTGATTTTCTGAGAGAACTGTGGGACTCAATCATGTGATCGAATGGAGCCGCTGAGTGCTCAGTGATGAGTGTGAAATCAGGAGCATTAGTGCACACATGTGAGAGAGCTCAGAGCACACATGTGAACACACACACACACACACACACACACACACACACACACACACACGTCGTACACTAGAGTTAAAGCGATCTAATTAAATCAAAGGGTTGTGGGTTCATCACTGGGTCAGAGCTGCACCTTGAGGATCCAACCCCATGAAACCACACACACTTACACACACTTACACACACTTACACACACTTAAACATACAAACTACTTTTTCATTCTGTTAACATTTGTTATTCAGGAAGCTACAAGGTGCTAAAGAGCCGACAAAGTGCTCTGAACGTATCACCGATCGCTTTCTGCTGCATCTGCTTTTAGCCTCAGTGGGATGTGATGTTACAACACAAATGAAAAGATGGACGAGTGAAGGAAACAGAGGATGAAGCAAACCATTTCAAATAAAACAGCTTATAAATAAGACTCTGTTAGGGCTGAACAATTTGAAAAATAATCTAATTGCGATTTTTTTCTAGGTTCCCATCTTCTATGTTTTTAAACAAACATAAGAAATGAAAAGTTGCATTAAATCCTGCACAAAACTAACCCACTATCACTACAACTGGGACTGATTTTTGTCCATTACGGATCATTTTTTCTATCCTCTGACTATTTTCCAGGTTGTTTCTCACGACCCCTTTTCAAATCATCAGATCTGCATTTTCCCTGTAACCCATTCCCGTTTCATTTTCTTCACTTGTTGTGCTTGTGTGCTTGTTGTTTTAATTATTTGTGTTGTGTATTTGTACTTTTATTCCTGTTGTAAAGTGTCCTTGGGTGTCAAAAAAGTATCACTATTATTATTATTTCCCAATTTTCTTGCCAATTTTTGCTGTTTTTTCCCATTTTTGACACTTTTTACTCTTTTTTTGCCACTTTTGTGTCACCTTCTGACTTTTTTCCAAGCTTAATCCCAACCTTTTGCCATTTTTGTTGACTTTGACATTTTTTTTTCAACCACTTTTCACTGTTTTTGTCACTATTTTCCCCCATTTTTACAACTTTCTGACTTTTTTTCCAAGTTTTCTCCAAATTTTCTTCCCCTTTTTTGTTGCTTTTTGGCCATTTCAGTTAACCTGACACGGCAGACGGAAAGTTTCATATGTCCACCATAGAAATATTTCACCAGTCCATTTAGGGAAGAGCTGCAAGCAAGTGTTTTCATATATAAAAATATTTATTTCTTCTTCTTCAGAAGGTTTAGTCTCCTTTTGGCTCTTTCCTGAAGTTTCTTATATCCCCGATAAAAACTACTCACGAACGGCAGCTGTCAACTATCGTAAAACGAAACTTATAACACAGTTTTCAACGTCCAATAACTAATCAGAAACTAACTTCTCAGGAAAAAAAACACCTGAACACCATGCAGCCAAATGACATCATCATACTACCTTAGTGTAAGGATGACAAACATTTCAACCAGGTATCGTCGTTTTTTAAAGTTTTCCCGGCTCATATCAGGAATAAATGGGGAGGCGGGGCTTATGACCTATACTGCAGCCAGACACCAGGGGGCGGGGCTTATGACCTATACTGCAGCCAGACACCAGGGGGCGGGGCTTATGACCTATACTGCAGCCAGACACCAGGGGGCGGGGCATCTGCTGGAGGCTTCAGTTTGAGCCGAACGTCGTCACGTCCACTCATTATACAGTCTATAGTTTCACCCAAAAACCGTTGTTGTGTAAATGGGGCCTTAGAAAATCCTGGGATTTCTAGTGTTAAGTGTTGTTCTCTGTTCTTCTTTTAAAGAAGATATTGAGTCCATTTCTGATAAAACTGCAGATATTGCTGCGTATCATAGTAACTTTTTTTTATCTAAATTTTGAACATTTCTAATTATTCCTGGGTAAGTCTCCCTATTCCTTTTTAATGGCTGAACTGACTTTCATGAAACAGACTTGGTGCACAAATTTTTGATTCTTAGGTCACTCAGGGGAGAAATGCAATGTTTGAAAACAAAAAAAACCTTCAAACACTGAGAGATTCGACACTGGAAGAGCCGGTAATCATGGCTGCTCAGCATCCTGGCTCTGGAACAAGAATGTGCATGTAAAGATTTTTATTTTGCATATTTGATATCTTGTCATGAAAGCTAACTGATGTTCATATTTCAAAATTGAGGGCATCAGATCAGCTGTTGTGTTTAAAGAGCTGAGAGTAAACACACACGTTGGCTGCAGAGAGTGAGTGAAGGACCTGGAGGAGGAGGAGGAGGAGGAGGAGGTGTAAGGTGGTGCTTTCTGCCTCCTCCTCCTCCTCCACAGCAGCTCCCTCTTTCTTCTCCTGGCCTTCTGCCCCCCCCCCCCCCCCCCCCCCCCCCCCCCCCCCCCCCTCCTCTGGCAGCACATGCTGAGGAAAACGCTCTAACTCACTGTCATGGACGTCCAGTGTAAAGCTATCTGGAGCTGCTCTCATTCCCCGCGGACACACACATCAAACAAAGAGCGATTGTACAAAGAACCCAAGATGAAGCTGAGGCAGAGGCGCTGGCGGCCCCAGCGGCTTCACCGCGGGGGGGGCAGTGTTCGACGCTGCCGCTGCTCTTTGATGATAAACCTTTACATTCAAACCTTCTCTCAGAACAACAGTGAAGACACATCCAGTGACGGCTGCAGCACACGACACATAATAAACATGCTGTTCGTGCTGCAGGAGGCTCTGAGGAGAGACGCAGCTTACTGTAATAATACTGTAAAAATACTGTAACCATAAATACTGTAACTATACTGTAAGCAGCCTGCACACAGAAGAACCATGGGACTTCATTAAAAACAACATGCTCTCTCATTAAACTTGATTAGTATGTCATACTGAAAATAAAATATTCAAACTGTGAGGCTGTAGGTAACTTTGGATTCATCTCTGGACACTCTCATTAAAGAAGTTTATTCTGAAGAGTGAATATAAACATGGACACAATGTGGGGAGAATAAAAACACCTCAGAGAGGAAGAAACAAACAGATTAGAGTCTGCAATGCTTCATTTTAAAGGCGTTTTCATTTCATAGTCCTTCATCGTATTTAACTTGAATTCTAAGCCTTTTTCAAGAAGTTTATTTTTAATATTATAACATTTTGTGTTTCCTCATTCCACACTTGCTCATTCCAAACGAGCACAAACCCTATTCTGCATTCCACACTACCATATTACATGCTTACCCATTCCACACTTACGCATTTCGCACTTACACATTCCACACTAGCGCATTCTGTTCTTACGCATCCTGCACTTATACTACTAATAATAATAATGCATTTTATGTACAAAGCGCTTTTCAAGACACTCAAAGACACTGTACAGAAGACAAAAATCAGTGTATTAACATCACACAGAGACATTACACAAAGAGACTTATGCAGTCCACACTCTTACACATTCCCCACTTATGCATTTTGCAGTTGGGCATTTTGCGCTTACACATTCTGCAATTATGCATTCCACACTACCATATTACATGCTTACACATTCCACACTTACGCATTTTGTACTTACAGTGTATCACAAAAGTGAGCACACCTCTCACATTTCTGCAGATATTTAAGTATATCTTTTCATGGGACAACACTGACAAAATGACACTTTGACACAATGAAAAGTCGTCTGTGTGCAGCTTATATAACAGTGAACATTTATTTTTCCCTCAAAATAACTCAAAATATAGCCATTAATAGCTAAACCCCTGGCAACAAAAGTGAGTACACCCCTAAGAGACTACATCCCTAAATGTCCAAATTGAGCACTGCTCGTCATTTTTCCCTAAAATGTCATGTGACTCGTTAGTGTTACGAGGTCTCAGGTGTGCATAGGGAGCAGGTGTGTTCAAATTTGTAGTACAGCTCTCACACTCTCTCATACTGGTCACTGAAAGTTCCAACATGGCATCATTTTGTCAGTGTCGTCCCATGAAAAGATATACTTAAATATCTGCAGGAATGTGAGGGGTGTGCTCACTTTTGTGATACACTGTACATATTCCAAACTGGTGCATTCCACACTTAGGCATTTTGGGCTTAAGTATTCTGAGCTTATGCATTCCAAACTTACACATTTCACGCTGTCCCATTAATTCCATGCTTATATGTTTATTCCGTGCTAATGCATTTCGTGCTCATGCATTTGTTAAGTGCTTATGTATTTATCCTGTGCTTATGCATCCTGCGCTCAGGCTTTTATTCCTTTCTTTCACATTCATTCATTCTGCGCTTACACATTCCCTCCTTACACAGGTGGAAGAAAAAGTAGTTCCTACTGCTGTGCATCAATTAGACAAAAACCTGTTAGCTCAGTTACTTTCCTGTTATTCTGTTGATGATAAACATTACCACAAATAACTGAAGTATTAAAGTATCAATATTTTGATTTAAGACTTGATTTTGGTGCATAAAGATCTGGCATCGGGTGTATCAATATTTTAGTATCGATCCCCATATCACTCATTACCAGAACTTAACAAAACTTGTAGTTTTATGACATAAAGTCTCCCGTAGAGAAAGAACAGTTATTTTTAGCTCTATAAACTCATTGACCTGCATTATTGTCTGGATGGCATGAATTCATTTCCTTTTCCCAGGATGCTTTAGTGAAAGCTGGATATTACCATAAAACCATAAAACACTTCAAAGCCAATGAATCAGAGGCAACATTCTGTGCAGGACAAAAAAAAAAGTGTAGGTTGAAGTAAAGATCTGGGGGCTTTTTAGTGGATTTTCCATGTTTGTAATGAGTAAAATTTCCCACATTAAATGTAGCTGTGAGGTCTGAGCCTGTGAATAACATCTATTATGCATCATTCTCTCTCTGCGATCATCTACCTGCCTTTGATGAGTGTGATAACAGAAAGCAGGCGACACTTTCAGCACGTTTCATCACACATTTGTTTCAACACTATTATCCTATCATCTGTTACAAACCGTAACAAGATTTCCATGTGAGCTGTCTGCTTTAAGTGTGTTTTACTGATCACAGGTTCAATATTTCTCAGTATTGATCCACGCTGGGCCTGCACACACACACAC
>RPOG01000988.1:0-88981 GCA_008086565.1 Thalassoma bifasciatum | reverse complement strand
AACCTTTTTAAATAAAACATTCTTTGCAAATAAAAAGAATTTTAAAGCTGTTGAGAAATGTAAAAAACTTTTGTCCCGTAATTTTCACCATGTCAAATGTCAGGGTGGTGCAACCGTAACATTAGACTTTTATTTTAAAGTGAAGAGAATAAAACAGGAAACAGGAAACTGCATCAGCCAGAGGAGCCCAAATGACATTTGTGACCAAGTGGAAAAGTTTGTAGATTTCTCTGAAATACTGATAAAAAAGGTTTTTTCACTTCATTGGTGACTGGAACAATTTCCATGTCAGGTGGAACAACCAATGTAATAATGTGAAATGTTATTTTAACATCAAATTATTTATCTTATTCACAAATAAAAGAAATGAAACACACAAAATGAAAATGTATGAGTCACTACAGACACTTGAGAGATACTTGCCAATAATTTCACACAGAAAAAAAAACAGGAACATATAAATATATTTTCATATATTTGGTTGCTCCACCTGACATTTTTGGGTGCTCAAATTAAAAATACTAAAAAATAATGAACGTAAAAACTTTGAAACGTTGGTCAACTACTGAAATCTGTTAGAAAACATAATTCTTCACTCATAAATATGTTTTTATCCATTTTCAAAGAACTTTTTAAAAATACGTTTTTAGACCCTCTTTTTGTCATTGACCCTTGTGTCGACACTGCTTATAAATGCCTTTGCACATTTTTCCACTCATGTAAAAAAGAAGCTAACCTCTCTTTAAGTTTGATTTTATCCATGTTCAGATTTTCTAAAACCTTAAAAAAAAGCCTCATATTTAACACTATTTGTTCCTAAGCACATTCTCCTCCAACTGAATGAATAAGTCACCTCGGTGAGTCACCCCAAGCTTCAGAATATGAATATTTAGGTGTCACTGCAGAGTTTGGCATGTGCAGGCTTCAACAAGCTGTGAAGCCAAAAAAAAAAGCGCGACAACCTGACGTTGAGGATATACAAAGAAGTGTTAATATCTGAATAAGTCAGCCAAATACTGGATGAGAAACTATCACGAAAAACACATTTATGGAAAAGAGCAACTAAGAAATGTGAAGTGCTCCAAGTTTGGTTATGTTTAGGGACTTAAAGTTCAGTTATTTCTCAAATTAAACAGTTTTTAGAGGCACTGTGAGGACTTTCTCATCTTAAAATAGTCTCACTTTTATATATCTCCCCACTCATGATCCATAATTCACAGGGGAAACACATCGTACCCTTCAGTAGTTGGTGTCATGAGATCAAGGAGTTCTCGTGCTCCCCACTCCATACACAAGCCTCTGTTCATACATGATGGTCTGTAAAACCTTAAACCTGTTGACTCCTGATGTGTCTCAGCTTATTTTGTCTGTTTATCACCATAGTCAAGCTAAATACGATCCACTTTAGACACAGTTTGTTTAATTTTGAAAGTCACAGGCTCTTTTTTTTTTTTTTCCTCTTCTCTTTTCTTGTATTTAACTCATTTTATACAGTCTAAACTTGCTTACAATTGTCCTTTGACTGGCCTGAATGCTAGAAATCTGGGATTTAACCTATTTTATACAGTCTAAACTTGCTTATAAATGTTCTTTAACAGGGCTGAATACTAGAAATCTGGGTTTAAACTTTTTTTATACAGTATAAACTTGATTATAAATGTACTTTGACTGGCCTCAATGCTAGAAATCTGGGTTTGTAACCTATTCTTTACAGTCTAAACTTGGTTTTAAATGCACTTTGACTGGCCTCAATGCTAGAAATCTGGGTTTTAACCTATTTCATACAGTCAAGACATGGTTATAAATGTACTTTGAAAGGCCTGAATACCAGAAATCTGGGTTATAACTAATTTTATATGGTCTAAGCTTGGTAATTAATGTACTTTGACTTGCCTCAATGCCATTCAGGCACAAATTTGTGTGTATGCACTATTTGTGAATGAGGCCCAATGTCTGCAGTTGAGTCAGATTTACCCAGGAGAACATGGATCCATTTACAGCAAAAACTGAGCATGCAATTAAAAAGTCAAGTTCTTCAGCTGAATGACCACGCAGCAAACTAAAAGTGAGAAGAAACTAAACTATACACCAAAATTATTTCATCTCAGGAGACGCTCTCAGGCCTGCAGAACTCTGATTAGAAGATTAATATATATGAAGATTTTGCGATATGGTAATTTAAATCAAGCTCTGCACTTAAAGCCTCAAAGGAACGAATGAGTCTGATAAGATGCAGTGATTTTTAAGTCCACAAAGTCTGCAGAGTGATTGTAGAGCCCTTTAACATCTGGAGAAGCATCTGTTTGTTTACACTCCAGCTCCACTTTAGTGACATTTTCCAAATAAACCATCTTGTTTACTGCAGGCTGAAAGTGTTTACAACACACAGCTAAATGTCAAAGAGGCCCCTGTAGTATTATTTCCTCAGCAGCAGCAGCAGCAGCTCTGACACATTAACAGAACTGTGTTGTATTAGCGTGTCCCACTTTCTGTGAGGAGCTCTTACACTGAGAATAAAGCTGTGAGGTGTGAAACTACGGTGGCTGACAAGGACGAACACTCTGCAACAGGGCGCGCTGTGGGGTGAACGCAGACTCCTGAGACCAGAGAAGGTCAGTCTGATGAGACAGAACACAGAATCAAGGTGGTTATCTCTCTGGATTATAACTCTGACACCTGGAGGCCGACCCCCCATCTCAGACCTGCTCAGGCTCCTAATGGTGCCACAGACTGGACTTTCATCTTCCCTGGCCCATTGCCATAGGTGAAAGTAGCCGTAAGGATCATGCAGTTTGTGTGGATTTTGTCGCCCCCTGTGGTAAATGTGCAGAATTAAACCTGTGTGAAGCGCTGACTCTCTGGGTTTTTAAAGTCTGAGTTGATAAAATCCTTGTCTTTCTTTGAACGGACTCTGTGGGTCTGCGCTCTCGGATACTCACCGTCTGCTGCAGGTCGGGGATGAGGACGCGGATGACCAGCGAGTTGATGTGAATGTCGTCCATGCGGCTCTGCGAGGGCTCGGCGGTGGCCTTTATCGTCTCGTAAATGGTCTCTTCTCGGGAGCTGTCGGAGGCGCAGTCGTCGGAGTAGTCGGAAAAGCTCTGGGCCATCTCATCCTCACTGGAGGTGGGGCTCCGGGGCATACTCAGCAGGCCCGGCGGATTCAGCTGGGACGGAGGAAGAGAGAGGAAAAAAGAGGAGAGGTCAGACAAACTGAAAGTCTTTATTAGAGGAGTAAAAGCCCCAGAATCCCCCTGGCTCCTTTTAGACACCTGATGTTGCTTTAAAAGCCCCAAAGATGCTCGTTAGTTTGTTAGTTTGTCCTCAAACATCCCGTTCCTGTTTCTGCAGCGGCACGCTCTGCTTCAGGAAACACTCGGAGGAATTAATGTGACTGCGTCTCTCCAACAACGTTTGGCTTCATTAAGGTTCGAAAAACTGCACCTGCAGCAGTTGCACAGGAGGACTACGAACCTTTTCTTCTTCTTCTCTATTAATGTGAAGCTTCAACATGATTAATGGATCAGCAAATTAAATAGGTAACACCTCATCAGTCACGTCTTTGTGTCCACGCTCGTGTGAGTGACCTGGATAGAATGAAGACATTTAAATAACCTGAATCTCTCATTATTTTTATCGGGCTGTTGCAGGGTTTCCTTATTAGAGGTTAGCGTGCAGGGACCGGAGGTCTGAATATCAAACATAATTAACAAGCAGTTTTACTTTGCAGGCCTGCAGACGTTCGGGGTTAAAGATAGACAGCAGTCAGCTTTCCTAATGTGAAATACTCCGAGCTAAACTTAATTAATGTCAGTATCAGGGTTATAATTGTTTTTAAAATGTAATTATTTTCATTATGTCTTCGTTTATCTCCCCCAGTTTTAGTTCAGTTTGAAATAGTTTTTGATGCTAATAATCCTCATCGTTGTAACAGTAAAAGTAAAAGCATTTACACAACACACAGCTGTGAAGCTTTAAGAAAACAACTAATCTGTGAGGCTAAGTGGAAAAACAGTTCAGTACAGTGACAACTACAGAGGGCTGAGTGACTTCTGCCACTTACACAGTGACACCTACCTATGACTTAGTAACTTCTGACACTTGAACAGTGGCAGATCTATGGCTGAGTGACATTTGCCCCTTGCACAGTGACACCTACCTGCGACTTAGTGACTTATACCACTTGCACAGTTTCAGACCTATGGCTTAGTGACTTCTGCCACTTGCAAAGTGACCGACCTATGGCTTAGTAACCTATGGCTTAGTGACTTCTGCCTCTTGCTCAGTGACCGACCTACAGCTAAGTGACTTCTGCCACTAGCACAGTGACATCCACCTACAGCTGAGTGACCTGTGCCACTTTCAGTGACACCTACCTACAGCTAAGTGACATCTGCCACTTGCACAGTGACACCTTTCCATGTCTTAGCGGCTTCTGTCACTTGCACAGTGATACTCAACCACAGCTGAGTGACCTGAGCTACTTTCACAGTGACACCTACGTACAGCTGAGTGACTTCTGCCACTTACACAGTGACACCTTCCCACAAATTAGTAGCTTCTGTCACTTGCACAGTGACATCCACCTACAGCTGAGTGACCTGTGCCACTTTCACAGTGACACCTACCTTGGACTTAGTGACTTATGCCACTTACACAGTGACATCCACCTACAGCTGAGTGACCTGTGCCACTTTCAGTGACACCTACCTACAGCTAAGTGACTTCTGCCTCTGGCACAGTGACACCTACCCATGGCTAAACTACTTCTGCCATTTGCACAGAGACCAACCATAGGCTAGGTGACATCTACCACTTGCACAGTGACACCTTCCCACGTCTTAGCGGCTTCTGTCACTTGCACAGTGAGACCCACCCACAGCTGAGTGACCTGTGCCACTTTCACAGTGACACCTACCTAGGACTTAGTGACTTGTGCCACTTGCACAGTGACCCCTGCCTACAGCCGTCATCGTCGGCTCCAGTCACAGGGTATTTTTGGCTTCAAAGCTCTACAACAGTAAAACGTGTAACCACATAGTACATTTTGTACACAGCCTTTGGGTCCAATTAAATATAAGAGAAAGTGACCTTTTTTAGGGGTGACTTTTTCTGGTCAGGCAGGTATCATAGAGAGTTTAACCCTCACCTCACTGATATAAACTCCCCTTTTATTCTAAGCTCCAGGCCATTTTCCCTGCTGAAGTATACCACAGCACTTGAGTTTGGACTGAATGGTGTGTTCTTGTATCAGTGTTGTGTTTTGCTGAGACACACCCAAAATCCCCCTGGAGACAAATAAACTCAGCTTCACTTGTTTCAAACTGTAACAACACAGATCTGTGAATGTGCTGACAGGCTCCTTCTTCACATACAGGGTATATTTAGAGTTATTTACCATAGAAACAACAAAAACAACACGTTTCCCTACAAATGAAAGCTCTGAGGCTGTTAGTCCGGACACAAACTGGAGTTGTTTTGAAATGAGGACAGTCTGAAAGCAGGAGGAGCAGAAAGCTCTCTGAACAAAATCACTCAGTTTGTCTGCAGAGCATCTTTTTTTTCTGAGCTCTGATGACATCACTCAGGGATTTGATTTCTCCGAGCTGTGACTCAGTGTTTCTGCTCGCTCACACAGGCGCAGAGACAGCAGCCACTTTCCCCCTCTTTTATGGAGCGGCGATGAACTGATCAGCACAAAAACGAGAATACTGACAGTAAAAATGACGAACTCTGTGTTAGAAATCTTCACACTGTGCTGCTGCTGTTTCTGATACTTTCACTGATACTCACACAAGTTCTGTCATGACTTGAGGGAAAGCCATGCTCCACTTGCAGGCTAATGAGAAATATTTGTTTATAACAAAAGTACTTCAATGTCCATTATCAAAATACAAAAAAATATCCATCTAATGATCTCAGAGCACGACACAAAGAAATGACAAAACTAACCAACAAAGAGGAAAGAAACAAGAAAACTAATCACACTCAAGTGTAATAACAAGACCATAAGACCATAAAAGGAACTTCAAATTAAGAGTCTTTGGAAAATTACTCATGAACATACAAGACAACCATACAAAAGTATGTAACTACAAAATTATAGTAATGAAGACTAAATACAGAACTAGACAAAGGCAACTCATAACAAGTCCATGCTAAAAATATAAATAACTGTATCTCACGTAGAGTTAAATGGTGTTCACATGACTTTTTTTTTCAAGCTGTATCCAAATTGTTTTTCACTAGAGCCTCCTATGCTCCAATACTCAGCCTTCAATCCCTGATAGTTCCTAAACTAAATGAATAATGGTATCTTTCCAGAATTATAAAACAGAAATGAAGTTAAAAAGCTGAGAGAATCTCTCATAAACATCCAACAAAATGATACATTTGAAAACGTAGGAACACATATATTTAACTGTTATTTGTTGGCTAACTATTTGGTTTAAAGTTCCAACTTCATAACCAACATAACCAAAAAAGCCAATGTGTTTAAGATTGTTTTTCCATCCCTTCAAAAATGACTCAAGGTAGAAAAACACGGAAGAACAACACCCAAGAAGTGAATTATTCACCATTCTCAAAAAGCAACATCCCTAAGAACCTAATAAGTTCTTAGTCCAATAAAATCTGTCCAGATTAGTTCATGGGGATTGTTCAAATGTGAGCTGGCTCTCATCAGCACCACTAACTCAAGCAGCGACCCTGGTCTGAAAATGTGAAGCCTATGCAGAAGTGACACAAACTGCAGTTCATCAAGTGTCCACTTGAGGCTGGCTGAAGAAACACCAGAAATCGCATACACACCATACCAAAAAGATGAGTTTTGACCACCTGTGCTACACCCGCCACATCCCATATTGCTCATATTGAAGTTGCAGATGTCCTGGTGTAAAGTACTAACTACATGAGGCACCACATTTGCAGCCATGCCTTGTTAAATTCAGCAATGTTGCTTGTCTCAATTTTGTGACTTTGGTGCTTTAAGAGTTAATTTACACATTCAGTTCACATTTCAGGGAAATACAAGCCCATTATTCTGTGTTGGAGTCAAGCCAAGTCAAGTCAAACTTTATTTATATAGCACATTTTAAAACAACCCCAGTTGACCAAAGTGCTGAACAATCTTAAAAACACAACTGATAAAAACACAATCAATATAAAACAAATAGTTAATAAAATAATAATAAAAAAATAGTGGCTGAACCTTGAACCTACATGCTGTAGTCTTTACTCTTCTTAGCTTCTGCAAGAAATAAAGACTCTATAGATCTTTCCTGATCGGCTTATTTTATTTCTGTAACTTTAGTTGTGAGTTTGTTTTGTATGATTGCACACTTCTTCTATTGGGTTTAATTCTATCCTTATTCGCCCCCGTCATCCGTGGTACAACCAGTTATTACTTCTTTAATTTCATCCTTTTTATTTTATCTTCTTGCCGTAAGGTCAAAGTGACAGGAGGTTAATGTCTCGCAACATTTCCTCTCCTGGGATCCTCGAGACATTTCCAGGCCAAACGAGATAAGTTATCGCTCCTTTAAATTGCACCCTGGGGGCTGTGAAGGAGCACCTGCTTCTCCTGACCAATCACCATGAAGGAAAGATTCCTCTCTGATCCTCCGTCTCACTAACAGAAGTCTGGTTTCACAGCTGCTGTTGTTTGGATAAATCTGTTTCTGGTGTATAAACAGGATCAACATGCTCGTCTGAAGAAAAACTCATTCGTCACTTCGTAGGAATAAAACTTCCCGTGTGGTTTGATAAAGACGAAGCTCACACTCAGAGACACCATCAGGGAGCAGGTGAGGGCGTCGAGCTTCAGGGCAGAGCAGTATCTGTGACACTCGTCCCCTGTGTGCTCGTGTCCATCAGCTGTGCTTTTCCTCACTACATCATCCTGACACACCTGGATGCTGCTGATGAAAATGTTCCCTGATAACTAAAACTAACGGCCTCCTTTCCCATCTGCTTTCAGACAGGTAGAGTGCTTCTCATCCCTCACACTCACTGAGCTGTTTGCTGATATCAAAAACACTCCTCAATGTGTTTTCCTGAGTGTAGTGATGCTGAAATGATTCAAAATGGATATAAATGCCTGGGAAAAAAAGAACATTAAAATATGATTCGTTGTAAAAACCTTTAGAAAATCGTAGTTTTCACATCCATCCTGTTTTATTGGAGCTTTTATGCACATTTTGATTTGGACTTCCTGCTGTGGACTTCAATATATGGAACCTAAACAATTTTCCTTCCCATTTTCTAGTCAGCATGGGACCACTTTAGGACTCTTTATAGTTACATGAGAAAAAACTGTGAGTGTGAAAATGTGTGCTCCTGTGTCTTTAAGTGCATATATGTGATAAGAATGTCGTACAAAAGGACTGCTACAGATTAAAGGAGAGCAAATTAAAATGCACAAAGAGACAGGCCACTTCCATCAGTCCATTATGGAAAAAAAACGCCTGCAGAGTGGATGTGGTTAAGATTCCTGCCTTTTCATATAGAGTCTGTGCATTTATATTTTATCTACTCTCTGGGGGAACAAACCCTCACAGTTGGACAGTGTGGCAAAACTAACCTCAGGCTACATCATAGAAAGGGGAGCATGCCTATGTTCCCAAAGCTCTATATTTCTACACTCCTATGTTTCTACAGTACCATGTTTCAACAGTCCTATTTCTCACAATCTTATATTCCCACAATCTTTTGTTCCCATAGCCCCATGTTTCTACAGTCCTGTTTCCACAGGCTTATGTTCCCAAAGCCGTCTTCCCACTGTCCTATGTTTCGTCAGAGATACATTCCTGCTTCCCTATGTTCCCATAATCCTATGTTCCCACAGACCTATGTTCCCACAGTCCCATGTTCCCACAGTCCTATGCTCCCACAGCTCTTCATTCTCTAAGCCTTATGCTCCCACGACTCTTAGTTCCCATAGCCCTATAATCAGATTGCCTGTGTATATCCCCAGGGCCTTATGTTCCCACAGTCCCATGTTCCCATACCCCTGTCTTCCCACCGACCTATGTTTTGACAGAGATACGTTCCTGCAGCCCTATGTTCCCACAGTCCCATGTGTCCACAGTCATATCTTCCCACAGCTCTTCATTCTCTAAGCCCCATGTTCCCACAGCTCTTCATTCTCCAAGCCCTATATTCCCACAGCTCTTCAGTCTCTAAGCCCTATGTTCCCACAGCTCTTCATTCTCTAAGCCCCATGTTCCCACAGCTCTTCATTCTCCAAGCCCTATGTTCCCACAGGTAAGCCCCCTGTTCCCACAACCCTTTCCCCCCTCATTCCACTCCAACAACTGTTCAATCTCACAGCTCCATGTTCCCAAAGCACTATGTTTCCATGTCCCTCTGTTCCTTCAGCCCCATGTGTCCAAAGTCCTATGTTTACACAGTCTTATGTTCCCACGGCCCTATGTTCCCAAAGCCCTGTTTCTACATTCCTATGTTCCCACAGTTTTGTATTTCCATAGCCCTATGTTCCCAATGTCCTATGTTCCCACCATCCTATGTTCCCATAGCCCTGTGTTCCCATAACCCTGTCTTCCTGCAGTCCTATATTTTGCGGGGAAACATTCGTGCAGCCCAATGTTCCCCCAGTCCCATGTCTTCACAGTCCTTTGATCCCACAGCCCCATGTTCCCACCATCCATGTTCCCATAGCTCTTATTTCTCTAAGCCCTATGGTCCCACAGCTCTTATTTCTCTAGGCCCTATGTTCCCACAGCTCTTCATTCTCCAAGCCCTATGTTCCCACAGCTCTTCATTCTCCAAGCCCTATGTTCCCACAGCTCTTCATTCTCTAAGCCCCATGTTCCCACAGCTCTTCATTCTCTAAGCCCCATGTTCCCACAGCTCTTCATTCTCCAAGCCCTATGTTCCCACAGCTCTTCATTCAGAATCGGGGTACAAGGGTGTCGAGAAGTAAGAGATTCGGGATACAAGGGTGTCGAGAAGTAAGAGATAGCCCCATGTTCCCATAGCTCTTCATTCTCCAAGCCCTATGTTCCCACAGCTCTTCATTCTCTAAGCCCTATGTTCCCACAGCTCTTCATTCTCTTAGCCCTATGTTCCCACAGCTCTTCATTCTCCAAGCCCTTTTTCCAACATTCCTATACAACAGCTGTGCAATCTCACAGCACCATGTTCCCAAAGCACTATGTTCCTATGGCCCTATGTATCCACATCCCTATGTACTCACAGCCATTTGTCCCAATGACCCTGTACTCCCACAACTCTTAGTTCCCATAGCCCTTTTTGTATCCCCAAGGCCCCATGTTCCCACAGCCCTTTGCTTCAAAAGCCTTATGGTCCCATGCCCCTGTTTTCCCCGAGCAGAATATTCCAAGAGCCTGAAGTTCCCACAGGTCTATGTTCCCACAGTCCAAAATTCCTGTTGCCCAATGTTCCCACAGTCATATGTTTTATACTGTGTTCCCACAACAGTATAATGTACCCACAACGCTTTGTTGCTATGGCACTTTATTTCCACAGCCTTATGTTCCCACATTTCTTGGACATTTTCAGAATTTGGTCCATGTTCCAACGTTCCCCTTTAATTTAAGCTCTATCCTGCCACATGATTTCTTGGAAGCACTTTATAGTAAATGAATGGGTAATTGTATTTTGATTATAAGTTGCAGAAATTGTCATAATCACAATCATTTCAACAAAAAAATGAAAAAGGCTGATTGAAAAGGTTTTTGGCAAAGACAGAGCTTACAGATGCTGATCCCTTTGTTTCTTTCCTTTAGTCAGAAAAACACAACAGGATAAGTGAACACAAGCATTCTGTATATACATGTAATACATCCGGCATAAAAAGAACAAAGGGTTGTGGGAATATAGAGTTAACCCAGTAAGGTGTAGCAGTTTTTACAACAAGACTAGGAGAAAGTGCAAACACATACCTTAGATAGAAATGTACATTTTTCTGTGAGTAAGAACAAATAAGTGTGTTTATGACAGTATACGGACAGAAACTGCATCTATGAATATTTGGCAAACTTTTTTCTTTGAGTGTAGTTGAAGCAGTTCTGACTTTAATGTTTTTACGGCTGTGAAAACCAATCTTCACCCCTCACAAAGACCTCCCTGCATGTCAACAGCATGATGATTAAACAAACACGCAGATACACATAAGCAGGCTGATTAAGAAGCTGTGATTATCAGCTCTGCAGAGGGAAACACTAACAAACACCTCCTCTCAAACACACACACACACACACACACACACACGCTGAACTCTCTGTGCTCCGTCTGCAGCAGGAATCCTAATCCTGAGTCTCACTGGAGGCTAAAGAAGCCAATCAAACACTCCCATGAATGCAGCCTGTTACACACAGTGATGATCAGCTGATTAGCATGCTAATGCATTCATTTCCAGTGATAACAAACAGACAGAGCTGAAGACGTGACCACTGTGTTCAGGCGGCTGTTAAACCAGTAATAAATCATATTACAGGCTGAGCTAAACATGTATTAACATTATTAGCACTATTCATTATAACTTTTAACAAGCCATGACAGCTGAATCTAATAGATGAAAACACATTCTCTTATATTCTCTTCTTATTCTGAACACATTTTAACGTCTAAAATAAAACTTTTCTCACTTTATTCTCTCATTATTTTGAATTTCTCCACCATATTTGATTGTACATTAGATATTGTAAGGTGTAAATAACTGCCACTAACTGTCAAACTCAAAGTAAAACCTCTTAATGTTTCTCTCTCTCTGTTAAATATAATTAAATGTGGAAGATGGTTAAAGGTCTTTCCTTAAAGAAAGGGTATTGTTCTTCTTTTCTAGGTTTATTTTGTTCCTCTGGTTCTCTTGTAGGACTTTAAAGGGACTGTGAGGACTTTTCTCAGTGATCCAGAAAAAGTCTCATTTCTAGATATATGCCTGATCATAAACCCCAATTTTAAATGAGATTATCAGCACTAAAATAGGTTATTTCTACATGCTAATTCCTAGCGTCTCAACCAGGAGCGGTTGGGTCAGATTGGACCGAATTGATTTATAGCACCTAGAGTCACCACGACAACGCCACCCCTGCTGACGAAGGTTAGCAGTGAGAAAAGAGATCTGTGCTTTTCTGGGCTGAAAAAGATTTCTGAAGCTTCACTGTGTGACTGGAAAGAGACTAAAGAGCAGAAGAAAGTTAAACAGGAGAGTGATAGAGCACGAGCTAAATGTTTAAACATGGACTAAAGGTTAAAAACAGTTTATTTCAATTCATCAGCAGTTATTCTGCAGTGATCTGTTCAAAACTGAGAGTCTATTAATAAAATGAAGAGCCAGGTTACGTTTGCTCTGCTTGGTGAGGTTGGAGTTGGTAGATGAGCACTGGTAGGATACAACCAGGATTCACTAACATGACACGGCACCAATGATCTGAATGTAACCAGCAACTTAACTACTGTACAAACTCAAAAAGTTGACTTGTTGTCAGTTAAATGTTGTCTTGAGCCAAGACAAGTCGTGTTAAACGTGAGATCTGATCATCTTTCAATACAAATACACGTGTCATTTCATCACAACAGTTGGTGCAAGTCCTCCAGCCAGAGGGGGGTGATGCAGTTCACTTCAAACGGATTCTACTCACAGCTGCTTTAAATGATTTAAAGCTCAAATAAATCTCACTGATGTTTTAGAAAACACTTATTTCAGCCAAATTACAATTATCACATATGGTGGCCCAAGAAAATACCAACTTTCAATAACTGTCATCATCACTGTGCAAAATAGAGGTGGTCTAGGGGGAGTCTAAAACTCCTTAACCGACACAAGAGATGCCCTTATAGCCTCAGCTGCAAAATCTAATTTAAATTTTTTATTTTTTGGGGGGGGGGGGGGGGGTGTCTCCTGAGATGTATATTTTTGTGGGCTAGCTTCATATGTTTAAGTTTGTGTGTGCCTGGTCACATGTTCACATTTCTTCTCTGCTTTCTGCATCGTGCACAGCAGAGTTCTTCCCGATGCAAACACCGACAGAGCTAAGTACACTCAGTGACGTGACAGATAGTCGGGAAAAATAATGTCACAACCACCTCACACTGGTGGTCGTACTTTCTGCGCTTACTACTGAGTTTCTTAGAAAACCACTGCCTAGAAAAGATTTAGCTTTGGGCTTCACCCGTATAGAGCTGCTATACTTTTTGTCAAACATCAGACTGTACGATGTAGAGGGGATGGCTGTAAAAGCAAAATTTTGAAATTAATTAACCAGCAGAAATGCTCAAAAGTTAGCTGATATTATAATTACTACAAGCCATGTCAATCATCTGCAGCTCCTCTGAATCTCCTGACAGATATTTGCTATTAAGGCTGTGAAATATGCAAAACCAAAATCAGGTTTCTTTGGAAATTACTGATTAAAACATGTTCACAATGTTATTATTCCTTCACAGGTTGAGTTTTTAAAGAGGAGGAAGAAATGTCACCAAGCTTCAGCATCGTTAAATTTTTCAGGCAAATGTCTGGCGCTGATGCAATCGCTCAGCTGGGTCTGACTTTTGGGTGTGATGACATTCATTCTGCTGAATGACTGACGCTTTCCAGGAGATTGCACCATTCCAGGAGCTTCCTCGCATCGGCCTCATTAACCTTCTTCAGGAGCAGGACGCCGAGGCATCCGTGAGGTTTCTGAAGGAAGGCACCTTCGAATTAAGAAACCTTCTACGGGCTGAAAAAGCTCTTACAGGCTCCGAGTGCCATCGCTCTCTGCGGATGCTGCTTTTATGGAGGTGAATGTGTGAAAGAGTGAGAGAGAGAGGAGAGTGACTGGTCCTTCTGTTGCTTTTTTTGTTGCTCTACTTAATCACACACACACACCGAACACACTCAAAGGGAGGCTCCACAGGTAACATTGTTCCGACATAAACAGGAAGGACCTAATTAAAAAGAAGGGTGGTAGGGGGAGAAGTCAGTCACACATTAACTTTTCTACTTTTCTGAAAGAACCTCAGACACTTCAGAAATCCATGGAGTCTCTCACACGTCTCAAGTCAATACTTGTGACATTAAATGAAAGTAAACGTACTCTACACCTCCTGTGTGTGTGTGTGAGTGTGTGTGTGCGTGTGAGTCAGCGCGAAAGGGGGAGAGAAAAATTCTCGTCTTCCTCAGAGTAAATGTCTGTGACAGAATACAAGTGAGAGTATTTAATCCCTTACACTCCACCCAATCCTGGCCGATTTACCATGCTAAGTTTCAGAGCTTATAACTGAAGAACCATAAAGTCAAAATTCGTCAGTAACACCTCATTTAATAGATTAAAGTCTCTAGTTTNTCTTGCAGCTAGAACCCTGTTGAAAACAAAGACTTGCAGCTTTGTCAGATTGACATTGAGGAGGAAATGCTCTAAGACTGTGAAGCTGCTGTTATTGATGAGAACGGACACGACAGACAGACAAACAACGGACTTTACAGGAGAAATTTCACCACTTGGAATAATTTGATGAAACAACACTTTTGATATGTTTGAACTCTGGATTCCTCTGGTGGAAAGGAGAGTGAATATTCAGGGTACGGGCGTCAGGATGTGACGTAATTACCCCAAACAGGTAGGACGTCCACGTTGTTGTGAGTGATTCTTTCACTAATTACATTTTGTTGGTGAAGAAAACTGTAAAACAAACTTAGAGACTGAAATGTGAGGATTCTAAACTTTCTGACTCAGGATGTGTTTAAGTTTTTGACAAAGGCGTTAGTGACATTAGAGGAATGGCAAACAGATCCAATGACCCGTCGGAGCATAAGAGGTTAAAGACCTGGTACAAGAGTGAGGAGATGTTTGAGTACATCCGCTGTATCACTTCATGTTTTATAAAGCTCAGCTCTTCAAACCGCGCTGACGCTGTAAGGAAGCCTGCAGGTAGAAATCACCTGTGACTGCGAGCGAAATCAGGAAGCAACAGAGCGAGTTTTCTGCAAGAGCGGAGGAGAACAAATCTGACAGGCGGAGTTTTAAACGTGTCGCTCCGTGACGAGGTCAGCTCTTTTATCTCGTCTCACACGCGCTGACAAAACTCCTGACACGTTAAAAGCCTGAAGACTTCTGCTTCAGCTGCTCGCTGCACTTCAAGCTGCTGATTGGACTAAAGAGCGTTTTCATTCAGGCTTTTTGCTGAACTGCTTAAAAACAAACTCAAACACTTTTTAAGAGGTCGTTTAGAGCCCGTCTCCACTCTGCAGCTTTCAAACTACTATAATCTGCAGATATTAAACATATTTATATGAGATACTTTAACATTATATTTATTTAATATGAATATTTTCCTGCTGGCAGCACATTTGCATTTTTTATTATTGAGTTTATTTGCTTGTGAAGCACATCATTCAGCTCCTGAGGCTCTGAATCTGCAGTAAAAACAGTTTGACTTGACTTTATTTACCACCTAAGACTTTTGTTTAGTTTCCGAAGTTCAAAAACCACACGCAGCTCTTTTATGACAACCTGTGGCTTCTTCCACTGATTTTTCTTGTTGTATTGATCTTAATTGGAGCGACAATACTCTAAAAACCCAAAAAGTGGACCCCCTATGGTCCCCCTGGAAACATCTTCACTAAAATGAAGAAACATAAAAATTTCAAGAAAATTTTCACCTTGTACTTTATCAGCATTTAATGGAAGCCCGTTTCCACCAGTTATAAAAATAAAAATGGAAAACTTGCTTTGCTGAGATTCTTCTTTGCTCATATGTAGTTGAAATTTTGAGACAAAAAGTCAAAATTTCTGGTTAAAAAGTTAATATTTTGATCCAATAAAGACATAATTTTGACATAAAAAGTCCAAAATGCGAGTTTCTGGCGTTTACAGATATGACGTTCCTGTTTTGACATTTCATAAATTTGCTTGAAAAAATTCTTGGTCTGAAACGTTGTGATAAATTATTGTGGGAGGTTGGCCAGTGTGTAGGAATTCTTCTTCTATCGGCTTCATTAACTTGAAATTTCGACTTTTTATCCCAAAATTTCGACTGCACTAGCAAAGAAAAAATAAATCTCACCAAAGGAAGTTTTAAATTTTCATTTTTCTAACTGGCGGAAATGGGCTTAAGATGAGCTCAGACTCTTTATCTGGTTTAGATTTTAATTCTCAAACATCAGCCGGCGTGGACCTGCCTCTCAATGCTTGTGTTTATATGGGAATCATTGATTTTCTTGTCCTTTCCTCTGTCTGTAAATCCATCTGTATTTGCAGATTTCTTCGGTCTCATTTCCACTTGGAGCAGGACTTATTAGATATTCTCTGTTAGGAACGAGTAGGAGGAGGAAAGATGTTAATCGGGTTCTCCGTCTGTAAAGGTCAATAAGACGCCGACAGACGAGTGATGAGTTTGTTCATTCTGAGGAGAAAATCTGTGTGATCCTCCAGGTTTTTCTGTATCAGCGATGACAGAGTGTGAAGCTCTGATTCTGATTTAATTGAAATCAAGCTTCAGTGAAGTTTTCACAATGTACAGAAACATTTACAAACTTAGCAGAAAATTACATCAAACCATTGAAACATCAAAAGCTTTCGCTCTAATGTGAGGATGAAAATGAAAACTGAAGGTAAGAACTGTTTCCAACTTTTAAATAAAAGGTCGATATTTCAATATAAAAAGTGAAAATTTTGAGGAATAGACAAAATTCTGAGACAAAAAGTCAAGATTTTGAGATGAAACTTCTTAAGTTTAAGAAATCAGTTTAAGATTATGTGAAAATAGTCCAAACTATTTCATTTAAGGTCAAAATTTTAAGATGACAAAAGTCTAAGATAAAATGTCTACATTTTGAAATAAAAAGTTATAATTTTTACATAGAAAGTAAAATTCGACGATCTAATTCGAAATGATGAGAAATATACGGAGCCCCTAAAGGGACATAAAAAGGTAAAAAAAAAATAATAATAATTTCACGCGCGCTCTGTGGCTATCGTTGGATGTTCACAAAATGTCACCTAAAACTTTTAGGTGAGCATCAGAAAAGGTTTCAGGTGAGCACTTGAAATTTTCAGGTAAGCACGTTAAAGTTTCAAGTGCTCACCTGAAACTTTCACGTGCGCACTTGAAACCTTTTCTGGTGCTCACCTAAAAGTTTTAGGTGACATTTTGTGAACATCCAACGATAGCCACAGAGCTGGCCAGATGTTTGAAGCTGTCCCTCTACAAAAATCAAACACACGATCCAAAGCGGTGAATCCTTTACGTGGAAACAGACGTGGTGGTTCAGGTGATGATGCGCACGCACTAACTCTTGTATTGTCATTTTGGAGAGAAGAAAACTGTCAGGTGTGCATCTGAAGCATTTCTGGTGCGCACTATGGTTTCAGGTGCGCACCTAAAACTTTTACGTGCTCACCTGAAACCTTTNAAATTTTCAGGTAAGCACGTTAAAGTTTCAAGTGCTCACCTGAAACTTTCACGTGCGCACTTGAAACCTTTTCTGGTGCTCACCTAAAAGTTTTAGGTGACATTTTGTGAACATCCAACGATAGCCACAGAGCTGGCCAGATGTTTGAAGCTGTCCCTCTACAAAAATCAAACACACGATCCAAAGCGGTGAATCCTTTACGTGGAAACAGACGTGGTGGTTCAGGTGATGATGCGCACGCACTAACTCTTGTATTGTCATTTTGGAGAGAAGAAAACTGTCAGGTGTGCATCTGAAGCATTTCTGGTGCGCACTATGGTTTCAGGTGCGCACCTAAAACTTTTACGTGCTCACCTGAAACCTTTTCAGGTGAGCACGTAAAAGTTTCAAGTGCGCACGCGAAATTATTATTATTTTTTTACCTTTTCTTGTCCCTTTAGGGGCTCCGTAGAAATAAATACAGAGGCAAAAAAACAAAAAGATATTTTGATAAGTTGTCAAATTTTGACTCTTCTCAAAACCTAACACCTATTCCTGCTTTTTCTAAACCAGACTTTTTAAATTATATTTTTAGTTATAAAAACTGGAAAACAAAAAGAGCTATCTTTGACTCTTAACTTTTAAAAATTATGTCGCGCAAAATATCCTTAATTGTGTCAAGTTAGATAAAATAAAATCAACAACAATCCCACCAAAAAAGGATTTTTCCCAACACTCAAAGACAGGTGTGTGTGAAACAGCTGATATAACAGATCCTGGGTCAGTCAGGAGCAAAAAAAAAAAATCGCAGCCTTAGCGATCACATGATCACGATGTCCGAAATTGCGATTTTGATCAAAACACGATAAATCGTTCAGCCCTAGTGTCAAACAGCCTTTAGGTCGTATGACTGATGCATTTTCATCCTCTCACACAGCTGTACAATGATGGAAACCTTGTTGAACAGAAATGATGAATAGCTTTTTCTTCAGCGGTAATATCTGTTTGCATGACAACGGAGAGTTTCAGCGTACAGTAGTGTGACCCAGATCTGTCAGTCTGCAGAGAGGAAGAAGGAGAAGCAACAATCTGTGCTTTTGTGTTCACGCAGGGAAACATCCATTCAGGTAGAAAATCTCTTTTTTTATCACCGTCCTCAAAGAAACAGTTATTTTCACTTCATCAACTTTGTTTGCCGTATTATTCTTTCGCCTCAAGTGTCCAAAATCAGATGAGTCATAACAGAGTGATTCAATAAAACCGACTTAAAGTGCAGATCTCTGAAAGAGCAGAAACATCACCTGCTGTCATTCACTGTGTGAGAGGAAGAGTTAGAGTCTGTTACTGCTGACATTTTGTGAAAACCTTCAATCACACAGTGAGGGATTTTACAGAAACACAGGCCCACAGAGCGAAGCTTTATTCTTGTCAATCTGTTGTTTTACAAGAAGAAGAAGAACGCGGCTTAGCGAACGCATCGGTTGAAGACTTCAGAAAATGTCTCATAAAGCTGCAGGGGTTTTCACACTCTGAGAGAGAGAGAGGAAACAGAGAAGAGCAACAAAACAGTAAACGAGTGTCGTGAATGAAGAGCAGTGTTGATGTCATCACCTTATCTGCTCCCTTGGATTTTGTACACGGAGAAAAATGATCTAGGTTTTGTTGTAACTTGTAACTTAAGATACTTCATTCTGATTGGTCAAACCCCCAAAACAACAGCAGCTAACCCTCATCAGAAACAAAGAAAAATCTACCAGATCACACAGCAAATCACATAAATCCAGCTCATTCCTCCTCTGCCTGTTGACACTGTGGTAAAAACTTAAACGTCCACCTCAGGCCGGAATCAGGGCAGAGGAATAACAACAGTCAGCAAGAAAGAAAGACAGAAAAAAAAGACAAAAAGAAGTACAAAATGAGAAAAGTGTACAAAGAAAGATGGAAAAAGGAAGAGAAAATGAAGGAAAGCTAGATAGAGAAAAAGAGGAGGAAAAGGCCAATGAGGAATTAAAAATCGGAATAAAAAAGACAAAGATTAAATCTAAAAAATGAGACAAAGCAAGCATGAAAGAAGGAATAAGCAGAAAGAAGAGAGAAGAAAGGGAAAAAAGGAAGATAAAACAGAAAGACAAAGGAGAGAAGACAAGTCTGAAAAAAGAAAAGAATAAAGCGGAAAAGCAAGTTAAAAAAGGATAGCAAAAAGAAAAAAGAAAGTCAAGAACAATGAAAAGCAGGAGATTAAAAGAAAGACAGCAAAAATTAGAGGTAACAATGAAGGAAAGAAAAGTTGGAGTGGAGAGAAAGAAGGAAAGAAGGAAAGAAAGTAAAAAACAGAAAGAGAGTAAGAATGAGAAATAAAGAAAGGATGGAGAAACAAGCACATAAAGAGAAGAAAAAGAAAAAAGAAACGAAAAAACTAAACAAGAAAGAAAGGCCAGAAGGAATGAATGAAAGAAAGATAAGAACGAAAAAGGTAAACAAAGATGAAAAGAAATCAAAAATAAAGAAAAGCAGGTAATTGACGGAAAGAAAGCAAAAATAACAGATATAGGAAAGAAAGAAAGAAAGAAAGAAAGAAAGAAAGAAAGAGCAGGAATGAGAGATAAAGACAAAGGAAAGAAAGAAACACGCAAATAAAGAGACAGGAAAAGAAAAAAGAAACAAGGGAAGAATAAAAAAGAAATATGAAGAAAAGAAAAAGAAACAAGGGAAGAATAAAAAAGAAATGTGAAGAGAAGAAAAAGAAATGAGGGAAGAATAAAAAAGGAATATGAAGAAAAGTAAAGAAACAAGGGAAGAATAAAAAAGGAATATGAAGAAAAGGAAAGACTGAAAATGAGAAAAAAAGTCAAACAAAGATGAAAGAAATCAAAACAAAGAAAAGCGGGAGATTGAAAGGAAGAAATCAAAATTAAGAGATCATGACAAGAGAAAGAGTAACGCAAGTGGAAAGAAAGAAAGAAAGAAAGAAAAGGGAAACATGCACTGCTTTTTGACCCTGTGATTAAATTTTCCGCTAAAAGAAGAGAAACAGACGTTAGTGGTTTGACCACAAACATCTCTGATAGAGAAATGAGGAACAACATCCTGTCCTGCAATCCAGACACACCAACAGCAGAGCTCAAGACTCTAATGTTTGTTTCTACTTCTGATTTGAAGACTTTCCCCAACAGAAAGTCGAGACTTTGACTTAACAACAACATCAAAACATCAGGTTAATTTTCAAAATAAGACTCAGTGTGAACACCAAACCACATTCATATGAACTAGAACAACAAAGTGGAGTCAGTGTTTTTGTTTGAGGGTGAAAAAACTGAAAAACATCCCTTCAGTTTGTCTGTTAATGTTTCATTATGTGGCTTTAATCCAAACAAACTGCTTCATATTTTTCATTTCCAACCAGCTGCTTTCTCAGGAGACAGATAATTGAAGGAGCCTGGTTTAATTCTTTTATTTCCAGCTGAAATAATCATCACTTAAGAAATGAATCATTTTAATCCAGTTACCAAAAAAACAAACGTCAAAAACAAAAGCTACGTTCGTGTGTTATCTCCCGTTGTTGCCTCGTCTGTGAAAGGTTGTGTTGTTGTTTTGTCTGAGGGTTACCACGGCAGCCGTTTAACCCGCCAAACACGGGGAGGAAGAGGTTATTGCTGCCAGCACTTAGCAACGTGGAAACTTTGTGGAGGACGTGGATTACCTCCACCTTTGAAAAACAGTTTCCAGGACTTCCCAGGTCATTCCAGGACAGGGCATTGTTCAGTGGTTTGTGAGAAGGTGTGAAAGCTGGAATGGTGGAGTTAAAAGGATGTTTAATGAGCACTTCAAACGCCCCATCAGCTCTTTTTATAGTGCTGCTTCTCCCTGAACACAACACAGGCAGGATTCAGTAAAGAGTGTGTGTATGTGTGTGTGTGTGTGTGTCCGTCATAAAAAAGGAGATTGCTTTCTTTTCTTTAGTGCCGTACACTTAACAAGTCTGACTATCACTCTGCTTTGAATCACACTTGGGACGAATCAGCCATCGTCGCTGCATTGATTAGATTCAAATGAGCAACTTGAGACGAGACTGTGATGAGAAAATGAAGAGAAATTAACCTCAACGGACACACTTGCCAAAAAGATGCTGTTCATAATAGTTTAATACATCTTTTTATGTGATGAGTCCCAGCTTCACTGTAAAAAGTAAATTTTACTGAAGCTAACTGGTCATCTTTTTAAAGATATTTTCGGTTTTCTCTCTAAATAATAAGTTGCACAGAGGCTTAAAACTGGTATTTTCCATCAATTCGGGCAAATCTCAATGTCATTGTTAATATCAATAGTGAAAGTGACAAAAAAAGGATGTCATGTCATTGACCCACATACTGACATCTCAGAACATTTATCTGACAATTCATACTCAACGGTTGCGATAAAGTCTTTTTATACATTCACGTGCAAGAAGCCGTGATATATTGAGTATATTTGATATACCCCCCACCCCTACTTTATACTGGTGTGTTGTTTCTCATATCTGGTATTAAACCACTGTTTTGCTCTGAGTCTCAGTTTCATGGTTGATAGCCACTGGTACATTTATTTATTGTTTTTTGGGGCAAGTCTCAGTTTAGGTGTTTCCAGTAGGGGGCGCTGTACATTGACACCTACATGGACTCAGGCTGTGACAGCGAACATACGTGTACACTTTGGTCCGGAAGTGACTTTGCGAACCAGAGATATAGAGGTTAGATTTTTGCGAAAAAATTGTCAATTTTGATCGCCATTTGTGGCCAGGCCCTTCCAGTTAGGAAAAATTCAAAAATACCTTTGGTGCATATGAGTGTCTTGTACACATACATGCAGTTTGGAGATGATCGGAAAAAAAATGAAGGAGTTATTAGCAGAATTGGCTACCATGTTAGAACAGGAAGTAGAACTTTGTCGTACAATTCCCAAGTCGCGCAACTTTTTCTGGTATAAAGTTGTATATTTTCTGATAGGTCTTTGCATGAAGAATGTATATGAGAATTTTCACGATGATCGGAGTTTGTTTAAAATTTAGCGAGGCACTATTTTTTGCGCTAGCTACGACTGAATCGTGGGGTTCGGCAGGAACTTTCACGGGAAATTGGCCACCTACCAGCTGTGCGTCTAAGGGTGTTCGTCATATAAAAAATTTAACAAAAAATTAGATTTAAAAATAAAGGCGTAATGAGGTCACAAAGTTAGCCAGTTTTGCAAAAATCCCGACTTTGACCTAAAATATCGCCAGTAACCCATAAAATGGTAACAAAACATTATATATATTCCGAAAGGCCTCGGAAAGATCTATCTGGAAAAAAACTGTCATGCGATTCCGACAAAAAAAAAAACGTGTTTTACTCAGCGCCCCCTTATGGCCATACCTTAAGACTAATGAAAACTCTTTGTACAACTTTTAATCCTCGATATATGTCGCATCTACATGAGAACATACAAATCGATGGGATAAAATCCCTAGGACAAGTTCGTTCAAGTACGTAGCCTATTTTTGCTGAAAATGGCACTTTTAGGCCTCATTTCCAAAGCCATTTCATTTGACTTTTACAAAATTGCTTTGTATATTTGCCTGCTTTTGCTCTCCACACAAACTGGTTTTCATGCAGACACCAAAGCCAAAAACCATCACTAAACCCCTGCAGGTGGACAAACACCACAGTCAACACTAAACACCTGCAGCCATCACCTGGTCTGCAGACTAGTTTGACAAAGAGCCGACCACAAACAGCTGCTTTGGGACTCTCTGTGATTTACACAACTAATGGCATCATTTTCTAAACAAGTGTTGAAGCTCAGCTCTGTCAAAATTTCAGAGTTGGATTGCTTAACTGATTTGTAGCAACAGAAAAATTGCACAACACCTCACAAAGCTGCTGTTCTTAAGTTTGTGATGTTGAAAGATTTCACTCCGCAGAGATAAAAACAGGATGCTGACAGCACCAATCCTCTGGGAGGACACAACTTTCCCCTCTTCCTTTGTTTTTTAACATCACCATCAGTCTTCATTTTCTAATCACGGTACAAAGAAAGTACAAACCTCCACAGTGACGGCAGGGCCTTTTTATTCAGACTGATTAAAAACACACACAGTGTTGATTAGTCACATCACTCTGGATGCCTGAGGGCTACAGTGAAAAACCCCGGAGACAGCAGCACATCCACACGCCAAGTGGAGAGGAAAATAAANGCTGTTATTAAAAGCTAAATACAGCTCACAGCTTCATTATTGGTCCCTCATCAGAGCTGAAAGAGCTGTGACTAAACAACGGGACAATTATACAACCTGGGTGATCGTAGTACCAATGAACTCAGTGTAATTATTCTGAAAGTGTGTAGGAGAACTTGGTTTCATCTGCTTCTTCTTCCCTGGGGTCGTCGTGAACGTCGTATTTGTGGTTTTCTAAGTCGCAAACTGGGGTATGCAAGGAGTACACAGACGCATCAAGAGAAAGAGAGAGGTAACACACACACACACACACACACGTTTACAAAAGAAAGCCTCTCATTACCTCGTTAAAGTTTCCTCCTCTGCAAAAACACAGAAACAGCGAGTGTGTCACTGACAAACACAAAGACACAGAAAAATTCATCACAGTGGGATTTCTCTTAATCTACCGCTCGCTGCTTTAATCAACACAACAGCAACACACACACACATGCACACACATGCACACACACTTGCGTGGGTCTGACATAAATTATCTGTGATTTGAAGACTGCTAGACCCAAAAGAAAAATACAAATCTACTTTTTTTGTTCCATCTTTGGAGCTTCAGTCAGGAACGGTTGGGTTGTAAAAGTGTGAGATGCATCTTCTCTTAAACACGTATGAGAAACTTTCTAAGAAGAAAAGTTTAACCCCCATTAACCCTGTGGTGCATAGTGGTCACTACAGTGATCCCTATTTAAAACTAAAAAACTAAATTTAAAACTAAATTCAATGGTTCATGTGGTGGAAATTCATTTTAGCCTGTGTCAGGATATTTTTATTCTTCTTAGGACCTGAAATTTTTTTTCAATTCTTTTCCCAAATATATATATTTTACAAAAAAAGTTATAGACAAACATTTGAGGGTAAAAGAGCGTAATAACTATACATTTTTCAGTGTTAAAATGGATGACAGAGAGTCAAAATGTTTCGCAAAGCATTAAAAAAAGATTATTCATGAAATTACCAAAAAATAAATGAAAGGAAGTCAAACAAAAAAATAGTTATGTTTACATTAATTTCACTAAGAAAACTTTTTTTTCATGCCTTAAGACAAATAAAAACACTCAAAGGAAAAATCCAGACACTGGCTTTCATAATTCATGCATCAAAGGGTTAAATTAAATGTCTAACAGGAAACAAGAGAGATAAAAAAGTTAATTCTTTGAGATAAAAAAGTCCAAATTTGAACAATTAAAGTCAAAGATTCTGAGATAAAGAGTGAAAATTTTGAGATAAGAGTCAAATTTATTCATGTAATGTATTTGATTTTTATTGCATATTTTTAATGTGTTGTAATTAATTTTATGATTAGCTTTTGTACTGTTTTTTTAATGCATTTTAATCATGTAGTGTTCATGTCACTGGCATATTTACAGGAATGTTTATTAATGTGCATTGTCTCTGTATATTTAAACCAAAAAACTAAACTAAATTTTGAGGTAAGAGTAACATTTTGAGCTAGACAGTCAAAGTATTGAGTTAAAAAAAAGTCAAAATTACAATAGAGAAGTCAAGTTTTGAGATAAATGGTCAATATTATGAGGAAAAAGTCTTTTTTCTTTTTGCCAAAAGTCAGCTCCTCCTTTCTGCGCTCACTCCTCAGCAAAAAGAAAACTTCCCTTAAAAACATTTCTCCCTCCGGTTTTCCAGACGTCCTCCACCTCAGCAGGTGGTCTCTCTCTCTCTCTTTCTCCTCTATCTGATTGTTCAGGTCAGGTTTGAGGAAATTGGACGCCATAATGGCGCCGAATGATTGCGATGACATGCTTCACGGTCAAAAGAGGACAAAAACCTTCGTCCGTCTCACTGGAGGAAAAGTTGTACAGTCGGTGTGACGGCTTTGGACTTGCTGTTCACGTGAATGTAAACGCAACATAAAGGATTCAATAAGAAGTTCAGGACCTGAATGACTGAGCTCATTGTAAAAATAGAAATGTTAAATATCTGAATAAACTCTGTGAGAGAAATGAGTCAAAGAATGAAAGTGATTCATTTTCAACACTTTGAAAACAGGTTAAAAGGTTTTTGACAGCTTAATCTTTTTCACTGACTACAAGTTGTTCCCTTAAATCCATCAGTCAGACAAAAAAAAATGTTCTGCATCGTATGAAATATGTATTTTTAATTTTCAGAATTCTTTTTGAATAATGTGAAACAAGTGGAAAAGCATGATAGTGTCTGGTTGGTCCAACGAAAGCAGCAAACCACTATAAAGAGCTTCACATCTGCAAGAAAACTGAATATTTCAGAATAAAACCAAAGTCATAGATTAAAAAAAAAAAAAAAAAAAATTTTTTTTTTTTTTTTTTTTTTTAAAAAAAAAAAAAAAAAAAAAAAAAAAAAAAAAAAAAAAAAAAAAAAAAAAAAAAAAAAGTCAAATTTCAAAATAAAATGTCAAAAATTTGGGACACAAATTTGGCAATTTTTAGTCAAAATTACAATTGAAAAGTCAAGTTTTGAGATAAAAAGACAGAAATATAAGGTCAAAACTTTGGGAAAATTTTGAGCTACCAAGTCAAGGTAATAGGACAAAAAGTTTTAAGTTTGAAATACAGAGTACAAATTTTGAGCTTTTTAACTCAGAATTTTGACTTAAATCGTCCAAATTTTGTCTTTTTGATCCCAAATGTTGACTTTTTGCCTTAATACTTTGAATTTATGGCTCAAGATTTTGACTTTGTATCCCAAAATGTGGACTTTTATAAAGTGACATTGACTTTTTATTTCAAATTTTGCTTTTTTCCCCCACACGATTTCAACTCTTGCTCATGGGTTTGACTTTATTCCTAATAATTTTGACTTTTTATCTCAAAATATTGAATTTATGACTTGAAAATTTGATTTTATCTTGAAACGTGACTCAAAATTTTCACTTTATATCCCAAAATGTGGACTTTTCATCTCATGACTTTGACTTTACAGCTCAAAATTTTAACTTTTCTTCTATAAATTTAAACTCTTGCTCAAGTGTTTGATTTTATTCCTTGTAATTTTGACTTTATATCTCCAACTTTGACTCGTTATCCTGTTTAATTTGATGTTTTGGATATTTATATTGACCAAATATTTACATTAATCACAGAATTTTGACTGACTTTCAAAATTTCAACTTTCTATCTCAGTCATTTGACTTTGTGGTTTAAAATTTTGACCCTTTCTCAAAGTTTTGACTTCGTTCCTTGTATTTTTGACTTTTTTATCTCAAAGTTTGACTCAGTATTGGCCTAAAAAAAACACTTAAAGTGAACCCCGACTGTAAGGATTAATAGGCATGAATATGCTTAAATGTTTGTCTCAAACTAGATTTTTTTGTTAAAAAACATAACAAATTGTTTTTTCTTTAAAAAAAATACAGTTTAAAACACAGTTTCTATCCTTCGGGCGCAGCCATTGTTTTACTGCAGCAATGCATTCTGGGTTGATGACGTAGATTGGTTGCTTGGTGCAGAGCATCTGGATTTGGCCGTTTCCTCACTACTAGTCACTGTAAGTCACGAGGTTTGAGGAGGGAAAAAAACATAATAATGCCACATGTGGCTGCTTTTGGGTGCACTTTTCTGTCCAAAGGAAACAAGGAGACTGATGTTAGTCTGCACAGCTTCCCAAAAGACAAGAAAAGAAGGAAGTTGTGGGAAATGGCTTGTGGGCGTAAACAACTTCCCATGGAGCCGCGGCTATGTTCTGGCCACTTCTCCCCAGAAGCATTTGCTGCATTTAGCCGGCCCATGCTGATGAAAGAGCTGACAGGTGTGGGTCATTATAAACGGAGACTAAAGCCAAATGCTGTGCCGACTATTTTCCAACACAAACCCACAAAACTTCCTCTGGAAACCACTGAAGTCCGCTCCAGGACTTATATGATCCTGTATGAGATCCAGCCCGGTGCAACCATATGACATCACTACCCAGACGTTATTGCGGCGTAAACAACAATGGCGGCCTACAGGTGAAAATATTTTTTCAAATTTTATACAAACTAAGATATTTTGAGAGATTTTATTATCGTTCTTATGTAGCTGGTAAAAACACTGATCATTTAGGAAAATGACGTTCTGGTAGCCAGGGTTCCTTTAACACCAGTCATGTCCACAAAAAGACAAACACTATATTCATCTGCAGTTGGTCAGTAAAAGTGCATTTCCACTTCAGAATAATGTCAGTAGCTCAGTGTAGCTTTGACAGTTGAAAAAACCCTAAAACACTTTGGGGAATTTTCTAAAATCTCCAGGACATAATTTTACCACCAAAAAGGAGGAAACGTGCGGGAAAAAGAGGACGTTTGGTCACTCTTATGTAAACAAAGACAGTCTTCTAACTCTTGAAGTTTTCTCACAGATATTTCATGAATGCTCAGAATTCCAGCTGAATATTGAATATTCATTTTATGATTTGAAGCCAAATTTCCAGACTGACCGCGGCGTCTATCAGGGACAATCACCTGCAGCTTCCTTCCACTCTTAAATGAATATTATTCAGATAAATGACTGTCTGCGTCCTTGACTTTGAATCGCTCCACGGTGACAGATTCATATTTCTGAGACCTCGGCTCCACACCTCACTCCAGCATCCAGCTCTGATCTCTCTCTCTCTCTCTGTAAGCCTCTCTTTTCTCCCCTTTCTTCAGAAGGAGAGCGAGGAAAAAGCCAGCACACAAGGACACAGATGGTCGGCTGCTTTTAAAAAGAAAAACAGTGTCTGTGAGCGTGCCCGTGTGCAGATTTGTGAAAATAAGCAGCAGAAAGGAAACCAAATGAGCATACTCTTCATTTCACAGTGAATAATTGCTGTGCCAGCCTGAGAGCCAGAGCTCAGTGTAACATGGAGACACACTCCTCCAGGACTCTGCCTTCACCAAAAAGCAGCAGCTGGAAAATTACTCTGAGGCTGCGCTGGCTCTGAAACGGCCTCCAGATAAAAGCTGATTGGCCTTCAAGCAAATCTCTCCCCCAGGCTTTGGGATCGATCTGTTCGTGAAGATGATTATTTTAGGGGTTGCCACCATCTATACGTCAGTTCACAGGAGATAAACAGGAAGCTGGGACAGAAGGAAGGTGTGTGACACGCAAACTCATGCAGAACACTCATCTGTTTTTATCACCAATGGTTGGACGGTGAACGAACCCTGATGGTTCAATCATGAACCATAAAACCTGAGCGACTTGGAGCCTCTTTCCTCCATATTATACCCCAACGCTTTCCTTTTTTTTACTATGATGTAAACATAAATAAAGTACATGAATAAATAAAGTAACATAAATTAAAGCATGGAAGTTGTACATATGTATCACAGTTAAAACATAAGAGTGGAAGACTGGCTTTGTTGACATTCTTTTGGCTCATATTAAGTTGAATTTTGAGATAATTGGGTCAAAATTTTGATTTACAATTTTTAAATTATGAATGTGTGAGATAAAAAGTGAGAATTTTGCGACAAGTCAGAAATTTGAACCAAAAAGTCAAAACTTTGAGATAACAATGTAAAAATTTTAAGATAAAAAGTCAGAATTCTAAGATTTTTAAGAAGATTTATTGAAATAAAAATGTTTGATTCAACATTTTTAGGTAAAATCTGAAAAATTGGAAAAAGTCAGAAATTTAAGCCATAAAAGTCAAAACTTTGAGATAAAATGAGAAAATTTTGAGATAAAATTTATTGAAACAAAATTTTAAGTTCGACATTTTTAGGTGAAATCTGAAAAATTTGGAAAAAGTCAGAAATTTAAGCCATAAAAGTCAAAACTTTGAGATAAAATGTGAAAATTTTGAGATCAAATTTATTGAAACAAAATTTAAGATTTAACATTTTTAGGTAAAATCTGAAAAATTGGAAAAAGTCAGAAATTTAAGCCATAAAAGTCAATACTTTGAGATAACGTGCAAAAGTTTTGAGATAAGAAGTCAGAATTCTAAGATTTCTAGGTAAAATTTTGAAATATAAATTTCAGATTATACATTCTTAAGGTAAAAATCTGAAAATTTGGAAAAAAAAGTCAGAAATTTGAGCCATAAAAGTCAAAACTTTGAGATAAAATGTAAAGAAAAATTAGAGATAAAAAAAGTGAGAATTCTGAGATCATCAACTCAATATTTTGAAATTAAATTTTTTAAGTTTTCAAGATAAAACCTGAAAAAGTTGAAATAACTCAGAAATTTGAGATAAAAAGTCAAATTCATTCGATAAAATGTTAAAATTTTGAGAAAAGTCAGAAATTTGAGCCAACAAAATCAAAATTTTGAAAAAAAAAAAAAAAAGTCAAAATGTCGAGATTAAATTGCCCATATAAAAATTTTGGGGAAAAGTTGAAACATAAACAAGTTACATAAATTAAAGCATGGAAGTTGTACATATGTATCACAGTTAAAACATAAGAGTGGAAGACTGGCTTTGTTGACATTCTTTTGGCTCATATTAAGTCGAATTTTGAGATAATTGAGTCAAAATTCTGATATAAAGAATTTAATACATAAATATTTGAGATATAAGGTGAGAATTTTACGACGAGTTAGAAATAGGAGCCAAAAAGTCAAAACTTTGAGATCAAATGTGAGAATTTTGAGAGAAAAAGTCAAACTTCTAAGATTTTTAAGAAAATGTGTTGAAATAAAAATTTTAGATTCAACATTTTTAGGTGAAATGTGAAAAATTGGAAAAAGTCAGAAATTTAAGCCATAAAAATCAAAACTTTGAGATAAAATGTAAAAATTTTGAGATAAAATTTATTGAAATAAAAATTTTAGATTCAACATTTTTAGGTGAAATCTGAAAATTTGGAAAAAGTCAGAAATTTAAGCCATAAAAATCAAAACTTTGAGATAAAATTTATTGAAAAAAAAATTTTAGATTCAACATTTTGAGGTGAAATCTGAAAAATTGGAATAAGTCAGAAATTTAAGCCATAAAAGTCAAAACTTTGAGATAAAATGTGAAAATTTTGAGACAAAAAGTGAGAATTCTGAGATCATCAAGTCAATTTTTTGAAAATATATAATCAAATATTAATTTTTATTTAAGATTAAATCTGGAAATTGTAAAATTTGTCAGAAATTTGGGCTTAAAAGTCAAAATTTTGAAAGAAAAAAATGTGAAAATGATGAGATAAAACTGCAAATTTGGAAATTTTGGAATTTGGGAGAAGGTTGAAAGACCCAATTCTTAACCCAATTTTAGTCGTTTCTGCATCAATCTCCTTTGATGTTTTCTCTGCTTGATGCCAATGATCTGACTCTTCTCAAACAGACTAACATCTTTTCCACGACCACAGGATGTGTCTTTCCACATGGTTGTTTAGGAAATGAGAAGCAGCTCATTGCACCAGTTGGGGTTAAATAACTTGTTTCCAGCTGAAAGATAATCATCCATGCAGTAATTATCCAATAGGAGGCTCGTACCTATTTGCTTAGTTAAATCCAGGTGGAGAGTTTTTTTTTGGCCGGGCAGTGTACATGTGTTTAAATGACATGCTAATAAAAGTGATTTCAACTGTTTTATAGACAATGTTCCCAAACAATATGAAAATAAAAGCAGCTATTCTGGAGGAAACTCCCCAAACAATGATGGTATTGTGAAACCTCACATGTCCCTCACACATCCACCTAACTAGCTCCTATTGTTCCGCCTTAATTGGAATGGGAGCGAGTGAAAAAGGTCTGTGAGTGACAGGCGGCGGTAATCGCTTTGCCTTTCAGCTTCTCTGCACCGAGCATCCAATGTTTTGGCTGCAGATCAAAAGTCTGAAAGATTATTGCTGAACTCTGCAGTCCAGCTTTTTCTTCAGGAGGATCTCACTCATGTCCACACTCTAACTTCAGTTTCTTACTTTTGTTCTGTTCATTCATGTGGCAGAAACAAGGAGTAAGGAATCCCTGTTTTTCTGTAAATGTCAGAAACGAGTCATAAATACAGTCTGAAGCCCCGGAGCACTGATGTGAAGAGTTAACATGGAGTGAAAGCTGCAGAGTTATTAATAATTCAAAGATCTTAAACATCTCTCTGTCTTGTTTTGGAATCACAAAGCAAATTGATGCGAACACACGCGCATTCGTGGTGAAACGTGAATGTACGAGAGCGAGAGCAGCGTACATGTCCAAACTCATCAGTCCGCTCCTGTGGTCTGCAGACGTTTCATCGACCCACGATGGCAAACAAGCAGCGGTCAATAAACGTCTGGAGGAGGTTTGAGGCGGCAGACAGGAAGAGAGAATAATTAAAACCAATCTGAAGTCAGACTCCACAACCTCCCTGACACTGCTCATGGAGAAAACAGCACAAATGTTTCAGCGTGACAGAATTAATGAGGCTTCACTGGTGTTTCTGATCGCTGAGGAGTCAACTTTGAGCTGAAAGGTGTCAAGAACTTACTCACTTTGTTAAATTCATCTCTGAGCAACTTCTTTGACAGGAAGTTGAAAGAAGGAGGAACACATGCGAACACTTATAAGTAAGGCTGAACGATTTACAGAGATAATCTAATTGCGATTATTATTTCCTATATTGCAATTGTGATTTATTGTGTGATTATTTCTAGGTTCCCATCTTCCCATTTTTCCAACATCACTCCCAATTTTCTTGCCAATTTCTGTTGTTTTTGCCCATTTTTTGAACTCCTCGCTCTTCTTTGGCCATTTTTGGACCATTTGTCCAACAAACTGACATTTCTTCAAGTCTAAACACCAATTTTTTGCAATTTTCATTAACTTTGGCCATTTTTTGCCACTTTTCACAACTTTTTTCACAATTTTTACTACTTTCTCAAATATTTAAATTTTCTTCCAAAAGTTTACTTGCCAATTTTTTGTTGCTTTTGACCATTTTAGTCCCTTTTCATTCTATTTTGCCACTTTTCAGCCATTTTTTATTTTACTTCTCACTATTTTCCAACTTCACCCCCAATTTTCTTGCCAATTTTTCTTGTTTTGGCCCAATTTCTGCCACTTTTGGACCATTTTATCAAGACAAACTGATTTTACTCCAAGTCCAATCACAACATTTTTGGCCATTTTTGTGGACTTTGCCCATTTTTACCACTTTTCACTGTTTTTCATCACTTTTTCACCATTTTCTCTACTTTCTGAATATTTTAATGCTTCCTCCATTATTTTACTTGCTTTTTTATTGTTGCTTTTGACAATTTTAGTCCCTTTTCATTCTTTTTTGCCACTTTTCAGCCACTTTTTTTACTATTTTCTAAGTTCACTACCAATTTTCTTGCCATTTATTGTTTGTTTTTTCCCATTTTGGACATTTTATACTCTTTTTTTTGCCACTTTTAGCCCTACAGCCCTACATAAAAGTGTGTAGAAATTCAACAACCTCTAAATCTGAAGCAGTGCTGCAGGTTTGACTGCTTTAGTGAAGCAGCTAATGCTAATGCTGTTGTTTGCTGAAATGTGGTTCGTGTGGGTGGAGAGAGCTCGCAGCTTTTTTTGCATTTTGCAGGAGCCCAAAAAAGCAGGTTAGCACGAATGCTGGGCAATTAATCCCAAATTAGATTAAATCCCAATCTGTCCTGTTTCAATATTCTAATCTCAGACAGTGCAATATTTCTATAACCTGAAATGTCTCAATATATCAGCTACAGTTTTTACAGCAGATGTTTTCTGTTCTACACCAGAGTTACTCAACCAAAGAGACAAACTATTAAAATAATGTTTACAAAAGAAACTATACAAGTGGTACAAAGAGGCAAAAACAGCAAAGAGTAGCCACAAAACTTGGCTTGAGGCAGTAAAAATGACCAAAAAGCAACAAAATTTGCATTTACATTGGGATAGGTTGCAAAAAATGGTCCAAAAGTGGCAAAAAAAGAGTTAAAAGTGACTAAAACAGACAAAAAAGCAACAAAAACGAACAAGAACATTTTGGAAGAAACTTTAAAAAAATTTAGAAAGTAGCAAAAAATGATGAAAAAAGTGATGAGAAACATTGAAAAGTGGTTAAATGGCCAAAGACAACAAAAAAGGCAAGTGAGATGGGATTAAATTTGGAAATAAGTCAGTTCGTTGCAAAATATGGTGAAAAAAGTGTGAAAAAAGAAGGTAAAAGTGAGTTAAATGTGTAAAAATCAGTCCCAGTGTTGTTGTTGTTGTGCTGTAATTAATGTAACTGTTCATGTTCTACTATGAGTTTGTTTAAAACAGATAAGATGGGAAACTAAAAATAACTGCACAATAAATCGCAATAGCAATATAGGAACTATATGGTGAAAAATACGGCAAAAGTGGTGAATATTATATACAGAAAGAATCTCACAGAGAAAAACAAAAAGAGAAAAAGTGCAAGTGCAAAAATAAAGATCATATATTTCAGAGGTTTTGAATAAGTATCAGGTTTAACCAACAGAAACAGCATTAACCAGAAACACTCCAGCTGTGCAGGAGTGTTGATCCACCAATGAAGACCTCCACTTCAGGAACCTCACACCACTTTAAAGTTTCATCCTATTCTTTAATTATACACACGTGGCCCAGTTCTGCCTGATGCTTACATCTGGGGCCTGTAGTCTGCGCTGGCTGAATATTCATGAGGAAGTGTAGGGAGCCACCGGGGGAGGGAGAGCAGGCCTCCATCGATGGATGTGTGGGTGATATATGAGAGTGTGTGCAGTTGTGTGGGCTCTGTGGCTGCAGGTAAACCTCGAATCTTTGCTGTTAAACTAACCGTGAAGCTTTTAGTGATGGCAGATTTAGTTCATCCAACCACTTCAGACCCAAGTGAAGAGTCTCAAAAACTTGTAGAAGAGTTTGGAAACATTTGGCAGATTGAGACGCAAAGTTTTTACTTTCTCCAAACTGTAAAATAGGGAAAACAAGTACAACACCCAGACTCCAAGGAAACTTTAATGTGTGAACGTTAGAAATTATATAAAGCAGAGGTTCCCAACCTTATTTGGGCCGTAACCCCACCTTTACATCTCAATTTTCCCTCAAGAGCACAGTTCTGCACATATTTTGACTCCAAAGATGGAATAACTAGACTTTTCTGACGACCTTATTTGAATCCCAGGGGGCCCTGAAGAGGGTCCAGACCATAGACTGTATAATAAGTGGACGTAACGATGCTCGGCTCAAACTGAAGCCTCCAGCAGATGCTCCGCCCCCTGGTGTCTGCCTGCAGTATAGGTCATAAGCCCCGCCCCCTGGTGTCTGGCTGCAGTATAGGTCATAAGCCCCGCCCCCTGGTGTCTGGCTGCAGTATAGGTCATAAGCCCCGCCCCCTGGTGTCTGGCTGCAGTATAGGTCATAAGCCCCGCCTCCCCATGTATTCCAGATATGAGCTGGGAAAACTTTAAAAAATTACGATACCTCGTAGAAACGTTTCTCTCATCTTTGCGCTACAGTACTTTGACGATGTCATCTGGCTGCATGGTGTTCGGGTGTTTTTTTTCTGAGAAGTTAGTTTCTCATTTGTTATTGGACGTTAAAAACCGTGATATAAGTTTCGTTTTACGATAGTTGACAGCTGCCGTTCGTGAGTAGTTTTTACCGGGGATATAAGAAACTTCAGGAAAGAGCCAAAAGGAGACTAAACCTTCTGAAGAAGAAATAAATATTTTTATTTCTCTTTTTTACTCTGCTCCACTGGAAATCCTCTACTGCGCAGACTCTGGCTGCACAATGGCAGCTAGAGAAACGGGGTTTTTTGGCTTCAAAAACGTGGAACGGTGACAGGCGGAAGCACGCTGTCAATTCTATATACAGTCATTGGTCCAGACCCCAAGGTTGGAAAACACTGGTATAAAATATCAGCACTTGGTTTATGCTTATGCTTAGTCAATCTGAAGCTGTTGTCTTACTGATGTTTAACCCAACACATCTGTTTCTGGTGTGAACTGACACACAGGCCCACAGCTCGACTTTGGACACTTAATTTGCCCTGCACAAAAATTACTTTGACTTTTCAGTTTGTTTCTTCTTTCTCCTAAAACGTTGTCTTCAAACAACCAAAGCACACATTTCCATAAACACTATGACAGGAAATTCGAGGCTGCCAGCGAGGACAAAAGCTCAACATCTGAGCGGAGCGAGCCGCCCGAGCACGAGGGAACCAACAAATGTCAGAAGGAAGACGACGGCGACAGGGAGCGAAGCTGGAGATCACGTCTGGTGTAAATGTCACTGCTGGTTAGATAACACACTTAGGGGAGAAATTAAGTATTTAAAAGGAAACTTTTATAACAAACGCTTCGACCTCTTCTCTGCTGATATTTTCTGACATGAAGGCTTTCTGATTTAACAAACCTGTGCTCTTTCCTCTGAGATACAGTCCTGATCAAAATCTTGAGGCCAGTTGAAAAACTTCACTAATTTACATTTTGCACTGAAAGCTTCCAAGTGGAGTTTCAAAATGCAAAAAGGAAAAATGAGAGTGAGACAGCTGATTAAAAGTTTAAGCTCAAAACAAGCTGAAAAAACCCTGAAATAGAAAAAAAAGTTTGAAGAAAGGACTCAGTAATGAGGAGCTCCACTGTTCTTCCACTGTAAACTTGTCTGGAAGAAGAAGAAGAAGTCAGGCGGACATTGTGAACTGCAGCATTGTCCTGATGAAAATCCCAGTCCAGGGTCCTCAGTCATGAAGGACGACCCCTGCAATGTTGCCCCATAGACTGTATAATGAGCGGACGTAAAGATGTTCATCTCAAACTGAAGCCTCCAGCAGATGCCCCGCCCCCTGGTGTCTGGCTGCAGTATAGGTCATAAGCCCCGCCCCCTGGTGTCTGGCTGCAGTATAGGTCATAAGCCCCGCCTCCCCATGTATTCCAGATATGAGCCGGGAAAACTTAAAAAAAATACGATACCTGGTAGAAACGTTTCTCTCATCCTTACTCTAAGGTGGTATGACGATGTCATCTGGCTGCATGGTGTTCGGGTGTTTTTTTTTCTGAGAAGTTAGTTTCTCATTTGTTATTGGACGTTAAAAACCGCGATATAAGTTTGGTTTTACGATAGTTGACAGCTGCCGTTCGTGAGTAGTTTTTACCGGGGATATAAGAAACTTCAGGAAAGAGCCAAAAGGAGACTAAACCTTCTGAAGAAGAAGAAATAAATACTTTTTTTCTCTTTTTTATTTGGCTCCACCGGAAATTCTCTACTGCGCAGACTCTGGCTGCACAATGGCGGCTAGAGAAACGGGGTTTTTTGGCTTCAAAATCGCAGAACGGTGACAGGCGGAAGCACGCTGTTTATTCTATATACAGTCATTGTGTTGCCCCCATACAACCGTCAGCTCCATTGTTCCATTTCTCAGAAAAAGCAGATCATGATTACTTCCCCTCCACTGTGCCGCCTAGAAAACATCTCAGTCGGATCTCTTCATCATGACAGTAACGTTGGACGCCATCAAACTTACTTTCAACGTCCCATGATGCTCTCCATCAAAACGCCAAATTGGCATTTTAGTGGCAGCAGACGAGATGATGGAGGTGAAGCCGCAGGCAGTGACAGGTTCAGCAGCAGCAGCCACAGCCCGGCTCCAGGTGTCAGATGGAAACAAGGATTTATCAGAGATTCATCCCGACAGAAACGTCATCTAAGCACTGTAAGTCTTGATTTATTTATTTTACGACCCTGGATTAGTGGATATACGAATTTTAACGAGTAGAAAAAGTGTTTGTTGAATACACGATATCGCCGAAGCCGGTGCTGCGTCTCTTTTCTAACACTCACACTCGCGGAAAACCGTAGTTCAGATTTGGCGTTTTTACAAGTTTTACCGTTCCAACTGACTGATTTGTGATCACCGAACGCACCCCGGACTTTTTAAGTTTCTGTTTCTGAGTTCAAACTTTAAATACGCTGATGTGAACAGCATCAGGCTCCTCCTCCTCCTCACTCCTCAGCTCCCTGCTCTCCTTCACCCATAATTCCTCCTAATCCTGCCCTGTTCCTGCTCTTTATTTTGTCTACAAGTCCCATCATTTTCATCCTGAGGACCCTCACATGTATAGGAATGCAGATTTTCTCCTTTTCATTAACAGCAGTGACAGTCTGATCCATGTTCACGTTAAACTGAGGATTTTTCAGCAGTTTCTCCCCTGGATGACGTAACAGCACAATGCCGGTTTTTAATGCAGAAGTTATAAAAAACCAACTAAAACATCTCCAGCAAACTCTGTGGTTCACTAATTTCAAAAATTCCTTCAGAACATTGTTTTTGGGCATCTTTCCTATGATTTTAGTCAAAGATGTGTTTAACCTGCAATATGCTCTTTAATTACAATAATCTGAGTATTTGTCATTAATTACTTCCACCCCTGATCATAACATCTGACAGAAAATGAGGGTGAATCCACATATTTGTGCAGAATTTGTCTTTTACAGGCCGTGGTCTTAAAAATTTGAACCTTTTTAAAACCCAACAGTGCAGAATGTAAATTACTTCAATTTTTCGTTGGTCTCTAGATTTTGATCAGGAGTGGGTTTGCGTGTAGAGGAGCTTCATCCGAGCTGCTGATGTTTTACAGAGTGATTTTATTTATGAGAACTTCCCTGGAGACTGGAACTGTTTCAGATAAGTCAGCCTCTTCCTGCCAGCGCTCCGATTGATCAAATCCCTTTGTATTTGTTTCAAAAGAAATTATTAATAACAATATGGACTTCACAAAACCATCTTCACAGAGGATCAGAGAAACCCGGGCGGTTTGATGTATGGAAAAGCCCGGAAAAAGCTTGGTTCTACTGTTGGTTTGTACTCGGCCACTTCCATCTGTGTTCATCACTAATAAACTTCTGTTCTGCTCGGCTCAGGTCGGACTTTAACGCAGCGTAATCATGTCTTATCTCAAAAGTGAATTATTCATCAAAAAGTGGAGCCCATATGTTACATAGTCTCATTATACAAAGAGTGAATTAATTCTTGAATTGTTGTTGATTATGGCTCACAGATGGTGAAAAACAAAAATTTAGTGCCTCAGAAAATTAGAATATTAAAGAAGCTCGGTAAAAAATATTTGAATCAGAAATTTCAGGCCACTGAAAACGTGTGTTATTTCCATGTACCCAATATCACTTTTACTACTTGTGACTGCTTTTTGCACATTTAAGTCACTTTATAGTCACTTTTTTCCAAGTATCACTCATCTTTCTGATTTCTGACTATTTTTTCTACCTCTAACTTATATTCATGGTAACTGTCTGTTTTTAAAACTCATCTTAAAACCCACTTTTATTCCTTGGCTTTTAACTCACCATGAGACTCTGCTCTGTTTTAGTGTTTTATTGGGTTTTTTTAGTTATTGTTTTACTTATTGTTTTTATTGTTCTTAAATTGTTTTTAGAAACAATGAAACAATGAAGCAGTGAAACAATAACATGAGCGTTTATATCTGATTTTTATCTTTGCTTCAATGTTCTCTCCATATGTGTTCAGCACTTTGTCTTCAGCTGTGGTTGTTTTTAAAGTGCTCTATAAATAAAGTTGAGTTGAGTTTCCACCACTTAGATGTAAGGCTGAACAATTCGCAAAAAGAATCTAACTGTGACTATTTTTCCCTCTATTACAATTGCGATTTGTGTCGTGACATTTTTCAAGGCAGGAAAGAGACATACATTTTCGATAGGTTTCGTTTCTCTGTTTACAAACTCGTCTCCTCCTCCGTGGCTCAGCGTCAGCGACTGCACATGCTCACTGCCACTAGCTGTAGTTAATAGCATGGCTAACAGTTGTAGTTTTGTAAACACACCATAGATGATAAAAAACAGCCCTGCCAGCACCTGACTTCCTGCAGGTAAGTGAGACAGTTGTTGCTCTTGCAAAGGTAGTTTTTGACAAATTGTCTCTTTAGTCGAGCAGGGCAGACAACATCTACTGCAAAAAAAAAAATTCTGACACATTTGAGGTTAAAGAAATATTGCACTGTCTGAGATTAGAATATTGCAGCAGGTCATTTTGCAGTTTAATCTAATTCAATGAGATCGATGAGATTGTTCCTGTTGCAAAGGTGTTTTTCAACAGATTGACTCTTTGGTTGAGAAACACTGGTGTAGAGCAGAAAACATCTACTACAAAAAAACTGTATCTGGTTTTCTGACAAATTCCAGGATTTGAAGCAGGAGCCGTTATTTGGACTGACACCTTTTCACAGGAAATGGGTCCATGGGAAATCTGCTGTTGCTTTGTCAGTCAGTCAAGGAGAGAGTTTACGAGCTGATGTGTTCTCCGGTTTGTTCAAACATCACCGCACAGACCTGCTTTGTGTTTCAGCGAGAGGTCACCAAACAAGCAGCTGCTGCCAGCGAAAGTGAAGCCAACGTGGAAACCAGAGTTATTGATTCCAGCTCGATATCACCTCTACCTTTATTTTAAAAACGCAGCTCGAAAAGTTCTTCATCTCCTGCACGATCACTGAGGGGGTCACGGGTCGTCGTCATGGCTCCGGCTCGCTCACGTTGTGATGTTTGCTTTAGCGTCAGTTAAATACCCGCGAGGTACGGATAGAGAAGCGTGCAGCAGGCATGCCCAGAGCGAGGCCAAACAAACACACGAGTAGAAGCTCTCGAAAGCCCAGGGTTGGTGTTTTTTCCTCTCCTTTTACGCCCAGTTTCTGTTCTCTCTGCCTCACATTCCCCTGGTTATTGTTCTGCAGCGAGCAGCGTCTCTTCACATGTTTGGTTATTGTTCAATCACACCGCTTTCACCACCTGCCCACTCCTTCAGCAGAGCGTGTTGGATATGTTATATTAAAATGTGCTCGGCAGAATTATGCATCATCCCCGCACGGCCGTCCTGAGTGGTAGATGTACTGTAAATCTGGCTCCTCTGCTGCTGGGACTCTAGAAGCTAAACATTAACATTAAAACGATAAGTGTCATACAGGAGCATAATGGAGCTCTTGTGCTTAATTTTAGGGTACCTCAAACCATTTAGAAGCAGGAGTACTTTGCTCATACTGGGAAATTATTCAAATCATGGAGTGTGCATGATTTAACAGTTTAATTTTTAACCTGAAAGTGGAGCAAAGGGGTGAATAAATTAGAGTGAGAAACTACAGCAATGAAGTTAAATTTAAAAGCAAACGATCGTCTGTGAGACGAGTGTGTAACGTTTAACGTGGGAGTAACTTTCACTCCTAGAAAGAAGCAGACGTAAGAAAGTAAAGTGGACCTCGTCAGCCTCCATCCATCCATTATCTTTATTGATCCTCAACTTCTCAGGGTCGTGGAGGCTGAACCCTATCTGAGCTGTCAGTGAGGGAGATGCAGGGTTCAGCAGAGTCGTCTGTCACGGAGCTGACATGTAGAAACACACAACCATCCACATGTGTTCACACACCTACAGGCAACTTAAAGAGACCAGTCAAACTGATGAGCATGTTTTTAAACTGTGGGAACGCTGTGTTCACTCTCAGAATCTACCTAACGAATCACAAATTAATGGAAATGGAAATATGTCAGAGTTATTTCACACAAGAGTCTTTCAGGCTGCTACAAAAAAACTTCACATATGTGGGGTGATCATATTCTAAAAACCCCAAAAGGCGAACCCCCTGCAGAGATCCTGCAAAAACACCCCAAAAAACTCAGAGCTGACAAAGTAGATTCATAACCCAAACATTTATTTGAAACACTATTTTTCTGTTTAAAGTGAAAGTTTTCTATATAGAAGCATAAATAATGTATGGAAGCCTAACTCATCCAAATCTCAAAATTTCAATGTTTCAATTCAAATTTTTTTTTGTTGTTTTTGGTTTTGTTTTGACTTTTATCCCAAAATTTTAACTTCTGATCTCAAATATGGACTGGTCCCTCCGAATTCTAACTCACAATCTGAAAATTTGATCTTTTTATCTCAAAATGTGGACTTATGTCAGAATTTTGACCCAAAATAAGAACAATTTGAGTTTTTATCCAAGAAGATCGACCATTTATCTCATTTATGGACTTACAATTTCAAAATTTGGTCATTATTATCTTAATATATTGACTCCTTATCCCACTTTTTATCTCAAGTATTTGCATTCATTTCTAATTTTGGACTTCTTGTATCATAATAATGACTTTTATTTCCAATTTCTAACTTTTTGTCCAAAAATCAATACTTTTTATCTCAAAATTTCAACATTTTATCTAGAAATTATTGACTTTTTGTGCTCTATGTTGGACTTTTTTTTTATCCCAAAATGTTGACTTATTATCTCAAATGTGGACTCAGAATTTCGACCCATAAAAACAATATTTTGAGTCTTATATCCAATAATTTTGACCTTTTATCTTAAATATGGACTGAAAATCTTAAATTTTTGTCATTATATCCTAGTATTTTGACTCCTTATCCCACTTTTTTCTCAAATATGTACTTTTATTTCTAACTTCGGACTTCTTGTTTCATAATATTGACATTTATTTCCAATTTCAAACTTTTTGTCCAAAAGTCAACTCCTCTTATCTCAAAATTTTGACTTTTTGTCCTCTATGTTGGACTTTTTTTATCCCATAATTTTGACTTATTGTCTCAAATATGGACTAATTACAGAATTTAGACTCATAAAAACAAAATTTAGACTTTTTTATCCCATAATTTTGACCTTTTACCTCAAAAATGGACAAAGAAATCTCAGAATTTAGTCATTGTATCCCAATATTTTGGCTTTATATCCCATAATTTTGACCCTTCACCTCAAAAATGGACAAAAAAATCTCAGAATTTAGTCATTGTATCCCAATATTTTGACTTTTAATTCCATAATTTTGACCTTTTACCTCAAAAATGGACAAAAAATCTCAGAATTTAGTCATTTCATCCAAAATATTTTGACCTTTTATCCCATAATTTTGATCTTTTACCTCAAAAATGGACAATCTAAGAATTTAGTCATTGTATCCCAATATTTTGGCTTTATATCCCATAATTTTGACCTTTTACCTCAAAAATGGACAAAAAATCTCAGAATTTAGTCATTGTACCCCAATATTTTGACTTTTTATCCCATAATTTTGACCTTTTACCTCAAAAATGGCCAAAAAAATCTTAGAATTTAGTCATTGTATCCCAATATTTTGGCTTTATATTCCATAATTTTGACCTTTTATCTTAAATATGGACAAAAAAATATCAGAATTTAGTCATTTCATCCCAATATTTTGACTTTATTTTCCATAATTATGACCTTTTACCTCAAAAATGGACAAAAATCTCAGAATTTAGTCATTGTTTCCCAATATTTTGACTTTTTGTCCCATAATTTTGACCTTTTACCTCAAAAATGGACAAAGAACTCTCAGAATTTAGTCATTGTTTCCCAATATTTTGACTTTTTATCCCAAATTTTACTTGTAATTTATTCAGCTATTATTTTTACTTTTCATTCAAACCCATTTGTGTCCACTTGTGTTCATGTTATCAGGACAAAATCACCAGAAGTTTCTGTTGTCATTATGATTTACTGGCTTCATCAACCACTAACCATGAGTGACAGAAAAGTTTTTGTATTATCATTCATATTCTCTGAAAAATGACCAAGACATCATAAATTCTGCCAGGGTATGTAAACTTTAAATCTATGGTTTTAGTTTGTTACAGGAGACGGTGTGACCACATTTCAAAGCACTTGAAGGAACCAAACTCCACTAAAGCTTTGATTGTGTTGATGATTTCTAAGTTCCCACAGCAGGAACAGTGGATGTGAGATCAGCCAGGAGCCAAACTGAGCTGTTTCCAGTACAAAAAGACCCAAACAATACAGGTTATTATTATTTTTTTTTAGCTTTGAGCAGCTGTGAGTGTCAAACAAAACACACTCTGCTGGAGAAAAACCCCTGACACACAACTACTGACAGAAAACAGAGAGTATGAAAGTGGAAAAGATGATGTCATCCATCTCAGAGTGACACATATCGACTGAAGACGAGTTCAGATCCATCAAACGGTGACACCGCTCTCTGCTGTCTGTCCACGTCCCCTCAAAAAAAGAAACAAAAACAACTCACTTTACACACCATGAAGCCTTGAGGTTGTGAGAGGAGCAAAGGAAAGAAAACAGAATGAGTTTTTTTGTTTTTTTTTGTACTGGTAGTCACCTTGAAAAGTTAATTCAACAAAGCAGAGAAGCCGAAGCAGCAGACTTGACATCTCCTTGTAAGGTTTGATAAAAAAACAAACCCGGTAACACAGAAGAAAACGTGTTCTCATTACTACAAGCAGCTGTCGTCTTCTCTGCAGGGAAAACAACAATAACCCCGAGTCCCATATGTGAGGCGCTGCAATAAATCAACAAATGACAAAGACTGGACCAACTTAAAAGCAGGTACAGTCAACGCAGACGTGAGCACCTGCTAATTAACGCTAACATAATAAACTTCCAAACCACTGAATTTAAAGCTCAATAATCAGACTCTTCATCAACATGCACACCTTTTTCTTCTTTTTTCAGGAGCTGTTGTTTGTCTGAGCCAACTCGTATCTCAGACGGGTAAACAAAACACAACAAAGTAGGAACGTCTGATACAACAACACATCCTGAAGCTCCTAAAGTCAGGGAGTGTTTCAAATGGGTGTGAAATTTGTAAAACAGATTTTTTTTTTTTTGTGTCATGGGAGAAAGGACTTCTCTTTTTGAGCATCATTAATAGCTGTGTTTCCATTACACTTTTTCCGCGACATAAAAACGATTTTATTGAAGTTTCAGTGAAGTTTAAGTGTCTCCAGTACAACTAAGAATTACTCAAAACCTGAGTAAAATCTTGAGATTCAGAAATTTGCAGAATATGGAAGAAGGAAGGGGGACTGTAACCGGCGGTAACCATGGATACGATAAACATAAACTTCTATATCCAAAAGTCTTAACCCTGTGAAGTCTGACCATAGACTGTATAATGAGTGGACGTGACGACGTTCGGCTCAAACAGAAGCCTCCAGCAGATGCCCCGCCCCCTGGTGTCTGGCTGCAGTATAGGTCATAAGCCCCGCCCCCTGGTGTCTGGCTGCAGTATAGGTCATAAGCCCCGCCCCCTGGTGTCTGGCTGCAGTATAGGTCATAAGCCCCGCCTCCCCATGTATTCCAGATATGAGCCGGGAAAACTTTAAAAAATTACGATACCTCGTAGAAACGTTTCTCTCATCCTTACTCTAAGGTAGTATGATGATGTCATCTGGCTGCATGGTGTTCAGGTGTTTTTTTTCTGAGAAGTTAGTTTCTCATTAGTTATTGGACGTTAAAAACCGCGATATAAGTTTCGTTTTACGATAGTTGACAGCTGCCGTTCGTGAGTAGTTTTTATCGGGGATATAAGAAACTTCAGGAAAGAGCCAAAAGGAGACTAAACCTTCTGAAGAAGAAGAAATAAATATTTTTATTTCTCTTTTTTACTTGGCTCCACCGGAAATTCTCGACTGCGCAGACTCTGGCTGCACAATGGCGGCTAGAGAAACGGGGTTTTTTGGCTTCAAAAACGTAGAACGGTGACAGGCGGAAGCACTCTGTTTATTCTATATACAGTCATTGAGTCTGACCCATCAAAAAATAGCCAGAAAATTCCAATTTTTTGGAATTGAGATGTTTATTAACCCTTTGAACAAAATCCACACAAAAAATTTTGCTTTAAAATTTCATTCATGATATATTTCTTGTATGACATTTGACACACTGGGCTGTTTTGCAAATTACTTTAGATTAGGGAACACATATTCACCATTAGCTAGGTGCTTATTAACATGCATATAAGTAGCTAATTAGTATTTATTAAGCAGGTATTAACCCCTTATTCTTCCTCTATTGCATCATGAATTCAGACTTTTCCATATATTAACTCCTAATTATTACTTATTGACTACAAATTAATGAATATGTGTTCCCTAATCTAAAGTGTTACCAAGTTTTTTAATAAATCTATCCATCCATCCATCTTTAAAATCTGGGGCGGCAAAATACCCCCTCTTTAAGGTGCACACACTGTTCACAGAGGCTGTAATGCAGCATGTTCTGCTTCTGTGTGTTTGTGTGTTTGTGTTAACGTGTTTGAGAAACTCCAGGGCACACATATGGACAAGCTCGTGGCTGCGCGCCCGTTTGTCAGAGAGCAGAGTGTCATCAGAGCTTGTTTGTCACAGCTCATGTATCACAACAGGGACAGGAGACCCTCCATATGTTCCTCATGTCCTCTGACTCCTGTGAGAACCATCCACCTCACAATCATTTCACAGCTGAAGGAGAAAAACATTCATCACGGAATAAACGAACATGAATGAGAAAAAACGTCTGGATGCTGCTCATCATCTCACTTTGTCACTTTCAGGCTCTTTTTGCTGCACTTTAACATCCATCATTAACCCTTAAACGATGGATTTGTAAATGCCTTTACTCCTAAACGGTTCACACAATCAAAAAAAATCCAACGGTTTCTGAAAGCTTAGATGTTGTTCTTTCAGTCAATTTGTGGTTATTACGATAATTTCACTCAGGCGTTTAACCCTTTAACAGCTGCGCCCTAAATTCCTGCCTGGATTATTTTCTTATCTTGACCATGAAACAGTCAAAAAATGTCCTGTGAGTCAGGCCCAATGACTGTATGTAGAATGGACAGCGTGGGTCCGCCTGTCACCGTTCTTCGTTTTTGAAGCCAAAAAACCCCGTTTCTCTAGCCGCCATTGTGCAGCCAGAGTCTGCTCAGTAGAGAATTTCCAGTGGAGCCAAGTAAAAAAGAGAAATAAAAATATTTATTTCTTCTTCTTCAGAAGGTTTAGTCTCCTTTTGGCTCTTTCCCGAAGTTTCTTATATCCCCGGTAAAAACTACTCACGAACGGCAGCTGTCAACTATCGTAAAATGAAACTTATATCGCGGTTTTTAACGTCTAATAACTAATGAGAAACTAACTTCTTAGTAAAAATATACCTTGAACACCATGCAGCTAAATTACACCATCATACCACCTTAGAGTAAAGATGAGAGAAACGTTTTTAAGAGGTACCGTAATTTTTTTAAGTTTTCCCGGCTCATATCTAGAATACATGGGGAGGCGGGGCTTATGACCTATACTGCAGCCAGACACCAGGGGGCGGGGCTTATGACCTATACTGCAGCCAGACACCAGGGGGCGGGGCTTATGACCTATACTGCAGCCAGACACCAGGGGGCGGGGCATCTGCTGGAGGCTTCAGTTTGAGCCGAACGTCGTTACGTCCACTCATTATACAGTCTATGGTCAGGCCTATTTTTCTGGAACACTTTAAACTTTCAATATCTGGTGTTATTTCCAATTTACTGCATGTTCTGTGAGAGAAAAACACTTTAAACTGAAGAAAGACACAAACAGAGAACTGGATGTTGTAGGTTTAGTGAAGAAAAAAGCACTTAAAACAAAAATCATGAATCAATTTTACAGTATGAGCTGGAAATTGGAACATAAAAAAACATCTGTACACTGACGTTTATGAGATTTTTTTTCTCTTATTCGGTATAAAAAGAGGTTTTGACAGATTCACTGGATCCTCCAGGATCTCAGATCTTTGCACAAAAGTCACTTAAGGATTTTTTTCTCCTCTTTTTGACAGAAAACATAAACCAGAAGTAAAGGAGATATTCAGCCACTCACACCTATTGTACAGTATTTATGAAGACTATGAAGACTAGACATTAAAGCCTTAAATAACACTCACGCAGCAAAAATAAGACTTAAAACTCATTTCTGAGACTAAAATTATCTTGCTGCATGGACAGATAATTTCACTAGTTTTAAGATATTTTTCCATCAAATTTAGTATTTTTATCTTATATTCAGACTCTGTTTTTTGCAGAGTAAGAGAAAAAAAATCTCATAAATGTTACGTTACAAATGTTTGTTAATGTCCCAATTTTCAGCTCGTCCTGTAAAAATGATTTGAAGTGGGGTTTTTTTCTTCATCATCCAATTCTTTCTTTGTGTCTTTCTTCAGTTTTAAGTGTTTTTCTCACACATAACATGCACTAAATTGGACATGACACCAGATATTGAAAGTTTAAAGTATTCCAGAAAAAAAAAACGGCCTAAACACTGACTCACAGGACATTTTTTGACTGTTTTATGGTCAAGATAAGCAAAAGAGTCCAGGCAGGTGTTTTGGGGCTCAGGGGTTGAAGGGTTAACTTGAATTAAATATGTGTGTGTGTGTGTGTGTGTGTGTGTGTGTGTGTGTGTGTGTGTGTGTGTGTGTGTGTGTGTGTTCTCTCTGTGACTGACAGCCTTTCTCCACGCTCTCCCTCTGCTCTCTGAGTCTGACGGGATGAGCAGCAGCCCCTGTGGCCGTGCATGGGAATAAGTGGATAAAGAAACATTTTCCACTGAATGCTATCCACTTTTCCATCTGTTCGGCTCAAAAAGAGAAGCCCCGGGGCGAATCAGATGTTACGTAACCAGAAGTTATTACAAAAAAAAAATGTGATTCTCCACATTTCTAAAACCTGTCCTGTCACACACACACACACAATGACCTTGAAAAGTCCCGACAGATATCTCTGAGCTTCTCCTCTGAGCCCCACAGCGCTCTAATCTTCTGAGCGCTCGGCCTCAGACAACACCCGTTGCATTTTTAAACCTGTTCCAACCATAGACTGTATAATAAGTGGACGTAACGACGTTCGGCTCAAACTGAAGCCTCCAGCAGATGCCCCGCCCCCTGGTGTCTGGCTGCAGTATAGGTCATAAGCCCCGCCCCCTGGTGTCTGGCTGCAGTATAGGTCATAAGCCCCGCCCCCTGGTGTCTGGCTGCAGTATAGGTCATAAGCCCCGCCTCCCCATGTATTCCAGATATGAGCCGGGAAAACTTTAAAAAATTAAGATACCTTGTAGAAACGTTTCTCTCATCCTTACACTAAGGTGGTATGATGATGTCATTTGGCTGCATGGTGTTCAGGTGTTTTTTTTCTGAGAAGTTAGTTTCTCATTAGTTATTGGACGTTAAAAACCGCGATATAAGTTTCGTTTTACGATAGTTGACAGCTGCCGTTCATGAGTAGTTTTTATCGGGGATATAAAAAACTTCGGGAAAGAGCCAAAAGGAGACTAAACCTTCTGAAGAAGAAGAAATAAATAATTTTATTTCTCTTTTTTACTTGGCTCCACCGGAAATTCTCTACTGCGCAGACTCTGGCTGCACAATGGCGGCTAGAGAAACGGGGTTTTTTGGCTTCAAAAACATAGAATGGTGACAGGAGGAAGCACGCTGTCCATTCTATATACAGTCAATGGTTACACACTGGAGCGACACGAAGCCCTCACAAACTGAGGAGACTTTTTTTTTGTCTCACTTCAAGGTGGATGAAGCACATTTTCACTTTTAGACCGGCCTGAAAAATCAGCTGATCTTTGAGGATTAGGTCAAAGGTCTGAATATGAGCAGAGTTTTGCTCGAAGAGATAAAAACAGAACAGGATGTAACACACGCTCACTATCTCACTCCCACTCTCAGGAGAGGTGAATGGATTACATTAAGTTTTTTTAAATCTGGTTTCTGTATTTATCCTCCGGCTAAACGGCTCAGCAGAGCTTCATCCAAACACTGAATACATGAATAACCTCAATTCACCTGATGTGTGGATTTATCTCAAAGTTTTGTTGAATATTTGGAGCAAACGAAGAATGAAAGTACAGGGTTTAAAGTCAGTTTGACTTCATCATCATTAGCAAACATTTAAGTCATTATGGAGTCAAAAATATGACTCAGACTCAAACTTTATAGTCAGTCTGTATGTAGCACGTTTATACGAAACAAAGACTCATTTGCATAAGCTTTGGCTTTCTCAGTCTGCAGATAAAGTGCAAAATACTATAAAAAAGGTGCAAAAAGAGATCCATAGGACAAGGATTGTTTTATGTACAGTCCTGTTGTACAGCAGCAGGAAATGGTAGAAATACAGTAGCGATAATATAGAATAAATTATGACGGAGGATAAGGGTCACGATACAAAGAAAAGAACATAAGCTAACAAGAATAAAGTGATAATCTCACATAAATAAAGTCCTAAACCAGCGAGATTAAAGTCATAATCTAACAAGGATGAAAGTGGAAAACATACGAGACTGAAGTCATAAACTTAAGAGAATAAAGTCAAAAACATACAGGGAATAAAGTCATAAACTTACAGAGAATAAGGTCATAAACTTAAGAGAGAATAAAGTCACAAGAATACAGAGAATAAAGTCATTAACCTACAGAGAATGTCAGTAACTTAAGAGAATAAAGTCAAAAACCAAAGAATATAAAGTCAAAAACTAACAGAGAAGAAAGTCATAAACTTATGAGAATAAAGTCATAAACTTAAGAGAAAAAAGTCATAAACCTACAGAGAATAAAGTCAAAAAGCTAAATGAATAATAAGAGAACAAAGTCAGAAACCTACAGAGAATAAAGTCATAAACTAACAAGAATAAAGTGATAATCTCACATAAATAAAGTCCTAAACCAGCGAGATTAAAGTCATAATCTAACAAGGATGAAAGTGGTAAACTTACAAGACTGAAGTCATAAACTTAAGAGAGAATAAAGTCACAAGAAAACAGCTGTAAACTAACGAGAATAAAGTCAAAAACTTAAGAGAATAAAGTCAAAAACTTAAGAGAATAAAGTCAAAAACTTAAGAGAAAAAAGTCAAAAACCAAAGAGAATAAAGTCAAAAACCTACAGAGATTAAAGTCATAAACTTAAGAGAATAAAGTGATAATCTTACATAAATAAAGTCCTAAACCAGTGAGAATAAAGTCATAATCTAACAAGGGTGAAAGTGGTAGACTTACAAGACTGAAGTCATAAACTTACAGAGAGAATAAAGTCACAAGAAAACAGCTGTAAACTTAAGAGAATAAAGTCAAAAACCAAAGAGACTAAAGTCACAAACTCAAGGGAATAAAGTCATAAACATAAGAGAATAAAGTCATAAACTTACAAGAATAAAGTCATAAACTTAAGAGAAAAAAGTCATAAATCTACAGAGAATAAAGTCAAAAACCAAAGAGAATAAAGTCAAAAACCAAAGAGAAGAAAGTCATAAACTTATGACAACAAAGTCATAAATTTAAGAGAATAACAGTCATAAACTTTCAAGAATAAAGTTGTTTTCTTGCAAGATAAAAAGTTGTAAATTTGCAAAAATATCAATTTAGCCTCAAAGTCTGAGTTAAAGTTTAACTTCGATTTTTGAGGGGTTTAAATTTTCTGCACTAAGGTGTTCGCTTTGGCAAACAGCTCATGGTGCTTTTTACCGATCATGACCATGAAGAAAAGAGCGGTTCAGTATTTTCTGTCTGAGAGAGCAACACAAACAGTCAGGGTTTCATGTTTTCATCTCAACATCTTGATTAACATTTTGATGAATTTAAAAAAAAAAACATGGACAGAATTTAAGGATGAAAAAGGAGGACAGGGATTGGTCACCCTAAGCTGAAAAAAACTTTGACTTCCATGTGATTTGTGTTTTGAAATAAAGACTAATCCAGGGCTTTAACTGTGACTAACCCATTTTTCTGAGCCTTGTTTTAGTGGTGGATTCTGTTCTGAGCTGTGAGAGGAGCGATGAGGTGGTGGTGGTGGTGGTGGTGGGGGGGGGTTCGTTCCCTGCTGTCTGTCTGCCTCATTACCCCCCAGCTGCTCGGCTCTGGTCAGCGCTCCACTCAGAGCTCCTGTCTGCACCCTGACACCTCTTATCTCTCCTTTTATCTCTTTCTTTAACAGGTTGGGCTCAGATTAATGAGGAAGCTGCTCTCAGATTAGGATCCTCTCTACCTGATGAGCCGCCGCCCTGGTCGCCCTTGACTGCGGCGCTGAAGTGTCATCGCCCCGGCCACCGTCTGACACTAAATTATGAAAACAGGAGCCGCAGCATTTATCATCTGACCCATCGGCTCCTTCATGATATCAGATTCTTCCATGTTCAGCCCTGATGGTTTAAATAAATGCACGGTCTCTCTCTCTCTAAATGTCAGGGTCTGGTGATATTTGAGCGTGACACAGAAACTGGCTGCAGACCCGCGTGACTCCTCGGAGGCACACGCGGAGATTTGGCCGAGGGGGAGGAAGGGTCTGTAGGCCGAATACTCTCCGTCTGCCACTCTGCTCTCCACCATCTCAATCTGTCTTCTTCTGTTCAGGGGAAGAAAGACGTGTATCAACACAACGCTGCATTTCCAATCTGTTCATCACGTTCTTAAAGGTTAAACCACCTCCTGTGCTCACTCTGGATTATCTGTTTTTTATTAAAGATGAAGTTCATGAGCGAGGAAGACGGGGTTGAAAAGCATCTAATGTTCCCCCCCAAGCTTTGAAATATTAAACCGTTTGGAGAGAAAGAAACTCTCGGATGTTTACAGCTGCGGAATATTCAAAGTGATGTCAAGTGAAGTTCTGTTTCTGCTGCATCATTCTGCTTTAAACATGAGTTATTTAATGGAAATTAGCAGAGCTGCATCAGCTGTTTGTAGTTACAAAGAAGAACTTTGACGTGAATTAAAGCTTTGTGTGGTAAATCTACATATTGTGTTGTCACTTCTTGCAGCAAGTCAAGCAAATAATATGTGCAAAAATGTTGCTAAATACTGATGTTGTTATGGTCTTGGTCTCATCTATAGCATTTGGTCTTGCTGGACTCTGAATTTTCTGTCAAAACTGGTTGATACCTGCACATTTAGCATCACTTCACTGATTGTTCTGCCTGCTTGAAATCTTTTCCAGTGTTTTATATGTCAGACACCTGCAAAAACTTTAACATCAGTCCATCTCATTTGAAGTCAGAAATACTTCTGTACTTTTGGCCTCATTCACTTAAGAAACAAACATGTTGTTTTCAAATATCTAAAATAATTCTTGACCTATCAGTGGCTTTTGAATAAATATAAGGAATAATTTTGCAAGAATTTTGTTGAACAAATTTGTTCAGATTTAAGATTTGCATGCTGTGCTTTGAACGATTTGTAGACAGTTTGTTTTTGTCCAGCAAATATATTCCAAATAAAACTTGGTCTTGGTTAAATCTTGGTCTTGACTTGGTTTTGATAAGTAAAAGTGACGGTCTCGTGTTGGTCTTGACTCTCAAAAGTCTTGGTCATGTCTTGGTCCCAACTCAAAAAAGTCTTGGTTTTAAACATCTTAGTCTTGACTTGAAGAGGTTGTGGTCTTGACTTGGTCTTCTCACACAAAAGTGATGATCTCATCTTGATCTTGACTCCCGAAAGTCTTGATCATGTTTTGGTCTTGACTCTCAAAAGTCTAAGTCTTGGTCTTGTCTTGATCTTGACTCTCAAAGGTCTTGGTTGTGTCTTGGTCTAAACTCAAAAAAGTCTTGAGCTTAAAAGTCTAAGTCTTGACTTGAAGAGGTCGTGGTCTTGACTTGGACTCGACACACAAATGTGATAATCTCATCTTGATCTTGAATCCCAAAAGTCTTGATCATGTTTTGGTCTTGACTCTCAGAAGTCTTAGTCTTGGTCTTGACTCAACTCATAAAGTCTTGGTCTTGACTTTGTCTTTACACGCAAAAGTGATGTTCTTGCCTGGATCTCAACTCCTAAAAGTCTTGGCCGTGTCTAGGTCTCAATTCAAAAAAAGTCTTGGTCTTAAACATCTTGGTCTTGACTCTCAAAGGTCTTGGTCTTGGTCTTGACTTAATTCAAAAAAGTCTTGGTCTTGGTCTTGATTTGGTCTCAACTTTCAAAATTCTTGGTCTTGGTCTTGATCTTGGCTCTCAAAAGTCTTGGTCTTGTCTTGGTCCCAACTCAAAAAAGTCTTGGTTTTAAACATCTTATTCTCGACTTGAAAAAGTCTCGGTCTTGACTTAATTTTGATTTGAGAAACTCTTTCAGGAAACTTCAGTCGAGTTAGTGTGAGGATCTGTGATCTTTGTGTCCACTAAATCCTCAGGGAAACTTCCATCCCTCCATTTCCCGTTGATGCTGTCATTGGGCGAGAGTCAGGGTGCATATCCTGGACGGGTCACCAGCCCGTCACAGGACTAACGTGTGGAGACAGACAACGATTCAAGCGCACACTCTCACACCTATGGGGAATTTAAGGTGACCACTCAACCTGATGGAGATGTTTTTGGACGGTGGGAGGAAGAAAACTCCACACGGAGCGGATCCTGTCCAACTTTCTTACTGTGAGTCGACAGTGCAGCCCTTCCACTGGGAACCACGTTAAAGAAATAATATGAGCCTTGAATAAAAAGCCTGTTTTATAGATCAGCTGTCTGTAAACATTACAGATATGCGACAGCTCCGTGTGTTTGTTTACGCCAGCATCGATCTGGATGCAGGTCCCTTTTGTTTGTTACAAACAGCAGGCTGCTGATTTCCTAACAAAGCTCTGATAAACCCTCAAACATCCTTCCTGGTGATAATTCAACAAACTAACTCAGAATATAATGAGACAAACACTGACGAGGGCGGTGAGTGTGTGTGCTTCCCTTACGCCGGATTGTGAATCATGTGCAGAGCTCTGCTTAGTAAAACTTGGAGTGTCTTTGGGCACCGCGATGACCTGATTAGGACGCGTTTTACACCCCTCTGTGTCTCCGCTCTGCTCTCCGTCTGCATCTCTAATGCGTCTGTCTCTGTGTCATAAAGAGCCAAATGTTAAAGACTTAAAAAAATCATCAGAACATCTTCAAATCCCTGCAGGAGGAAAGTTTAAGAGTTTTCCAAGTACACCCTGATGACGCACATGCTACTCCTCACAAGTTTGCAGCAAAAAGTTTTTCTATATGTGACGATTTTTCTTGCACTTCCTGACTTCATGCTGTGATTTTTTTTAGAAGTGCCTTCATTAAATCTTCTCTAGAAACAGATTTGGATCTTTGGGTAAGAGCTGCGTTATCCTGTTGCACTTTTAAAGACTTGGACACTCAGTGGTGTGCACAGAGAGGGGGCATGTAGATGAAAATATGCACTACAGCAGTGGTTCCCAACTGTGGGCGGTGGCCCTCTGGTGGGCCGCGAAAGTATTGCAAGTCGGCTGCAAAATCATTTCCGAAAGAGTATGATTTTTGTGTGTGTGGGGGTAAGAAAAATTATAGAACAATGTTTCAAATGTTAAAACATGGTCACTTTTAAAAGGGTTCCATACTAGTTATCATATAACCTCCGTGTTTACGCGGTTGGAGTTGGGCCAAGACCATCTTTGAGACTTCAGAGTGGGTCTTAAATTGGAAAAGGTTGAGAACCACTGCACTATAGTGCCCTCCTTGGAGTCAAACTTAAATAAAAGTGCCTTCTTGGGAGCCAAAACACATGCTCAGGTCCCCTCCCGGTTGGTGAACCACAGACATCTACCCCTTTGACTGATAAAAAATGATGAACTGCCCTTCTAGGGAACACAACACATGCCTTCTTGGGAGCCCCAAAACACTTAAGTGTCCTATCAGGAGCCAAAACACATGCTACAGAGCTCTCTCAATTGGCAAACCATACTTATCTGCTCCTTTGGCTGGTTTAAACATGACAGAATGTCCTCTTAGGAGCCAAACATTAACTTAAGTTCCCTCTTGGGAGCCAATTATGCCAAAGCGGCTTCCCTAGGGAACCAAAACACATTCTCAAGTACCTTCTTGGCTGCAAAAAGGCTCTAAAGTGTCCTCTTGAGAGCCAAAATAAGCTTGGTGCTTTCTTGGGAGCCAAAACACATGCCAAAACACAACCCTTGGTTGGCGAACCACACTAATCTGCCCCTTTGGCAGATCACACATGCTTAAGTGCCCTCCTCTTGGGAGCCAAAACATGTGCTTGAGAGCCGCCTCAGGAGCCAAAACACATGTTAAAGTGACCTCTTGAGAGCCAAAATGAGAGCTAAACATGCCTTGTTTTTTTTTTAACCCCCACCCTTTAAAATGTCTGTGCCACTGTGGACACTTCGTACAAGGGGAAAAAGGATGAATACAAACTTTTAGTGATCATAGAGTGTCAGTTAAGCTTTAAATAATGTCTAGAAACCGAAATCTGCGTATACTTTAAGTTAGTTATCTCTTTATTAAAGATAATCCTCATCTTCAGTTCTATGCTCAGCTTAATAAATGGACAGAGGCAGCTGGAACTCATGGGAAATGAAGTCTTTACCTGGATTTTTTTATTAAACACTCTCAGTCACTACACAGTGGGTTTCAGTGTTGACTGCAAACTCTCACATGCAAACTAACTTTAATGTGAGACTGACCAAAAATGACAGGAAATCAGGATAAATGTGGACTAAAAGATGCTCGAGGAGAGACATGATGCATCCATTTTGTTATCATTAATACAAAGTCTGCATGCTGCTGGAAACAAATATGCTGAGTATTAAATTAAACAACCATAACAAAAACAATAAAGGTCCAAAAATGAGCTGAAAGAGGCCAAATTGTTCCTCTGAGCTGAGAACTGGGTGATAGCTCTGAGGGGAACATGCAGCAAGAAGAGAAAACAGAAAAAGCATCAAGATTTGCATCAGGTTTGAAGTCATGTGCATTTTGCTCTTGTTTTGTGTCTCTCTCACTCTCATGGAGCTCAAATCTGTTCGTATGCAAAAATAAGAGCTAAACTGGATCAGATCAGTGAGAGAAAATTATTCTAATGTTAAAATGTGTTGGGAAATGGCTCCAGAATGTTTCCATACTTAGAAATATTGGAGAGGACAGTAAATATTTCCCCCTGTGCTGGATCATTTTGTAAAATAGATGTTTTGGGTTGTTGTTTTTTTTTTGCAGTGAGGCTTATTTTCATCCAAATGAATGCATAATAGCTAATTTAAATACACACAAACAGAAACAGTATTTGCTCTGCAGCACAGTTTGTGGTGCATTTAATCCTTTATGTCTGCTTTGTGAACTCTGCAGTGTCAGACGAGGGCAAAGCTGCACAATCCTTCTGAGAAACAAGCCCTGAATGGCTTTGTGACTAACCTCTTTCTCTCCTTATACATGAATTTAAACAACGGAGGAAGAGAATGGTGTTGTATTAACTTTCAGCACCTCTGAATAATGACTCACAGACACATTATTTTGGTGCACACTATGAGAGAGAGGTCTTCTGAGCGATTTCTCCCTGTGCCTTTAAGTCTGATCTGAGAGGAGGCTCAGTCAAGTGTTCGCTGACACAGACACAGTGTACCTGGTGAGTCATCAAGTGGGAACTGTCACCTCTTCACCCTCCAAGAGCAGACCTCCGGTTACAGCTGTGACTGTCTCTGCACAGACAGCTGAGCTTCTCTGTTCCTCCATGACATCAGGATATTTCTCTTTGTGAGGCTAAAACTCATCCTCATCACACCTGCTGGAGATTTACAGCCACATGACGTCATTTAAGCGTCTACTATAGTGAAGCATGATAAGGATGTGTGAGCTACAAAGGCTCAGGAAACTTGGTCCAAACTGATGAATGAAGGATGAATGCAGCATGTTATCAGAAAATACTGGAGGAAAATTTACACTCATCAGCCCAGAAGCTGCACATGAGACGTACTTGGACGTTCACACATGACAATGATCCAAAACACAAGGACAAGTGGACTTGCCATTGGCTACAGCAGAATAAAGTGAAGGTTCTGGAGTGGCCATCTCACACTCAAACTTGGGGTTAGTCAAAAAGATGAAAAAAAAGTCAATTATTGAGTTATCAAAGTCAAAATTTCTAGACGAAATTGTCAAAATAATGAGCTAAAGTCAAAATTTTGGGATAAATGTCAACGATTTGAGATGTAAAAGTCAATATTCTGAGATAAAGTTAGGATTTTGACTGTTCATCTTAAATTTTGAGATAAATAGTCAAAATTATGACATAAAAGTCAGTAATCTAAGATGAAAAGTCAATAATTTTCAAAGGAAAAAAAGTCAATAATTTGAAGTACCAAAGTCAAAATCATGGTGCCAAGTGGACCTGCCATTGGCTACAGCAGAATAAAGTGAAGGTTCTGGAGTGGCCATCTCAGTCTCGAGAATTAACAGGAACTGGAGGCTTTTTGCCAAGAAGAATGGTCAGTTTTACCATCTGAGAAAATAAAGACCCTCATCCACAATGAGCATAAAAAACTTCAAGCTGTCATTGATGTTAAAATAGGGAAATTATAAATTCTGCCAGGGTATATAAACTTATGAGCACAACTGTAACTGGATGTCAGGCTTTGGGGCCATCTTTTTATCCGGTAAGTCACCAGACAGAATACTGATACAATAATTACAAGAAAATATCTCTTCCCGCCCCTTGTCATGCATCACTTTAAGCCTTAATTCAACCCAGTCATACAAAAACTTGCTTTTATAAAATCAATATGTAATGGAAAAGTAGCTCTGCAGACAAAGAATGATTATATATCAGGCAGTAGCCTGGTTCATTTCCACTGCTTGATGTTTTAACATGGGGGTCTATGGGAACTGACTCACTTTTGGAGACAGCCTCCAGTGGACACTTGGGGAACTGCACACGTTTAGACTTCAGACTAGGTACAAACAACAACTTTTAGCCTGAAAACATTGCAAAAAAAAATCACTTCTTGACAACATTTTAATCTAAAAATTTAAAGTGAAGGTTCTGGAGTGGCCATCTCAGTCTCCTGACCTCAATATCATTGAGCCACTCTGGGGAGATCTCAAACCTGCAGTTCATGCAAGACAGAGCAAGAATTTACAGGAACTGGAGACTTTTTGCCAAGAAGAATGGTCAGTTTTACCATCTGAGAAAATAAAGACCCTCATCCACAACGAGCACAAAAAACTTCAAGCAGTCATTGATGTTAAAGGGGAAATACACGCTATTAAGAACTGGGGGGTGGAAACTTTTCATCAGGGTAATTTTGGAAGTTTCTGTTGTAGAAAGAAAGACAACAGAACAATCAAAAAGACAGTAGAAAAGATGGGAAATAGTGACGTTAGTGCTCGGATATGAGAGCAGCTTGAGAAGAAAATAGACCTGAAGCTTCTCTAATAGAGAGAAAGAGGAGCAACTGTCTTGTCTGTCCTGCAATCCAGACACACCACTATGTCCTAAGCTGAGATATTTCTGTTTAAAGATGAGTCAAAGCTCTGAGAAGGAGGAGAACTTAAATTATCACAGAAATCTTCCTGCTGAAGTCCACATCACCTCATCTCATGATATCAACAACAGAAACGTTCACTTTGATGTGAGTTTGAACCAACGAGTCAACAACCCTCTGCTCTGTCACACTTGGCAGCTGCTTTAACAGTTTGGAGGATCTGGAACATTAAAACACTTCTAAAAGTGAGTTAATGATAAATAAATACAAACGATGGAGCTGGGGGACTTTCTGTACGACCTTGAATTTAACGTTAAGAGCCGTGAGCTTCGTGTCCAATCAGTGATAAGAGTTTAGGTCCATATTTTAAAGCCATGACTCTTGATAATTAGGCAAACATGACTCTTGATCAGCTCTCTCTCTCTCTCTTACTCATCATGATGAAAACTATCATGGCCCCCTCCTCTTTTACACATCCCTCACGTCTCTGCAGATGAGACGGTGTAAAGAGGCCAACACACAGCGGACTTCTTCCAAATTGAGAAGAGTCTAAATGGAGCGTAATAGGCCATCCTCCTCCTCCTCCTCCTCCTCCTCCTCTTCTTCTCCTCTCCTCTTTTTATCTGCTCCGTCACTCTCTTCCTCTCCCTCGGTAATCTTTGTTGCTCGACAAGTGACTGAACACTTATTTCCCCGAGAAGCAGACGCATGACAATTAATTAACTAAAGGCTTGGTGCTTCCTCATTACTCCTCCTCCTCCTCCTCCTCCTCCTCCTCCTCCTCCGGATGGATGGATGGTGTGTGTTTGAAGGTTGTTCACAGGCAGCAGAGCACTGGGACGAGAAAACAACAGATGCAGCTTTGCATTCAGGGCCTTTACAAAGGTGTTTGACGCTGTGTGAAACACTGAACACACATCTGAAAATGATAATGCGAATCCGAGCGCAGTGAGTGAAGAGTCGATGAATCTGTGACGTGCAGAAACACACACAACGCTTTGTTAATAAAACCATAAAACCAAACAGAAAAGAGAGAGAGAGGGAAGGACATCAGACCCAGAGAGATGTGAGGAGAGGATGGAGAGGAGCCTTCAGGGAAGAAGTCCTGCTCACAGAAAGTTAAAGCATCGCCGGCGGCACTAACGAGTCGTTTAAGGAGAACCAGTGTTTCCATAAAGAAGTAATGAGGGAGAGGAGAACAGAGGGAACGCTGATGTTTAGTTGGAGACTCTTGTTGACAGATTTTGAACAAGAAACAAAACGCTCAGGTTGAACCATAAATAAGCCTGTGCTCTGATTCTACTCCCACGTTTTATTCAACAGATCTGCATATTTGTACACTTTTCTGTGATGAGCTGCTCCTAAAAGTCAAGAAGAACAGAGTTTGTCGTCTAAATCTATGTGCTTTATGTTTTTAGCAGCTTATTGTACAAAGAGCTGCAAGATCAGAACAGGATTCACAAGAGTATTGCACAGTTTTGCATCCTCTAAATCAGTGTTAAGACATTGTGTAATTCACAAAGCACGCACAAGAGGGTTATATGCTCCAACACATTGACTGTATATAGAATGGACAGCGTGCTTCCGCTTGTCACCGTTTTACGTTTTTGAAGCCAAAAAACCCCGTTTCTCTAGCCGCCATTGTGCAGCCAGAGTCTGCGCAGTGGAGAATTTCTGGTGGAGCCAAGTAAAAAAGAAATAAAAATATTTATTTCTTCTTCTTCAGAAGGTTTAGTCTCCTTTTGGCTCTTTCCCGAAGTTTCTTATATCCCCGGTAAAAACTACTCACGAACAGCAGCTGTCAGCTATCGGAAAACGAAACTTATATCGCGGTTTTTAACGTCCAATAACTAATGAGAAACTAACTTCTCAGAAAAAAACACCCGAACCCCATGCAGCCAAACGACATCGTCATACCACCTTAGCGTAAAGATGAGAGAAACGTTTCTACCAGGTATCGTAATTTATTAAAGTTTTACCGGCTCATATCTGGAATACATGGGGAGGCGGGGCTTATGACCTATACTGCAGCCAGACACCAGGGGGCGGGGCTTATGACCTATACAGCAGCCAGACACCAGGGGGCGGAGCATCTGCTGGAGGCTTCGGTTTGATCGAACGTTGTTACGTCCACTCATTATACAGTCCATGGCTCCAACATTAAGCTGGAGGATATGATATTTCCTCATTAACTCAATATTTCAGGCTATATCACGATACACGATAAATATTTGTTTTCTTAAATCTAAGGGACTCATTATGCATGAAATATTTCTCAATCATGGAGAATGATTCTGACTTTTACAAAACACTGATATTAATGACACAGTCTGAGAATCAGCATCACACAGAGCAGGTTAACGGTGAAAGTCCGTCTTTAACTCTTATTGTCGGCTCTAAATCGCATCATGATGTGACTCCAGCTGAGATGTTCTTGAGTGAAAGCCTGACTCCTTTTACAGTGATCTAATTTAGCTACAAACTTATTGTTTCTATGAGGAATATGTTTCCAGAACAACCTCCATTGTTGGTTGCTCTTTCACTATAAGCATGAAACGGAAGATGCCGCCCCCCCACCATACTCTGCATAAATGAGTTTCATGATGTCCCAGCTGTCAGCGCTCAGTCTGACAGCTGCAGAATGAGGAGGATGTGGGTGCAGAGAGAGAGGAGAGATAACAATAAGGTGAATATCAACGCTTCGTCACAGAGCAGTTGTTCTATTACAGCAGAAATGCTACTATTCCTCTCCATCATCATCATCAAATCTGATGATGCTACAACTCGGGACAGAGTGGAGAAATGAGGAAATGAAGATCCAAAACTGCAGTTCCATGTATGTCCACTGGAGGCTTGTTCCAAACGTGCATGCAAGATTTTTCTAAAAGTCCCTAATATGTTATTTTTCTCAGCTTGTTCTACATAAAATTAATATTGGAGCTCATTCACACCAGTTAAACAAAAATAAAAGTGAAAACTTGGTTTTGTTGAGGTTTTTTTGTTGTTGTTGCACTTATTAAGTCAAATTATGAGAGAAAAAAACTCAAATATTTTCGATTAATAGTTGAAATTGTTCAATAAAAGTCAAAATTACAAGACAAAAACTCAAAATTTTGGATAAAACCAAATAAAAATTTAGACAAAAATTTCACAATTTTAGATAAAAATTCAGAAGTACCAGAGGAAAGGTCAAAATTTCGGATTAAGTTGAAAATTTTGGATAAAACGTTGAAAATTGAAGATTAAAAAGTCAAAATTACGCAATGAAAAAGTCAACATTTTGGACAAAAAGTTGGAAAATTTTAGATAAAAGTCAAAATTACATGTTTTGAAGCTGAGTTTTTGAATAAAAATTTTCGTTAAAAGTCAAAAACTCTAGGTAGAGAGTTAAAACTGAGATTTAAAGTAAAATTTTGAGGGGAAAAAAGGCAAAATTGTTGATAAAATATCTAGATTATGAGATTAGCTGAAAATTAGAGTTAAAATTGTACAAATGGGGGCGCAGATGGCCTAGTGGATATGGCCGCACAGCATGAGGTTCGCCCTCGAGCGGGTGGCCCGGGTTCCATTCCCGCCTGTGGCCTGTTTCCCGCATGTCATTCCCCACTCTCTCCCCCTTTCCTACTCCATCCACTGTCCTCCTCTATCCAATTAAAGGCAGAAAAGCCCAAAAATGTCTTTAAAAAAAAAAAAAAATTGTACAAATGAAGTCAAAATATGGAGAAAAAAAGTTGAAACCTTAACTTTAAATCTAATTATTTTGACTTTTTAATCTCAAAATTTTGACGTATTGCAGACAAAACAGAAACCCTGACGAAGACAGTTTTTTATTTTTACAAATTTTGAATCTGTAGACATGGGACATATACAATATAGACAATATAGACATAAACAATATTCAAGTTTAATTTATAAGAAATGTTCACAACAAACCGAAAAGTAGTGTTTTAAAGAAAATGTTTGGGTTATGAAGATACTTTGTCGTCTTTGAGGATCTTTGGGTCGGGCTTCTCTTTTTGGGGGTTTTCAGAATATGGTCACCCTTTTCTTGAGTTCAGTTGATTTATAACAGTCCCTCGAAGAATCTGTGAGAAATGAGCAGCTTTCAGGGGATAGAGGAGACGTCAGGGGGCTGATGGGAGTTTGGCGTGATGAAATGAGAGGTCAAGACTTTAAACTGAAGGAGAAAATGGGGATTGACGAAGTTGTAGCTTCAACACAAAAGCTCGACCACTCAACTCTTCAGTGACACTCTCCCATCGACACACTGAACTCTCAGACCTTCAACAACAGAAACCGTTCAGCTCAGCTCAGAGTGAGAGATTCTGAAAGAAACAAAAGTGTCGGTGATGATTCGATTGAAAGGCTTAACGGAGCCCCGCAGGGCGGCTTTTAAAGCGCTGAGCGTTTCATCTGACACACTTCAGAGTCGGCCCTGCAGGTGCATCATTCTGAGAAAGCAAAGCAACAAAATTCAGTTTTCCAGACACGGTTTGTCAAAGCAGATTCTTCTATTCCTCATTAGCCGTTCAGGTGAACTCCATTTTCCGTAGAAAGGTGTGAAATCTTGTCGTTTGAGAATTAGCAGCTAATTAAGACGGCAGCGTTTGCCAGACAACAGATGAGACGCCAACCCGTTCTGTCTAACAAGCCAAGTGTGCCAAAGAAGTAAACGCTGTGCCAGTCTGCTCGTACTGTAACAGGGCGGCTGTCTCTTCCTGCTCTCGCCTGCAGACACCAACATGTTCACGTATATGAAGACATCAGCCTCTCACACACACTGATGTGAAAACACAACTTCATCTAACAACACTAAACAACATCCAGGCTGGATGAAAGGACCAAATTCAGCTGCAGAGCTTTTCTTTGATGATTTTTCTGTGATTAGTAACGAAAAGTAAACATTGGCACTTTGAAAAATAAACTCTTTTCAAGATGTATCCAAAATGAGTGATAACTTGTGATTGGAGTACGATTTTTCTTTTGCAGACGACTTTTTAAAACAGGCTCTGAGCTCCTGACTGACAATTGTATCTTTCACTCACTGCTGCACTGACATTTCTGGATTCTGAGTCATGGGGAAAGAAAAATAATCGTCAAAGTTTCTGCAGGAAAAGTGAATCCAACTGTATAAAGCAGGAAAGGGATATAAAAAGATATCAAAGGAACTGAGGATGCCAATAAGCAGAGATCAAACTCTAATGAAGAAGTGGAAAATGAGGGATTCTGTTGGAACCAAACCACGGTCAGGTAGACCAACAAACATTTCAGCTACAACTGACAGGACAATTGTTCTGGATGCAAAGAAAAAGCCACAAATACCTTCAGCTGAAATACAGGACTCTCTGAAAGAAAGTTTCAAGATGCACAATAAGGAGGCACTTGAGGAAAATGGGCTGAAGAAAGTCATTTCTACACAAATGCCACAAAGTTTCCTGCTTACAATACGCCAAACAGCTCAGAGACAAGCCTCAAAACTACTGGAACAAAGTCATTTGGAGTGATGAGAGCAAAAGTGAACTTTTTGTCCACAACCATAAACATTGTTCCAGTTGGAGAGGAGTCAACAAGGCCTATGATGAAAGGTCCACCATTCCTACTGTGAAACACGGAGGTGGATCACTGATGTTTTGGGGATGTGTGAGCTACAAAGGCTCAGGAAACTTGGTCCAAACTGATGAATGAAGGATGAATGCAGCATGTTATCAGAAAATACTGGAGGAAAATTTACACTCATCAGCCCAGAAGCTGCACATGAGACGTACTTGGACGTTCACACATGACAATGATCCAAAACACAAGGACAAGTGGACCTGCCATTGGCTACAGCAGAATGAAGTGAAGGTTCTGGAGTGGCCATCTCAGTCTCCTGACCTCAATGTCATTGAGCCACTCTGGGGAGATCTCAAACCTGCAGTTCATGCAAGACAGACCGAGAATTTACAGGAACTGGAGGCTTTTTGCCAAGAAGAAAATAAAAAGACCCTCATCCACAATGAGCACAAAAGACTTCAAGCTGTCATTGATGTTAAAGGGGGAAATCATTTCTTCTGCCAGAGTATGTATGAGCACAATTGTAACTGGATGTCAGGCTTTGGGGCCATCTTTTTATCCAGTAAGTCACCAGACAGAATACTGATCCAATAATTACAAGAAAATATCTCTTCCCGCCCCTTGTCATGCATCACTTTAAGCCTTAATTTAACCTTGTCATACAAAAACTTGCATTTGTAAAATCAATTTGCAACAAAAAAGTAGCTCTACAGACAAAGAATGATTTTATTCCAGGCAGTAACCTGGTTCATTTCCACTGCTTGATGTTTTAACATGGGGGTCTATGGGAACTGACTCACTTTTGGAGACAGCCTCCGGTGGACACTTAGGGAACAGCACAACTTAAGACTTCAGACTATGTACAAACAACAACTTTTAGCCTGAAAACATTGCAAAAAAATCACTTCTTGACTTCTTTTATCTTAAAATTTAGGAGCTAAAAGATCTATTATTTCATATTTTTGTAGTTTACAACAGTTTTACAAAATATGACAACAAGGTTTCTGTTTGAGAATTGTTTCCTCTGTTTGTCCTGAAATCTATTATTCCTGATTAAGGAAAACTGTTTTTTTTTTAGTGGCGTGTTTCTAAACCTCTCCTCTTTTTCAGAGAGGAGAAATGTTTTATTATTCCTGTTTCTGTGTTCCTCTGAAATACGGAGTGAAAAGAAGCAACTACCCAGCGGGGAGCGTTTGTAAAATCAGCCCCAGCGCTCACATAAACACATGAAGCCAGCGTTTTTAGACTTTTCTCCGCTGGAGTGTTTTTAGGAAGCTTTACTCTGATAAATGGGTGAAAGTGGGTGATAACAGTTTTAAGCGTCTCAGCGTGGATGAACCTCAGCGGGATGTTTACGGACCCGCCTGTGAAGCATTTTTTCCCTCAGGAGACGGTAACTTAATGAGATTCTTTCGCCACCCACCCTCCAATTACAACGCTCGTTCTAACCTTTATGTGGACGCCGGCGAGCAAAGCAGTCATAACACATTCACAGTAATTGTTATTGGCACCTTGAGAGTCAAACAAAAGCTCACCCCGGCCTCTTCCCGCTCCTCTGGAACGGCGCCGAGGCAGCGAGCAAACAAATGAAAAAGAGGCTTCAATAATGGTCAAAGTGATAAAACCTTTCTGCTTTTGTGCAGCAGCTCCAGGCCTCCTCAGACCCTCCCGATAAGACACACAATCTCACACATCTGCGCCTCGTATCGCGCTCCACAATGGCCCCACACACTCTGCACCCATTACACAAATGTCACACCTCATCCCTCTGCAGCCACAAAGGTCTCTGGGATATCCAACCCNGATGGTTTTGTGAAAACCCCCTGTGAGTGGAGGAAAGGTTAACTGTGTCAGGTAATTCAGCGAAACATCATTAGGTCTAATTAAAATGAGGAATATTAGCTTACTTGTTTTCAATCTAATCTGATGTCTGACCTTTAATAAGTGGAAATTCAATTAAAATGAGTTCATACAACTGTTTTAGAGAAAACTGCCCACAGCTTCACCTCTCAGGCAGTGTTACAGTGTGTAATGAGTTCATTTGTATTTAACAGCAGTGAGGAGTGAATGTCAGAGTCCTGAGACCCGGGGCCTGGATCCCACAGTCACACGGACGTAAATCAGAGCCTGTAAGAGCTGAGCGCGCTCAAAGTGTCCCTATAATGAGCTGCAGGGCCTAAAAGACGCCAATTAGGTCTAATAAGCTCCAGTTTGTGACAACGTGAGGGAGAGAGGATGGAGGCTCTGCACTTCCACCCTGTTATACTACAAACACACACACACACACACACTGAGTTGGCGCCTCAGGGATTCGGTGGTTGGACCCTGGTGTCCGTGGTGACAGTTATTGATCAGGGGACGGTCGGTGGCTGCTGTGGTTTGATCTGGCGGTCAGAAAGAATCATTACTCCTTTGCTGCTCTAACTGCAGCTGATTCATGCAGGAGAAGTGACGAAGAGGAGGGACCGAGCTGATTCCTGTCACTTTAAAGATCTACTTTATATTCAGCCACTGCTATTGTTTTAACCATAGACTGTATAACGAGTGGACGTAACGATGTTCGGCTCAAACTGAAGCCTCCAGCAGATGCCCCGCCCCCTGGTGTCTGGCTGCAGTATAGGTCATAAGCCCCGCCCCCTGGTGTCTGGCTGCAGTATAGGTCATAAGCCCCGCCCCCTGGTGTCTGGCTGCAGTATAGGTCATAAGCCCCGCCTCCCCATGTATTCCAGATATGAGCCGGGAAAACTTTAAAAAATTACGATACCTGGTAAAAACGTTTCTCACATCCTTACTCTAAGGTGGTATGATGATGTCATCTGGCTGCATGGTGTTCAGGTGTTTTTTTTCTGAGAAGTTGGTTTCTCATTAGTTATTGGACGCTAAAAACCGCGATATAAGTTTAGTTTATGCTATCAACTGTCGACGGCAAGCACTCATCAAAAATAGCCCCTATATTCTTTGAAGTCCTTTCTCGGTTTTCCTCTGATTTGGAAGACTTCTTCTTCTTTATTTATAAAAATAAAGAGAAAAAATGAACCGAGGTGGCCTTTAAGAGATGACGCGTCTGAGACCGACGTGTTACCGCCGATGAGAAACTGGGTTTTTTGGCTTCAAAATCGTAGAACGGTGACAGGCGGAGCCACGCTGTTCATTCTTTATACAGTCAATGGTTTTAACAATGATGATGATAAAGTGTTGAAGCAAACACTTACCCATCAAATTATGAGAGAAAAAAGTCAATTTTTTAAGATTGAAGTCAAAATAATGAGATGAAAATAAAAATTCTGTTGTAAAAGCCAAAATTTTTAACCTAAAAGTGAAAATATTTGAGATATAAAGTCCAAATTATGAGGAAAAAGGTTGATTTTTTTACTTTTTAAATCAAAATCTTGACTTGTACAGTAAAATCAAAGAAATCAAGCCAGTTTTTCCCCCTAAGTTTATAAGTAGTGGAAATGGGCTTCAATACAGTATGTATGTTACACTGCAAAAACTGAAATCCAAGCAAGTCATCATATCTTATTTTTAGAAAAATTTCTCTTGTTATTCTTGATATGAGCCTCATTCAACTGATAAGTCCAAGAAAAATGTCTTATTTCAAGTTATTTAAAGGTAAAAATGAGTCCTGAATTGCTTGTGACAAGTCAAAAAAAAATCTGCCAATGGGATCAGAAAAAAGTCTTTTTGTACTAAGACAGCTTTCTAATCCAATTGGCAGAGTTTTTTTGACTTGTTAGAAGCAATTCAGGACTCATTTTTACCTTTAAATAACTTGAAATAAAACATTTTTATGACCTGGTCTGATGAATGTGGCTCAAATTAAGAAAAACAAGACATTTTTTTTTACCACACATAAGACAAAATGACTTACTTAGATTCCAGTTTTTGCAGTGCAACATTAAAGAAATTTTTCACTTTAAACAGAAAAGACGAGTCTTAAGTAAATGTTTGGGTTACGAAGGCACTTTGTTGTCTCTGAAACTTTGAGTAGCTTTGCAGGATCTCTAAAAGATTTTGAGTTTTTAGAAGATGGTCACCCTACTGTTGGTTAAAGTGAGGGTTTTTTTGAGGTAAAGTTGCAGTTTTTCATCGTTTGTGGCCCTAAGTTGCTTTTCAAACTCCACTTACCAAAATGCATGTGCATGTTGAATGTCAGTTATTGTAAATGGAAATTAAAAACACAGTGGCATTATTTTATGCTTGAACCTTTTTAAATAAAACATTCTTTGCAAATAAAAAGAATTTTAAAGCTGTTGAGAAATGTAAAAAACTTTTGTCCCGTAATTTTCACCTTGTCAAATGTCAGGGTGGTGCAACCGTAACATTAGACTTTTATTTTAAAGTGAAGAGAATAAAACAGGAAACAGGAAACTGCATCAGCCAGAGGAGCCCAAATGACATTTGTGACCAAGTGGAAAAGTTTGTAGATTTCTCTGAAATACTGATAAAAAAGGTTTTTTCACTTCATTGGTGACTGGAACAATTTCCATGTCAGGTGGTACAACCAATGTAATAATGTGAAATGTTATTTTAACATCAAATTATTTATCTTATTCACAAATAAAAGAAATGAAACACACAAAATGAAAATGTATGAGTCACTACAGACACTTGAGAGATACTTGCCAATAATTTCACACAGAAAAAATAACAGGAACATATAAATATATTTTCATATATTTGGTTGCNTGACAAGTATCCACAGTAATTAAACTCTAAAAATTGAATGTCAGTTATTGTAAATGGAAATTAAAAACACAGTGGCATTATTTTATGCTTGAACCTTTTTAAATAAAACATTCTTTGCAAATAAAAAGAATTTTAAAGCTGTTGAGAAATGTAAAAAACTTTTGTCCCGTAATTTTCACCTTGTCAAATGTCAGGGTGGTGCAACCGTAACATTAGACTTTTATTTTAAAGTGAAGAGAATAAAACAGGAAACAGGAAACTGCATCAGCCAGAGGAGCCCAAATGACATTTGTGACCAAGTGGAAAAGTTTGTAGATTTCTCTGAAATACTGATAAAAAAGGTTTTTTCACTTCATTGGTGACTGGAACAATTTCCATGTCAGGTGGTACAACCAATGTAATAATGTGAAATGTTATTTTAACATCAAATTATTTATCTTATTCACAAATAAAAGAAATGAAACACACAAAATGAAAATGTATGAGTCACTACAGACACTTGAGAGATACTTGCCAATAATTTCACACAGAAAAAATAACAGGAACATATATATATATTTTCATATATTTGGTTGAGCCACCTGACATTTTTGGGTGCTCAAATTAAAAATACTAAAAAATAATGAACCTAAAAACTTTGAAATGTTGGTCAACTACTGAAACCTGTAAGAAAACATAATTCTTCTCTCAGAAATATGTTTTATCCATTTTCAAAGAACTTTTTAAAAATACGTTTTTAGACCCTCTTTTTGTCATTGATCCAGCTGTAATTGTAAACAAACAGTAAAGAAAGAAAAGAGCTTCAGAGAGAGATTAAAAAAAACAGTATGGGTTGGACTTTAAATGCACTAACAGGGTTTGAATGTTTCCTCCTGATGAACCTCTGAACCATCAGAGGTCGACCACACCCAGAGAACACACACACACACATATACTGTATATACATGTATGTACATATGCACACACACAGACACAGAGCGTACAGTAGCAGGGACGTATAGAGCATGAATTATTAATGTGCTCCATATGTGGTAAAGTGGGTCAGTGTGCACAGTGAGAACTGTTCTCTGCTTCAACAAACAAAGCTCCAGTAGGAGTTTCACTTCCCACTCCAACAAACCGAGCAGGACGCAGAGATAGTGAGTGATGCACAGCTTTGTTCCACAGGTTAGAGGGCACTTTGTTTTATTCTGGACTGGAATTAGAGGATCTTTATGCACCTTTAGTCATGAATGATCTCTGTAAGAGGAGTGAATGTATATCCGTTACGTTTCTTTAGTCACGTATCGATTCGTCTGCCTGTCGGCTGCTGTGTGGGAATAACCCACAAACCGTCCGACAGGCGAGTGGGTGAGTTTCCACTCCAACACCTGGAACAGACAGAAGCTTTACCAACCCTGCAGCTCGATGTAATAAAAAACCTCTCAGTGCTCAGGAGTAAGGCTGAAAGATTTATCGTTTTCTGATCGAAATCGCAATGTTAGACATGATGATCTTTTTTTTTTTTACATTATTTTGAAAAGTTAAGAGTCAAAGATGATTTTTTTTTGTTGTTCTTCAGTCGTTATGACCAAAAATATGGTTAAGAAGTCCAGTTTGTGCACAACAAGAATTGTATTTAGAGTCCAGACTCAGTGGAAAGGTTAGATTCAGGGTTTTGAGAAAAGTCGAAATTTGTCTAATATCAACATATCTGTAATATTTGCCTTTTATGTTATTATTTTCTCTTTATTTCTCATAATTCACAATTTTTATCTCAAACATTTTCAAAATGTTTAAGTTTCATTTAAAAATTCTGGCTTTTTATCTTTAAATTTTTACCTTTAATGTGAAATTTCACACTTTTTTTTGACATAATGTGATAGTGATTTCTTAAAATTTGGAATATTTTTACTTCAAAATTTGACTTTTACTCTAAAAATATTGACCATATTGACAAATTAGCTTCATAAACACTTTAAAACGTTTAAAACAATCCTTTGCTATTTGAGGTGATAAATTATCTGTAATGTAATCATATATAATGTATACGAGTTTATTTCTGCTGGTTAAAAATATGAAAATGAAAAACTGACTTTGTTGAGATTTTTTTTTACGTTTTTTTTTGCCCGTATCAAATCAAAATTTGAGATTAAAAGTCAAATTAATGAGATAAGAAATGTCTAGATTTAAACATTATGACAGAGTTCTGATTTTTTTCCTCATGATTTTGACTTTTTTTTTTCATAAAGTGACTCAATTTTCTCATTGTTTGGACTCAATTGGACTCTTGATGTTGGGTCTCTGTTAATAAAATAACTAAATACTCCAACATTAACAGGCATCAACCTGCTAATGTTTTGTAAAGTGTCTTGAGATAACGTCTGTTATGATTTGGCGCTATATAAATAAAGATTGACTGATTGACTGCATAATCATAGTTTTTCTAAGCACCTCAGGCTCCTGTATCCTCATGATTTCAGTATCTTCCATTTTCTTGGCAACTTTTTTATCTCCTGCAAAGTTGCCACAGAAATATTTTCTGCTCCGTGAGGATCTTCTGCCCTCGTTCTCAGGTTTCTCTGCCAAATTCTCTCACCGAGCCGCTGACTTATGTGTTCGCTCGACAACTTTGACCTCACAGCCCACACACGGAGACCTGTGCTGTTTCTTCCTGAGCCTGTTTTTTATCTCAGCGGTCACATTGTCACCTGCTGAACAGACTTTACTCGCTCATGCCTCCATATTACCAACCATCTGGGTCCACACTCACACTAAACTGATCCAACACAGAGAGTGAAACCAATGAAGCTGTTATCACGTGTTTTACATTTGCCTTTTAATCTCACAATCTTGACTTTACATCATAATTTTGACTTAATTTCACAATTTTGATTTTATTTATTTACAATTTTGACTTTTTATCTCATAATTTTAACTTTATCCCATAATTTTGACTTATTTATTTTACAATTTAGACTTGATATGGCCTCAAAAATTCTCAAAAAAGTCAAGTTTTGATTTTTTTTTTTTTGTTTTTTTTTTTTTAATTTCAATAAATGGCAGAAATGAGAAAATCAAGACAGTGAGGGAATTTTTTTTCTCGAAATTTTAACTTCAATTTACATGTTTGGATTTTAAATCTCATAATCTTGACCTTGCATCATAATTTTGACTTCATTTCTCAATTCTGACTTTATTAATTTACAATTTTGACTTTTTANTAAGTTTTTTTTTTTTTTTTTTTTTTTTTTTTTTTTTAATTTCAATAAATGGCAGAAATGAGAAAATCAAGACAGTGAGGGAATTTTTTTTCTCGAAATTTTAACTTCAATTTACATGTTTGGATTTTAAATCTCATAATCTTGACTTTGTATCATAATTTTGACTTCATTTCTCAATTCTGACTTTATTAATTTACAATTTTGACTTTTTAATTTAAAATTTGACATTTTATCTAACAATTTTGACTTTATTATTTCACAATTTTGACTTTGATTCTCACAATTTTGACCTTATTTATTTACAATTTTGACTTTTTATTTCAAAATTGATTTTTTTATCTAACAATTCTGACAGAATTATTTTACAATTTTGACTTTTTATCCCACAATTTTGACTTTATTATTTTTAAAATTTTGACTAAATATGGCCTCAAAGATTCTCAACAAAGTCAAGTATAATTATTTTTTTTTAATTTCAATAAATGGCAGAAATGAGAAAATTAANGTCAAGTTTTGATTTTTTTTTTTTTGAAAAAAAAAAAAATTAAAGTTATTTACCGTCTTTACTCTTTTAGTTCTGTCACTCCCTTAAAAAAAAGAGCTTTAAAATTGAAGTTAAATGTACAAACCTAAAATTTAGAGTATTAGAACTGAAACATAGTATTAAAACTGAAGTAAAGAGTTAAGACTGAAATAATTAAATGTTAAAACTGAAAAATTAAATTTTAAAGACATTTTATCTAACAATTTTGACTTTATTATTTCACAATTTTGACTTTGATTCTCACAATTTTGACCTTATTTATTTACAATTTTGACTTTTTATTTCAAAATTGATTTTTTTATCTAACAATTCTGACAGAATTATTTTACAATTTTGACTTTTTATCCCACAATTTTGACTTTATTATTTTTAAAATTTTGACTAAATATGGCCTCAAAGATTCTCAACAAAGTCAAGTATAATTATTTTTTTTTAATTTCAATAAATGGCAGAAATGAGAAAATTAAGACATAGGGGGAAAAATGTTAACTTCAATAAACATTTCAGACTTTTTATCTCATAATTTTGCCTTAACATCATTATTTTGACTTAATTTCACAATTCTGACTTTATTAATTTACAATTTTGACTTTTTATCTCATAATTTTAACTTTATCCCATAATTTTGACTTATTTATTTTACAATTTAGACTTGATATGGCCTCAAAAATTCTCAAAAAAGTCAAGTTTTGATTAAAAAAAAAAAAAAAAAAAATTTAAAATATTTTACCGTCTTTACTCTTTTAGTTCTGCCACTCCCTTAAAAAAAAGAGCTTAAAAATTGAAGTTAAATGTACAAACCTAAAATTTAGAGTATTAGAACTGAAACATAGTATTAAAACTGAAGTAAAGAGTTAAGACTGAAATAATTAAATGTTAAAACTGAAAAATAGAAAAATTTGACATTTTATCTAACAATTTTGACTTTATTATTTCACAATTTTGACTTTGATTCTCACAATTCTGACCTTATTTATTTACAATTTTGACTTTTTATCCCACAATTTTGACTTTACTATTTTTAAAATTTTGACTAAATATGGCCACAAAGATTCTCAACTAAGTCAAGAATTTTTTTTTTTTTTTTTTAATTTCAATAAATGGCAGAAATGAGAAAATTAAGACATAGGGGGGAAAATGTTAACTTCAATTAACATTTCAGACGTTTTATCTCATAATTTTGACTTTACATCATTATTTTGACTTAATTTCACAATTCTCACTTTATTATTTTACAATTTGACTTTTTATCTCATAATTTTAACTTTATCCCATAATTTTGACTTATTTATTTTACAATTTAGACTTGATATGGCCTCAAAAATTCTTAAAAAAGTCAAGTTTTGATTTCTTATTTTTTATTTTTTTCTTTTCATTTTATAAAATGGCAGAAAAGAGAAAATCAAGACGGTGAGGGAATTTTTTTCTCTCGAAATTTTAACTTCAATTCACATGTTTGGATTTTAAATCTCATAATCTTGACTTTGTATCATAATTTTGACTTCATTTCTCAATTCTGACTTTATCAATTTACAATTTTGACATTTTATCTAACAATTTTGACTTTATAATTTCACAATTTTGACTTTATTATTTCACAATTTTGACTTTGATTCTCACAATTCTGACCTTATTTATTTACAATTTTGACTTTTTATTTCAAAATTGATTTTTTTATCTAACAATTCAGACAGAATTATTTTACAATTTTGACTTTTTCTCCCACAATTTTGACTTTATTATTTTTAAAATTTTGACTAAATTTGGCCTCAAAGATTCTCAATAAAGTCAAGTATTAATATTTTTTTTAATTTCAATAAATGGCAGAAATGAGAAAATTAAGACATAGGGGGAAAAATGTTAACTTCAATTTACATTTCAGATTTTTTATCTCATAATCTTGCCTTTACATCATTATTTTGACTTAATTTCACAATTCTCACTTTATTATTTTACAATTTTGACTTTTTATCTCATAATTTTAACTTTATCCCATAATTTTGACTTATTTATTTTACAATTTAGACTTGATATGGCCTCAAAAATTCTCAAAAAAGTAAAGTTTTGATTTTTTTTTTTTTTTTTCATTTTATAAAATGGCAGAAATGAGAAAATCAAGACAGTGAGGGAATTTTTTTTTCTCGAAATTTTAACTTCAATTTACATGTTTGGATTTTAAATCTCATAATCTTGACTTTGCATCATAATTTTGACTTCATTTCTCAATTCTGACTTTATTAATTTACAATTTTGACTTTTTATCTAAAATTTGACATTTTATTTTACAATTTTGACTTTATTATTTCACAATTTTGACTTTGATTCTCACAATTCTGACCTTATTTATTTACAATTTTGACTTTTTATTTCAAAATTGATTTTTTTATCTAACAATTCTGACAGAATTATTTTACAATTTTGACTTTTTATCCCACAATTTTGACTTTATTATTTTTAAAATTTTGACTAAATATGGCCTCAAAGATTCTCAACAAAGTCAAGTTTTGATTTTTTTATTTATTTATTTTTTTCATTTTATAAAATGGCAGAAATGAGAAAATCGAGACAGTGAGGGAATTTTTTCTCTCAAAATTTTAATTTCAATTTACATGTTTGGATTTTAAATCTCATAATCTTGACTTTGCATCATAATTTTGACTTCATTTCTCAATTCTGACTTTATTAATTTACAATTTTGACTTTTTATCTAAAATTTGACATTTTATCTTACAATTTTGACTTTATAATTTCACAATTTCGACTTTATTATTTCACAATTTTGACTTTGATTCTCACAATTCTGACCTTATTTATTTACAATTTTGACTTTTTATTTCAAAATTGATTTTTTTATCTAACAATTCTGACAGAATTATTCTACAATTTTGACTTTTTATCCCACAATTTTGACTTTATTATTTTTAAAATTTTGACTAAATTTGGCCTCAAAGATTCTCAACAAAGTCAAGTAATATTTTTTTCTAATTTCAATAAATGGCAGAAATGAGAAAATTAAGACATAGGGGGAAAAATGTTAACTTCAATTTACATTTCAGACTTTTTATCTCATAATTTTGCCTTTACATCATTATTTTGACTTAATTTCACAATTCTCACTTTATTATTTTACAATTTTGACTTTTTATCTCAAATTATTTTACTTTTGCTGCCAATTTATAACTGTTTGTCATAATTTTGACTTGATTATCTCAACATTTTGACTCCATATGGCTCTAAAAAATTCTCAACAAAGTCCATTGCCTCTTTTTATCTTGTAGCGGTCACGTTTACACCTGCTGAACAGACTTTACTCGCTCATGCCTCCATTTTACCAACCATCTGGGTCCACACTCACACTAAACTGATCCAACACACAATAAAAAAAAACAACAGAGAGTGAAACCAATGAAGCTGTTATCACGCATCCCATGGCAACGTTTCCAGATAAGTGCTCAGCAAAGTTATTAGAACAAAATCCAAGCAGAGAGGAGGGTGGAATTGGCAGCAGCTCGGCAGCAGAGATACGTTAAAGCGCCTTCTTTCCGCCGCCGCCGCTGCTGGGAACAGTGGGGAGACGAGACGAGCGGAGAAAAGTGTCCAATCACTGCCAGGCGGAGCCACGGGGGGACAATCAATGGAGCCGCATGAGATAAATGACACGAATTTAAGGACGGCGAGATGAGCAGAGAGAATAAATACTCCACAACACACACACACACACACACACTCACACACTCACACACTCACACACTCACAGCAGAGAAACAGGCAGAAGGTTGATGAGTGTGAGGCTAATGTGGTCGAAATGAAAACACGCTGCTCTAACTAAAAGTTTGAGTGAATTCTCCATTTCAACAAGTCCACAAAGACATTTATGGGTCAAGAATGAAGAAGAATTATGTTTTCTAACAGATTTCAGTAGTTGACCAACATTTCAAAGATTTTAGGTTCATTATTTTTTAGTATTTTTAATTTGAGCACCCAAAAATGTCAGGTGGCTCAACCAAATATATGAAAATATATTTATATGTTCCTATTATTTTTTCTGTGTGAAATTATTGGCAAGTATCTCTCAAGTGTCTGTAGTGACTCATACATTTTCATTTTGTGTGTTTCATTTCTTTTATTTGTGAATAAGATAAATAATTTGATGTTAAAATAACATTTCACATTATTACATTGGTTGTACCACCTGACATGGAAATTGTTCCAGTCACCAATGAAGTGAAAAAAGCTTTTTTATCAGTATTTCAGAGAAATCTACAAACTTTTCCACTTGGTCACAAATGTCATTTGGGCTCCTCTGGCTGATGCAGTTTCCTGTTTCCTGTTTTATTCTCTTCACTTTAAAATAAAAGTCTAATGTTACGGTTGCACCACCCTGACATTTGACAAGGTGAAAATTACGGGACAAGAGTTTTTTACATTTCTCAACAGTTTTAAAATTCTTTTCATTTGCAAAGAATGTTTTATTTAAAAAGGTTGAAGCATAAAATAATGCCACTGTGTTTTTAATTTCCATTTACAATAACTGACATTCAATTTTTAGAGTTTAATTACTGTGGATACTTGTCAGGACGGTTGCACCACCTGACATTTTGGGGGTTTGAGGAACCAAAACACAAAAAAACATGTTATATTTTAATAGTTTAAAGATGTGTTCAAATAACACAGGTTTCATAGAATAAAGAAATACATGTGATGAAATACTCAATTCATGATGGAAGGAAATATTGCACTCGGACACAAAAAAAGGGGAGGTCACGTCATTGACCCATATTTCACGTTGAACAAACGTTTGTGAAGTTAAATGTTGGATCACACCTCAAAAATAGGTTTTCTGAGCTTTTCCACAGTTTTTATAGCAGCACTTACGACCTCTTCAACCTGTTAGCATCACTTTGGCTCAACACGACCTTTAACCTTCTCCGAGAACAAAATTCTCAAAGGTGAAAACCTGCTCTCTTGTATCGTCCTTTGGGAGTCAAACATGGCTGAAGTGGTTATAAAAAATATTGGACTTTTCTGAAAATTTTTAGCTCACAGTTCTGACATTTCATCTCATAATTTTATCTTTATCCCATAATTCTGACTTCATTATTTTATAATTTCGACTTTGTATCTAAAATTTTGACTTTTTATCTCACATTTCTTACTCTATAAATGTACAATTTTGACTTTTTATCTCACAATTGTGACTTAATTATTGAACAATTTTGACTTCTTATATCAAATTGAGTCTTTTAATCTACCAATAATGATTTTATTTCATTATTGAAATAATTTTCACTAATTATCTCATATTTTTAATTGTATCCCATAGTTCTGACTCCATTATTCTACAATTTTGCCTTTAAATCTGATAACTTAAAGTGTATCCGGCAATTTTGAGTTGATTATTTTATAATTTTGACTTTTTATCTCAAATTTTGACGTTTAATATCAAAATTCTGACTTGATTTTCACAGTTCTGGCTTAATTATTTTACAATTTTGACTTTTCATCTCATTATTTTAACTTTATCCCATCATTTTGACTCAATAATTTTTACAATTTTGACTTTTCAGCTCATAATTTTGGTCTTTTTATCTCAAATTTTGACTTTCTATGATAATCATGACTTTATTTTACAATTTCATCTTTTCATCTCAAATCCTTTTACTTTTGTCTCAAAATTATAACTGTTATCCCAAAATTTTGACCCAATATGGCCCCAAAAAATCTCAACAAAGTCCACTGTTGAGTTGAGTGAATGATAGGTTGTGAATAAAGGCTAAAAATTGATAAGTCCTGACACAACAGGCCCAAAACAATACCAGTGATCTGGATTGTGACTTCCATGCAAACAAATACAGAAAGCAGGTGTTCAAATACAAATCTATTTTCAACCCCAAACTTCTGTGTGACATTTTCACATCATCTTCTGCAGATAAGAAAGATTTAAATATAAATTATCCTGTTATAAAGACCCTCTCAGCTCCAGTTTCATGTTTTTGGAGGGATTTCCTGACTAATCTGTGACATTTAAGGATGCACGTTGTGTTTTTCACGAAGCTCCGCTGTGTGAAACTCTCTTTTATACTTTTAGACTGGAGTAACATTTGTGTGAATGGATCCAGCCCCCGAACGGAGCTGAGCAGGAAGCTTTAAATAGCAGATTTTGGGGGCGTGGATGGTGGCGGTGGCGGTGGCGGTGGTGGTGGAAAGGTTGGCTAAATCTGATTTGGAAACACTCGTTCATGCAAACAGCTCAGAGAAAAGAAGAGAAGAGTCGGATGTGAGGAGGGAAACGCTCTGGTGTGAGGCTAAAACCAGAGCTGACCTGCAGCTTCAGGGCGATGTGAGGGTGTTTGGATCCGCTCTTGATGATCTGTGTAGGATTCTCTAATTTTATTCTTACTACAGCTGATAAAATCTTCAAGTTTGAGGCAAAAAAACAGCAACAGATGTGTCACTGCATAAATCTAACCACATCACTCTTTTTAAACTGAGAGTTATGGTCCCATCAGATCCTGCCTCGCTGTTTTTAGGCAGCTTCCCCTTTAAAAAACCTCATGTTTCGCTTCAGCGTTGGAGGCATTATTGCTTTTTGAACTATTGGATTTACCGGATTTTCACTCCAATGTGATGAACTACCTTTACAGGATTATCCAGAAACAAACATCCCCCTCTGCTCAGGAAGATTTGATTCTACAAATGGAGCTAAAAAAAAATAAATAAATAAATAAAACAAACATCCACAACAATAGGATTTATCCGTATCACCCACACTTTGTCCCAGACTTTTACTGGGTCAGAGTGAATCCAACAGTCCAGACTTTTCCTCCTCTTAAAGATCAACTCTCAGTGAGACATGACGCTGGAAGTTTAAACCCTCAGAAGTTGTGGGTGTTGACAACAAAAAGCACATTTCACCTGCATGTTTGATATTTGTGTCCAAAAACTCTGGACTAAAAAAGCGTTTTATGCCCAAACTTCAGTGTTTTTACTCTGCATCTCCGTCCATAACACCAATCTGTGTTTGATACCACACCATCGAGTCCAGACTTGTTGGACAAACATCACCTGATAAATGTGAGATTTGCTTCATGTTGTCTTCACTCAGCGTTTTTATTTACCCGTACCTCCCTCCGTCCACGATAATCTGACCCCCAGCTGTGGTGGATTTAGTTTACTTCCTCCTAAACAATGAGCCTGATGGTATGTGTGTGTCTCTGTCAGCTCCCGGTGTTCTAGTTTAAATAGTGACCATGTAAACTGGAGACCTTCAGCTGAACATGTCTCTTTTACAGAGATGTACACAAACCATAGACTGTATAATAGGGATGAAGGATCTGCAAAAATTATCTAACTGCAATTGGGTCAATGACAAAAAGAGGGTCTAGAAGAATTATGTTTTCTAACAGATTTCAGTAGTTGACCAACATTTCAAAGATTTTAGGTTCATTATTTTTTTGTATTTTTAATTTGAGCACCCAAAAATGTCAGGTGGAGCAACCAAATATATGAAAATATATTTATATGTTCCTGTTATTTTTTCTGTGTGAAATTATTGGCAAGTATCTCTCAAGTGTCTGTAGTGACTCATACATTTTCATTTTGTGTGTTTCATTTCTTTTATTTGTGAATAAGATAAATAATTTGATGTTAAAATAACATTTCACATTATTACATTGGTTGTACCACCTGACATGGAAATTGTTCCAGTCACCAATGAAGTGAAAAAACCTTTTTTATCAGTATTTCAGAGAAATCTTCAAACTTTTCCACTTGGTCACAAATGTCATTTGGGCTCCTCTGGCTGATGCAGTTTCCTGTTTCCTGTTTTATTCTCTTCACTTTAAAATAAAAGTCTAATGTTACGGTTGCACCACCCTGACATTTGACAAGGTGAAAATTACGGGACAAAAGTTTTTTACATTTCCTCTAAAACCTTTATTGCTAATTTCTGTTGCTTTTTGTCTAATTTAGTGGCTTGTCACTCTACTTTTGCTCATTTCAGACTTTTTTTTGATACTTTTCCATTATTTTTCAGGTTCATTCCCAATTTAGTTGCCAATTTTTCTTGTTTTTGTCCATTTTTTTATCCTTCCACTCTTTATTGCCACTTTTGGACCATTTTTTGTGCAACAAAGTGACTATTTTCTAAATTTAACCCAACTTTCTTGCACTTTTTGTTGACTATGGCTCTTTTAACCACTTCTCGCTGGTTTCATCATTTTTTTTAATCATTTTTTGCTACTTTCCAAATTTGTTTAAGTTTCCTCTAAAATTTGTATTGCTCATTTTTGTTGCTTTTTTGTCTAATTTAGTTACTTTTCACTCTTTTTTTTTGCCAAATTAAGACAAATTTTTGACACTTTTTCACTATTTTTCCAGGTTCACTTCCAAATTTCTTACTATTTTCTGTTGCTTTTTTGGCCATTTTAGTCACATTACACTCTTTTAATGCCACTTTTGGAAATTATTTGATACTTTTTGAGTATTTCCAGGTTTTATTCCAATTTAAATGCCAATTTTTGTTGCTTTTTGGACATTTTTACCACCTCAAACTCACTTTTATTGCTACTCTTTGCTGTTTTTGCCTCTTTTTACCACTTAGATTGTTTCTATTTAAATGTAGTTTTTAACAGTTTGTCTCATTGGTTGACAGAATTTCCAGTGGTTTCTGCACTTTCTTTCACCAATTTTTGCCTCTTTCTGTATTTGTTGATGTTTCCTTTAGAATTTTTATTGCTAATTTATTGCTAGTCTAGTTACTTTTCACTCTTTTTTGCCATTTTCAGATCATTTTTTGATACTTTTTCACTATTTTTCAGGTTCACTCCCAATTTACTTGCCAATTTTTCATTGCTTTTTGGCCATTTTGGTCACTTAACACTCTTTTTTGCTACTTTTTGAGTATTTCCAGGTTTTATCCCTATTTATATTCCAATTTTGTTGCTTTTTTTTGGCAATATTTACCACCTTAAACTAAATGTTATTGCTACTCTTTGCTGTTTTTGCCTCTCTATACCACTCAGATTGTTTCTTTTGTAAAGGTAGTTTATAACAGTTTGTGTCATTGGTTGAGAGAATTGATTGTGAGAAGAGTGTTACCACTTTTTCCTCTTTAAAAAAAAAAGAGACTCCACTGTTGCACACAGGCTCCCTGAATGGAGAGATGAGAAGAAAAGAAAAGAGAGGGAGGAAACAGAGACGTCTACAGTGAATCAGATCTACATACTCCTGCTTTTAGTGTTTCATATTTACAGTGAGAATCACAGCCTCTAAGAAGAGTCTAGAGTATGTTTTTCTGCAGCTTTTACATGTCTTATTTCACACACACACACACACACACTGATGCTTCACCTTATGTAAGACTTAAACTTGTAAACCCAGTGAGTGTTTGTTACATGCAAATCCCATTTATGATTATGCAACATGTAAAACACAAAGCATCAGCATTAATCACATCAAGCCATCCACCTACAACACTTCTCCTCCCCTCTCCTCTCCCTGCAGAGAAAAGAGGTGGGGGTGAGTGGGAGAGGGGGGGTTCATCTCTTGGAGAGGATGATTTCTGACTCTGGATGTTTATTTTATATTCTGTCTGAGGGAGGACTTTCCCAGTATCATCAAATTTTACTGAGTCCAGGAAACCTAACACTGCACCTCAGAAAATGAAGTCACACACACTGATGAGAGATTTCAAAGCTGGATAACTCCTTCTTCTTCATCACACTGAGCTCTGACCTGGAATTAGAGTGTCTACATTATATATGACACACTCTACAATAACTGCATTCAAGATTCATGCTCAATAGAATCTGATTACATGGTGCTCTTTCTGTTGATGCAACTGCCTGCACACACAGCGAACTCTCAGAGGATGGGCGGGGAGCAGAGGAGGAGGAGGAGGAGGAGGAGGATGGGGAGGATGGGGAAAAGCAAACAAGTAAACAAGCGAAGATCAAAGATAGAATACGAATCTCTCTTCAGACGAGTGGTCGGTGTAAACCTGTGACTCAGACGCAGTGGATTGTGAGTAAGAGTCGGGACATCTGGGGGGGTTTGAGGGTTAACAGGGAAGCTGAGTGATGGCTGAAGAGCTGAGGAGCAAAGCAGAGATTTTCTGGATGAATAATACAACAGACACACACTGACAATGTTTCCTATGTATTTTTCATCAACAGCACAACAGAGGGATGCTGCGTAGCTTTGTGCTGGAGATAACATCCGTACTAATCCTGAGACAAACCACACATCCAGGAGTGTGATGCCTTTAATAAATCACTTCTTCACTAACTCTATGTAAACAGAGAGCAGTAGTATTTTAACTTGCAAGTGTCCCAACAAGTTTTTAAGCTGTTTCTTGGCTTTGAGTTGGGAGTTAAATTCAGGTTACGGGTTAGTTTCTGATACTCAACAGCTGACGCAACATCCGTCCAACATCCTTTATCTCACTCATTCACTTTAAGCTCTCAGCTCATAGAGGAAGCATTGGTGTTGTTCTCCCATTAGAAAAAAATAGTATACTCTTTTTAAATCGTAACGATCGATTGCCAAATTAAGACAAATTTTTGACACTTTTTCACTATTTTTCCAGGTTCACTTCCAAATTTCTCACTATTTTCTGTTGCTTTTTTGGCCATTTTAGTCACATTACACTCTTTTAATGCCACTTTTGGAAATTATTTGATACTTTTTGAGTATTTCCAGGTTTTATTCCAATTTAAATGCCAATTTTTGTTGCTTTTTGGACATTTTTACCACCTCAAACTCACTTTTATTGCTACTCTTTGCTGTTTTTGCCTCTTTTTACCACTTAGATTGTTTCTATGTAAATGTAGTTTTTAATAGTTTGTCTCATCCGCCCAGCATCCTTTATCCCACTCATTCACTTTAAGCTCTCAGCTCATAGAGGAAGCATTGGTGTTGTTCTCCCATTTGTGCTAAGAAAAAAATAGTTTACTCTTTTTAACTCGTAACAACAACAAAACCTTCAAAAATGACCCTCTCAAGCCGACACAAATGTGTTTGAATGTCTCCTAAAGGTAACCATCCTCACCTGTGATCTATTTGTTTGTAATCAGTGTGTGTGTATAAAAGCTCAGTGAGTTTCTGAGCTCCTGACAGACACTTGCATCTTTCATCCAGTGCTGCACTGACAATTCTGGATTCTGAGTCATGAGGAAAGAAAAAGAATTGTCAAAGTTTCTGCAGGAAAAGTGAATCCAACTGTATAAAACAGGAAAGGGATATAAAAAGATATCCAAGGAACTGAGGATGCCAATAAGTAGAGTTCAAACTCTAATGAAGAAGTGGAAAATGAGGGATTCTGTTGAAACCAAACCACGGTCAGGTAGACCAACAAACATTTCAGCTACAACTGACAGGAAAATTAATCAGGATGCAAAGAAAAACCCACAAATAACTTCAGCTGAAGTACAGGACTCTCTGAAAGAATGTGGTCTGGCTGTTTCAAGATGTGTTAGTCAACCAAAGAGACAAACTGTTAAAAACTACCTTTACAAAAGAAACTATACAAGTGGAGAAATGAGCCAAAAACAGCAAAGAGTGGGAATAAAACTTAGTTTAAGTTGGCAAAAATTGCCAAAAAGCAACAAAATAAGCAAGAAAATTGGGCCAAAATCTGGAAAACACTCAGACAGTAGCAAAAACGGGTCAAAAGTGGCAAAAAAAATAGGTGGACAGTGACCAAAATGGCCAAAAAGCAACAAAACATGGCAAGAAAATTTGGGGAAAACTTGGAAAAAATTCAGAAAGTAGATAAAATGGTGAAAAAAATGACAAAAATAAACAGTGGAATGTGGTTACAAAAAGGGTGAAGTCAACAGAAAACAAGATAAACTTGGAAAATGGTCAGACGGTAACAACAAATGATCCACAAGTGGCAAAAAGAAGTGAAAAGCATCAAAAATGGGCCAAAGTCAACAAAAATGGCAAGAAAATGACAATACAACCTGGAGAGTCAAAAGGTTTCAAGATGCACAATGAGGAGGCACTTGAGGAAAAATGGGCTGAAGAAAGACATTTCTACACAAATGCCACAAAGTTTCCTGCTTACAATACGCCAAACAGCACAGAGACAAGCCTCAAAACTTCTGGAACAAAGTCATTTGGAGTGATGAGAGCAAAAGTGAACTTTTTGTCCACAACCATAAACATTGTTCCATTTGGAGAGGAGTCAACAAGGCCTATGATGAAAGGTCCACCATTCCTACTGTGAAACACGGAGGTGGATCACTGATGTTTTGGGGATGTGTGAGCTACAAAGGCTCAGGAAACTTGGTCCAAACTGATGAATGAAGGATGAATGCAGCATGTTATCAGAAAATGCTGGAGGAAAATTTACACTCATCAGCCCAGAAGCTGCACATGAGACGTACTTGGACGTTCACACATGACAATGATCCAAAACACAAGGACAAGTGGACCTGCCATTGGCTACAGCAGAATAAAGTGGAGGTTCTGGAGTGGCCATCTCAGTCTCCTGACCTCAATATCATTGAGCCACTCTGGGGAGATCTCAAACCTGCAGTTCATGCAAGACAGACCGAGGTTACTCGGTGACACGCTATAATCAGCCCGATTAATCGGCCTCTGCAGTTTAGGAATGGAAGCACACAAAAAAAGTATAAAAGCCACATACGTTCTCTCAAGCGGATCTTGCGTGGAAAGCATAATCAAGCCTTTACTGCATGTACCTCTCTAAGGAGGGTATTTTAACAAGCATTTGGCTCCTGAAAGCCACTTTAGCATGTACCGGCGCCCAGGAGGGAACTCAAGAAGAAGAAGATATCCTTTATTTAATCCCCTGTTGGAGAAATTAAGCTTTACACTCTGAAATTAGTCTTTCTATATACAAAAACACATACACAAATTACACTTTTGCACACAAACATGCACTGATGAAGAGTGCAGAGTGACAGAGCTGCTTTTTCTTTAGTTCAAACTGCTTTTTTTCTCATATAACATGCAGGAAATTGGAAATAACTCCAGATATTGAAAGTTCAAAGTTAAAAAAATGGGCCTGAGCACTTTCTCGCAGGACTTTTTTTTAACTGGTTTGTTGTTGAAATAAGCAAAATAGTCCAGGCAGGCATTTTGAGGCTCAGGTGTTTCATGGTTAAAGCTTTCAGAGTGTTGCTCTGGTTTCTCTGCCTCCGTAAGGACAGAGTCTGGTGTTTGGGTTGGACATCAGGCTGGGGAGTTAAAACTTGTGGTTCAGAGACAGAGTGCAGAAGTGAAGGGGGGGTCACAGAGGTACTGAGGGATTTGGAGGTGCCATGAGGTCGATGAGGGCTGGAGTGCACTGAAGCAGCTGACTTTAGTAAAATCCTCTTTCTTTATTGGCTGATGTAGAGCCTGTTTAATCACTCTGCTCCTTCCTGATGCAAGACAATGAAAAATAAAGTGAATCTCAAACTCAGTTCTGACTGATTCTGCAGCTGCACCTGACCCATTCTCACTAAATATTAAACAATTTTACACAAATTATCTTTTGCCTTAAGTAGTCACCACCTTACACAGGTGTAAACGCTATGTTAATATATTCTAGTGTGGTGTAAACAGGCCTTTGTTGGTCCATGGGGAGTTCGCAATGATGCAGCAACACAACCAAACATGATTAGCATGTTGATTTCTTAATTAGAGCCAGAATCTCTGCAGTCCTGTTAAATAATGCAGATGTGACAGAGTGGCCCAGTCGTCACAGAGAGCATCCCCGGGTCCCTTCACTGTAAATATAAATCCTGCTGATGCAACCAGTTTGCTTTCTCTCCACCCTGAGAACAAGCACCACTCAAACCGACCCACCACCCCGGGGCATGAAGCAGACAAACAAAGATAGGATGAATAAAAACAGATGAATAAAAAGCTCATGAAGACACCTTACAGTCCTCGTTTACCGTCTGAACGCTGTCTGTGTAAACTCAGGGAGGGGTTTCTTGGCAACACATGTAAGACTCGTCCTCTCTTAAGGGAAATTAAAAATAAACAGAAAGCTGCTCTCAGTTTTCACATGACTCTCAGAAACAAGCCAACGAATGCAGAGAACTTTGCACAACATCCTAAACTGTGGACTTAAGGAGTCAGAGCCGCTGAATAAACATGACTCAGTAAAAAAGCACTTTATTTCACCTGATGGTACAGCTTTAAAAAATGTTTTAGTAAATTAGAAAGCTGACCTCCATCCTTTGCAAGGACAGTGGCTCAATAAATCACGATGTCAGGAAAAGACGCAATGTTTGAAAATTACACTGAGGGAAATTTTTCATACTTTGTGGCTCTATAATTCAGTGGAGTAACAGCCGTTTAATTCTTTAAATCGACATAATAACAGCCTCAGTTGCCTAATTTAGAGTCTAAACAATCACTGTGTCTCTCCATCTTTCATCCCTCTGGTGCTGAAGTTGTGAGCGATGGCTGACCTCTGTTAACAGAGGTTAAGTAAGGTGACCATACGTCCTCTTTTGGTCGTAAAATTCGGACAAGGGGATTTTCTCTCCCCAAAAATGTATATGTTTTTATCAGCATGTTCTATGGACTGTTGATATTCATAATAACACTCGGCGACTGACATAAGTTTGTGCCTAAACTTGTCCAGATGGTAAGCATGTGCAAGGCATGGCCAGTATCGAGACAAAATTTGAGATAAAAAGTCAAAATTGTGAAATAATTATTCAAAACTGTAAGATAATAAAGTCAATGTTATGAGGAAAAGAGTCAGAATTTTAAGATAAAGAGTCAAAATTTTGAGATGAAGAGTCAAAATTGCAAGCTGATTAAGACAAAACCTTGAGTTAATTAAGTCAAACTTACGAGAAAGAAAGTCAGAATTTTGAGATTGAGTTTCAATTTTTACTCTTTATCTCACAAATTTGGCTTTTATCTCAAAAATTTGGCTTAACATGGGCAAAAAAGAAAAGAAAGTACTCAGCAAAGCCAGTTATTCATCCCTTTATTTTTAACTGGTGGAAATAGGCGTCTTAACATTATTCACATTTACATTACAGGACATTTTTACTCAAGAAGCAGAGAAGTGCTTTAAATAAATGTTTGGGTTATGAAGCTACTGTGTCCTCTTTGAGAATCTTTGGGTATTTTTGGGTCTTGTTTTTGGACTTTTTTAAATTGGTCACCCTAGGTTCAGATCAGCTGTTTAGTGGCATTCAAAAGTTAGAATATTCAGTAAGAGACAATCCCTCTTTTTCAGATATACTTTGAGAAGTACTTTTAAACTCTATAAACTCCAAAACTTTGAATGGAAACACCCCGAAAAATATTGCTCAAATTGAAGTTATGGATGTCCGACATCTCCTGATGTAAAGTACTTACTACATGAGGCAGCACATTTGAAGCTCTTGCTTGTTAAATTGGCGCAATTATGCAACTTTAACACTTAAAGGGTTGATTTAATTTGTAATTAATTGCCCAGCCTTACTATCCACCCATCCCAACTTCAAGCTTCCCTCACCAAAGTTGTATTATTATTATTATTTCATTTTAAACCTCGCCACAATGTCTGATCTTACTTTTTGAGTTGAATTAGATCAATGTATAATTTTTGTTTGGCACCATTTGGGAGAAATACTAGAGCACTTTGATGAGAACAACTCAAGTCCAGACCATATCTATGAAAGAAAGAAGACTCAAAACTAGAGATTGTGACCATAAACTCAAAAGAAAAATACAATATCTACATACAAATGAACTTAATCCCTGTCAAAAATAATGGCGCTAAAATGTAAAACAATCAGGACCCAACAAAGGAAAGTCTTAAAGACGTCATGTTTTCGATTCTGAGTGTTGAAGTTGCGTCAAAAATACATTCCAACATTTGCATTACGTCCCTTTTTTAGCCTCCTCAGTGAAACCTCTCAATGCATAGCTGCAGCTTTTTACATTCCTGCTCTACCTTGTCAATATTAATACACCTTTAGAGTGGTGTTATGCAATAGGTGAGACATGCAGAGTGCATTATTGTGAGCTGCACCTGGTCAGCGCTGCTTTGTTAGCCTCTGCTATCTCCCGCGATGCTAACTATCATTTATTGATGGAGAGCTCTTACTTTGCTGTCTTCAGTCACTTTAGACTGTTAAAGTGCTTTTTTCTTTATTTGTGTGTGTGTGTGTGTGTGTGTGAGTGTGTGTGAGAGAGAGAAACAGTCCTGCTTCGAGATGCGTTCGCTCTGTTTTCGTACCTGCAGCTCGACCAATCACAGAGCTTCATGCTGCCACACAGGACCGCGAGGCCACATAAGCATGAAATCTGAGTTTGATTATAAAAACGTCTCCTCTCTAAACCCACAGAGCAGCGATGTGGGAATGCAGTCGCCATGGATACCTCCTATATGATGAGCTCTGTTACTGGGAAGCCTGTTTGGTGTGCCCCCCTGAGGAGCCGCACATTCGGGGGGGGGGGGGCATGACGCCTCAGAGATGCTGCTTTTGTTGGCACTTTTGTGTAATCTGAATTTTCATCTCGACTCATCCTCCATCTTTTGTG